>JAILYF010000049.1:0-600000 GCA_025491095.1 Brachionus asplanchnoidis | reverse complement strand
TGTAAATCACTTATCCGACTTCTAAAAATGACTTTGCCCAACAATTGTAATGACTTTGCCAACCACTGTTAATCACTTATCCGACCTCTAAAAATGACTTTTCCAACCACTGGTAATGACTTTGCCAACCACTGTTGATTGCTTATCCGACCTCTAAAAACGACTTTGCCCAACAATTGTAATGACTTTGCCAGCCACTTTTAATCACTAATCCGACCTCTAAAATCGACTTTGCCCAACAATTGTAATGACTTTGCCAACCACTGTTAATCACTTATCCGACCTCTAAAAATGACTTTTCCTACCACTGGTAATGACTTTGCCAACCACTGTTAATTGCTTATCCGACCTCTAAAAACGACTTTGCCCAACAATTGTAATGACTTTGCCAACCACTTTTAATCACTAATCCGACCTCTAAAATCGACTTTGCCCAACAATTGTAATGACTTTGCCAACCACTTTTAATCACTAATCCGACCTCTAAAATCGACTTTGCCCAAAAATTGTAATGACTTTGCCAACCACTATCTATCACTAATCCGACCTCTAAAAATGACTTTGCCCAACAATTGTAATGACTTTGCCAACAACTGTTAATCACTTATCCGACCTCTAAAAATGACTTTGCATACCACTGGTAATGACTTTGCCAACCACTGTTAATCACTAATCCAACCACTAAAAATGACTTTGCCCAACAATTGTAATGACTTTGCCAACCACTGTTAATCACTAATCCGACCACTAAAAATGACTTTGCCTAACAATTGTAATGACTTTGCCAACCACAGTTTATCACTTATCCGACCTCTAAAAATGACGATGCCCAACAATTGTAATGACTTTGCCAACCACTGTAAATCACTTATCCGACCTCTAAAAATGACTTTGCCCAACAATTGTAATGACTTTGCCAACCACTGTTAATCACTTATCCGACCTCTAAAAATGACTTTTCCAACCACTGGTAATGACTTTGCCAACCACTGTTGATTGCTTATCCGACCTCTAAAAACGACTTTGCCCAACAATTGTAATGACTTTGCCAACCACTTTTAATCACTAATCCGACCTCTAAAATCGACTTTGCCCAAAAATTGTAATAACTTTGCTAACCACTATTAATCACTAATCCGACCTATAAAAATGACTTTGCCCAACAATTGTAATGACTTTGCCAACCACTGTTAATCACTAATCCAACCACTAAAAATGACTTTGCCCAACAATTGTAATGACTTTGCCAACCACAGTTTATCACTTATCCGACCTCTAAAAATGACGATGCCCAACAATTGTAATGACTTTGCCAACCACTGTAAATCACTTATCCGACTTTAAAAATGACTTTGCCCAACAATTGTAATGACTTTGCCAACCACAGTTTATCACTTATCCGACCTCTAAAAATGACGATGCCCAACAATTGTAATGACTTTGCCAACAACTGTAAATCACTTATCCGACCTGTAAAAATGACTTTGCCCAACAATTGAAATGACTTTGCCAACCACAGTTTATCACTTATCCGACCTCTAAAAATGACGATGCCAAACAATTGTAATGACTTTGCCAACCACTGTTAATCACTTATCCGACCTCTAAAAATGACTTTGCCAACCACTGGTAATGACTTTGCCAACCACTGTTGATTGCTTATCCGACCTCTAAAAACGACTTTGCCCAACAATTGTAATGACTTTGCCAACCACTTTTAATCACTAATCCGACCTCTAAAATCGACTTTGCCCAAAAATTGTAATGACTTTGCCAACCACTATCTATCACTAATCCGACCTCTAAAAATGACTTTGCCAACCACTGTTAATCACTTATCCGACCTCTAAAAATGACTTTGCCGACCACTGGTAATGACTTTGCCAACCACTGTAAATCACTTATCCGACTTCTAAAAATGACTTTGCCCAACAATTGTAATGACTTTGCCAACAACTGTTAATCACTTATCCGACCTCTAAAAATGACTTTGCATACCACTGGTAATGACTTTGCCAACCACTGTTAATCACTAATCCAACCACTAAAAATGACTTTGCCCAACAATTGTAATGACTTTGCCAACCACTGTTAATCACTAATCCGACCACTAAAAATGACTTTGCCTAACAATTGTAATGACTTTGCCAACCACAGTTTATCACTTATCCGACCTCTAAAAATGACGATGCCCAACAATTGTAATGACTTTGCCAACCACTGTAAATCACTTATCCGACCTCTAAAAATGACTTTGCCAACCACTGGTAATGACTTTGCCAACCACTGTTGATTGCTTATCCGACCTCTAAAAACGACTTTGCCCAACAATTGTAATGACTTTGCCAACCACTTTTAATCACTAATCCGACCTCTAAAATCGACTTTGCCCAAATATTGTAATGACTTTGCCAACCACTATCTATCACTAATCCGACCTCTAGTAATGACTTTGCCAACCACTGTTAATCACTTATCCGACCTCTAAAAATGACTTTGCCGACCACTGGTAATGACTTTGCCAACCACTGTAAATCACTTATCCGACTTCTAAAAATGACTTTGCCCAACAATTGTAATGACTTTGCCAACAACTGTTAATCACTTATCCGACCTCTAAAAATGACTTTGCATACCACTGGTAATGACTTTGCCAACCACTGTTAATCACTAATCCAACCACTAAAAATGACTTTGCCCAACAATTGTAATGACTTTGCCAACCACTGTTAATCACTAATCCGACCACTAAAAATGACTTTGCCTAACAATTGTAATGACTTTGCCAACCACAGTTTATCACTTATCCGACCTCTAAAAATGACGATGCCCAACAATTGTAATGACTTTGCCAACCACTGTAAATCACTTATCCGACCTCTAAAAATGACTTTGCCCAACAATTGTAATGACTTTGCCAACCACTGTTAATCACTTATCCGACCTCTAAAAATGACTTTTCCAACCACTGGTAATGACTTTGCCAACCACTGTTAATCACTAATCCAACCACTAAAAATGACTTTGCCCAACAATTGTAATGACTTTGCCAACCACTGTTAATCACTAATCCGACCACTAAAAATGACTTTGCCTAACAATTGTAATGACTTTGCCAACCACAGTTTATCACTAATCCGACCTCTAAAATCGACTTTGCCCAAAAATTGTAATGACTTTGCCAACCACTATCTATCACTAATCCGACCTCTAAAAATGACTTTGCCCAACAATTGTAATGACTTTGCCAACCACTGTTAATCACTTATCCGACCTCTAAAAATGACTTTGCCGACCACTGGTAATGACTTTGCCAACCACTGTTAATCACTAATCCAACCACTAAAAATGACTTTGCCCAACAATTGTAATGACTTTGCCAACCACTGTTAATCACTAATCCGACCACTAAAAATGACTTTGCCTAACAATTGTAATGACTTTGCCAACCACAGTTTATCACTTATCCGACCTCTAAAAATGACGATGCCCAACAATTGTAATGACTTTGTTAACCACTGTAAATCACTTATCCGACCTCTAAAAATGACTTTGCCCAACAATTGTAATGACTTTGCCAACCACTGTTAATCACTTATCCGACCTCTAAAAATGACTTTGCCAACCACTGGTAATGACTTTGCCAACCACTGTTGATTGCTTATCCGACCTCTAAAAACGACTTTGCCCAACAATTGTAATGACTTTGCCAACCATTTTTAATCACTAATCCGACCTCTAAAATCGACTTTGCCCAACAATTGTAATGACTTTGCCCAACAATTGTAATAACTTTGCTAACCACAATTAATCACTAATCCGACCTCTAAAAATGACTTTGCCCAACAATTGTAATGACTTTGCCAACCACTGTTAATCACTTATCCGACCTCTAAAAATGACTTTGCCAACCACTGGTAATCACTTTGCCAACCACTGTAAATTGCTTATCCGACCTCTAAAAACGATTTTGCCCAACAATTGTAATGACTTTGCCAAACACATTTAATCACTAATCCGACCTCTAAAATCGACTTTGCCCAACAATTGAAATGACTTTGCCCAACAATTGTAATAACTTTGCTAACCACTATTAATCACTAATCCGACCTCTAAAAATGACTTTGCCCAACAATTGTAACGACATTGCCCAACAATTGTAATAACTTTGCTAACCATTATTAATCACTAATCCGACCTCTAAAAATGAACTTGCCCAACAATTGTAATCACTTTGCCAACCACTGTTAATCACTTATCCGACCTCTAAAAATGACTTTGCCCAACAATTGTAATGACTTTGCCCAACAATTGTAATAACTTTGCTAACCACAATTAATCACTAATCCGACCTCTAAAAATGACTTTGCCCAACAATTGTAATGACTTTGCCAACCACTGTTAATCACTTATCCGACCTCTAAAAATGACTTTGCCAACCACTGGTAATCACTTTGCCAACCACTGTAAATTGCTTATCCGACCTCTAAAAACGATTTTGCCCAACAATTGTAATGAATTTGCCAAACACATTTAATCACTAATCCGACCTCTAAAATCGACTTTGCCCAACAATTGAAATGACTTTGCCCAACAATTGTAATAACTTTGCTAACCACTATTAATCACTAATCCGACCTCTAAAAATGACTTTGCCCAACAATTGAAATGACTTTGCCCAACAATTGTAATAACTTTGCTAACCACTATTAATCACTAATCCGACCTCTAAAAATGACTTTGCCCAACAATTGTAACGACATTGCCCAACAATTGTAATAACTTTGCTAACCATTATTAATCACTAATCCGACCTCTAAAAATGAACTTGCCCAACAATTGTAATCACTTTGCCAACCACTGTAAATTGCTTATCCGACCTCTAAAAACGATTTTGCCCAACAATTGTAATGACTTTGCCAACCACTATCTATCACTAATCCGACCTCTAAAAATGACTTTGCCCAACAATTGTAATGACTTTGCCAACCACGGTTAATCACTTATCCGACCTCTAAAAATGACTTTGCCGACCACTGGTAATGACTTTGCCAACCACTGTTAATCACTAATCCAACCACTAAAAATGACTTTGCCCAACAATTGTAATGACTTTGCCAACCACTGTTAATCACTAATCCGACCACTAAAAATGACTTTGCCCAACAATTGTAATAACTTTGCTAACCACAATTAATCACTAATCCGACCTCTAAAAATGACTTTGCCCAACAATTGTAATGACTTTGCCAACCACTGTTAATCACTTATCCGACCTCTAAAAATGACTTTGCCAACCACTGGTAATCACTTTGCCAACCACTGTAAATTGCTTATCCGACCTCTAAAAACGATTTTGCCCAACAATTGTAATGACTTTGCCAAACACATTTAATCACTAATCCGACCTCTAAAATCGACTTTGCCCAACAATTGAAATGACTTTGCCCAACAATTGTAATAACTTTGCTAACCATTATTAATCACTAATCCGACCTCTAAAAATGAACTTGCCCAACAATTGTAATCACTTTGCCAACCAATGTTAATCACTTATCCGACCTCTAAAAATGACTTTGCCCAACAATTGTAATGACTTTGCCCAACAATTGTAATAACTTTGCTAACCACAATTAATCACTAATCCGACCTCTAAAAATGACTTTGCCCAACAATTGTAATGACTTTGCCAACCACTGTTAATCACTTATCCGACCTCTAAAAATGACGATGCCCAACAATTGTAATGACTTTGTTAACCACTGTAAATCACTTATCCGACCTCTAAAAATGACTTTGCCCAACAATTGTAATGATTTTGCCAACCACTGTTAATCACTTATCCGACCTCTAAAAATGACTTTGCCAACCACTGGTAATGACTTTGCAAACCACTGTTGATTGCTTATCCGACCTCTAAAAACGACTTTGCCCAACAATTGTAATGACTTTTCCCAACAATTGTAATAACTTTGCTAACCACAATTAATCACTAATCCGACCTCTAAAAATGACTTTGCCCAACAATTGTAATGACTTTGCCAACCACTGTTAATCACTTATCCGACCTCTAAAAATGACTTTGCCAACCACTGGTAATCACTTTGCCAACCACTGTAAATTGCTTATCCGACCTCTAAAAACGATTTTGCCCAACAATTGTAATGACTTTGCCAAACACATTTAATCACTAATCCGACCTCTAAAATCGACTTTGCCCAACAATTGAAATGACTTTGCCCAACAATTGTAATAACTTTGCTAACCACAATTAATCACTAATCCGACCTCTAAAAATGACTTTGCCCAACAATTGTAACGACATTGCCCAACAATTGTAATAACTTTGCAAACCATTATTAATCACCAATCCGACCTCTAAAAATGAACTTGCCCAACAATTGTAATGACTTTGCCAACCACTGTTAATCACTTATCCGACCTCTAAAAATGACTTTGCCAACCACTTGTAATCACTTTGCCAACCACTGTTAATTGCTTATCAAACCTCTAAAAACGATTTTGCCCAACAATTGTAATGACTTTGCCAACCACTTTTAATCACTAATCCGACCTCTAAAATCGACTTTGCCAAACAATTGTAATGATTTTGCCAACCACTATTTATCACTAATCCGACCTCTAAAAATGACTTTGCTTACCACTAAAAATGACTTTGCCAACCACTGTTAATCACTTATCCGACCTCTAAAAATGACTTTGCCAACCACTGGTAATGACTTTGCCAACCACTGTTGATTGCTTATCCGACCTCTAAAAACGACTTTGCCCAACAATTGTAATGACTTTGCCAACCACTTTTAATCACTAATCCGACCTCTAAAATCGACTTTGCCCAAAAATTGTAATGACTTTGCCAACCACTATCTATCACTAATCCGACCTCTAAAAATGACTTTGCCCAACAATTGTAATGACTTTGCCAACCACTGTTAATCACTTATCCGACCTCTAAAAATGACTTTGCCGACCACTGGTAGTGACTTTGCCAACCACTGTAAATCACTAATCCAACCACTAAAAATGACTTTGCCCAAAAATTGTAATGACTTTGCCAACCACTGTTAATCACTAATCCGACCACTAAAAATGACTTTGCCTAACAACTGTAATGACTTTGCCAACCACTGTTAATCACTTATCCGACCTCTAAAAATGACTTTGCCAACCACTGGTAATGACTTTGCCAACCACTGTTGATTGCTTATCCGACCTCTAAAAACGACTTTGCCCAACAATTGTAATGACTTTGCCAACCACTTTTAATCACTAATCCGACCTCTAAAATCGACTTTGCCCAACAATTGTAATGACTTTGCCCAACAATTGTAATAACTTTGCTAACCACAATTAATCACTAATCCGACCTCTAAAAATGACTTTGACCAACAATTGTAATGACTTTGCCAACCACTGTTAATCACTTATCCGACCTCTAAAAATGACTTTGCCAACCACTGGTAATCACTTTGCCAACCACTGTTAATCACTTATCCGACCTCTAAAAATGACTTTGCCCAGCAATTGTAATGACTTTGCCAACCACTGTTAATCACTTATCCGACCTCTAAAAATGACTTTGCCCAACAATTGTAATGACTTTGCCCAACAATTGTAATAACTTTGCCAACCACTGTTAATTGCTTATCCGACCTCTAAAAACGATTTTGCCCAACAATTGTAATGACTTTGCCAACCACTTTTAATCACTAATCCGACCTCTAAAATCGACTTTGCCAAACAATTGTAATGACTTTGCCAACCACTATTTATCACTAATCCGACCTCTAAAAATGACTTTGCCAACCACTGGTAATGACTTTGCCAACCACTGTTAATCACTAATCCGACCACTAAAAATGACTTTGCCTAACAATTGTAATGACTTTGCCAACCACAGTTTATCACTTATCCGACCTCTAAAAATGACGATGCCCAACAATTGTAATGACTTTGTTAACCACTGTAAATCACTTATCCGACCTCTAAAAATGACTTTGACCAACAATTGTAATGACTTTGCCAACCACTGTAAATCACTTATTCGACCTCTAAAAATGACTTTGCCAACCACTGGTAATGACTTTGCCAACCACTGTTGATTGCTTATCCGACCTCTAAAAACGACTTTGCCCAACAATTGTAATGACTTTGCCAACCACTTTTAATCACTAATCCGACCTCTAAAATCGACTTTGCCCAACAATTGTAATAACTTTGCTAACCACTATTAATCACTAATCCGACCTCTAAAAATGACTTTGCCCAACAATTGTAATGACTTTGCCAACCACTGTTAATCACTTATCCGACCTCTAAAAATGACTTTGCCAACCACTGGTAATCACTTTGCCAACCACTGTTAATTGCTTATCCGACCTCTAAAAACGATTTTGCCCAACAATTGTAATGACTTTGCCAACCACATTTAATCACTAATCCGACCTCTAAAATCGACTTTGCCCAACAATTGTAATGACTCTGCCCAACAATTGTAATAACTTTGCTAACCACTATTAATCACTAATCCGACCTCTAAAAATGACTTTGCCCAACAATTGTAACGTCATTGCCCAACAATTGTAATAACTTTGCTAACCATTATTAATCACTAATCCGACCTCTAAAAATGAACTTGCCCAACAATTGTAATGACTTTGCCAACCACTGTTAATCACTTATCCTACCTCTAAAAATGACTTTTCCTTCCACTTGTAATGACTTTGCCAACCACTGTTAATTGCTTGTCAGACCTCTGAAAACGACTTTGCCCAACAATTGTAATGACTTTGCCAACCACTTTTAATCACTAATCCGACCTCTAAAATCGACTTTGCCCAACAATTGTAATGACTTTGCCAACCACTTTTAATCACTAATCCGACCTCTAAAATCGACTTTGCCCATTAATTGTAATGACTTTGCCAACCACTATTTATCACTAATCCGACCTCTAAAAATGACTTTGCCAACCACTGGTAATGACTTTGCCAACCACTGTTAATCACTAATCCGACCACTAAAAATGACTTTGCCCAAAAATTGTAATGACTTTGCCAACCACTGTTAATCACTAATCCAACCACTAAAAATGACTTTGCCCAACAATTGTAATGACTTTGCCAAACACTGGTAATGACTTTGCCAACCACTGTTAATCATTTATCCGACCTCTAAAAATGACGATGCCCAACAATTGTAATGAATTTGCCAAACAATTGTAATGACTTTGCCAACCACTGTAAATCACTTATCCGACCTCTAAAAATGACTTTGCCCAACAATTGTAATGACTTTGCCAACCACTGTTAATCACTTATCCGACCTCTAAAAATGACTTTGCCAACCACTGGTAATGACTTTGCCAACCACTGTTGATTGCTTATCCGACCTCTAAATACGACTTTGCCCAACAATTGTAATGACTTTGCCAACCACTTTTAATCACTAATCCGACCTCTAAAATCGACTTTGCCCAACAATTGTAATGACTTTGCCCAACAATTGTAATAACTTTGCTAACCACTATTAATCACTAATCTGACCTCTAAAAATGACTTTGCCCAACAATTGTAATGACTTTGCCAACCACTGTTAATCACTTATCCGACCTCTAAAAATGACTTTGCCAACCACTGGTAATGACTTTGCAGACCACTGTTAATTGCTTATCCGACCTCTAAAAACGATTTTGCCCAACAATTGTAATGACTTTGCCAACCACTTTTAATCACTAATCCAACCTCTAAAATCGACTTTGCCCAACAATTGTAATGACTTTGCCAACCACTGTTAATCACTTATCCGACCTCTAAAAATGACTTTGCCAACCACTGGTAATCACTTTTCCAACCACTGTTAATTGCTTATCCGACCTCTAAAAACGATTTTGCCCAACAATTGTAATGACTTTGCCAACCACTTTTAATCACTAATCCGACCTCTAAAATCGACTTTGCCCAACAATTGTAATGACTTTGCCAACCACTGTAAATCACTTATCCGACCTCTAAAAATGACTTTGCCAACCACTGGTAATGACTTTGCCAACCACTGTAAATCACTTATCCGACCTCTAAAAATGACTTTGCCAACCACTGGTAATGACTTTGCCAACCACTGTTAATCACTTATCCGACCTCTAAAAATGACTTTGCCAACCACTGGTAATGACTTTGCCAACCACTGTTAATTGCTTATCCGACCTCTAAAAACGATTTTGCCCAACAATTGTAATGACTTTGCCAACCATTTTTAATCACTAATCCGACCTCTAAAATCGACTTTGCCCAACAATTGTAATGACTTTGCCCAACAATTGTAATAACTTTGCTAACCACTATTAATCAATAATCCGACCTATAAAAATGACTTTGCCCAACAATTGTAACGACTTTGCCCAACAATTGTAATAACTTTGCTAACCATTATTAATCACAAATCCGACCTCTAAAAATGACTTTGCCCAACAATTGTAATGACTTTGCCAACCACTGTTAATCATTTATCCGACCTCTAAAAATGACTTTTCCTTCCACTTGTAATGACTTTGCCAACCACTGTTAATTGCTTGTCAGACCTCTGAAAACGACTTTGCCCAACAATTGTAATGACTTTGCCAACC
Organism: Brachionus asplanchnoidis; assembly: GCA_025491095.1. Lineage (NCBI taxonomy): Eukaryota > Metazoa > Rotifera > Eurotatoria > Ploima > Brachionidae > Brachionus > Brachionus asplanchnoidis. The sequence continues at coordinate 589,355 of JAILYF010000049.1, read as the reverse complement.
ACTTTAAATCACTAATCCGACCTCTAAAATCGACTTTTCCCAAAAATTGTAATGACTTTGCCAACCACTATCTATCACTAATCCGACCTCTAAAAATGACTTTGCACAACAATTGTAATGACTTTGCCAACCACTGTTAATCACTTATCCGACCTCTAAAAATGACTTTGCTGACCACTGGTAATGACTTTGCCAACCACTGTTAATCACTAATCCAACCACTAAAAATGACTTTGCCCAACAATTGTAATGACTTTGCCAACCACTGTTAATCACTAATCCGACCACTAAAAATGACTTTGCCTAACAATTGTAATGACTTTGCCAACCACAGTTTATCACTTATCCGACCTCTAAAAATGACGATGCCCAACAATTGTAATGAATTTGCCCAACAATTGTAATGACTTTGCCAACCACTGTAAATCACTTATCCGACCTCTAAAAATGACTTTGCCCAACAATTGTAATGACTTTGCCAACCACTGTTAATCACTTATCCGACCTCTAAAAATGACTTTGCCAACCACTGGTAATGACTTTGCCAACCACTGTTGATTGCTTATCCGACCTCTAAAAACGACTTTGCCCAACAATTGTAATGACTTTGCTTACCACTTTTAATCACTAATCCGACCTCTAAAATCGACTTTGCCCAACAATTGTAATGACTTTGCCCAACAATTGTAATAACTTTGCTAACCACTATGTATCACTAATCCGACCTCTAAAAATGACTTTGCCCAACAATTGTAATGACTTTGCCAACCACTGTTAATCACTTATCAGACCTCTAAAAATGACTTTGCCAACCACTGGTAATGACTTTGCCAACCACTGTTAATTGCTTAACCGACCTCTAAAAACGACTTTGCCCAACAATTGTAATGACTTTGCCCAACAATTGTAATAACTTTGCTAACCACTATTAATCACTAATCCGACCTCTAAAAATGACTTTGCCCAACAATTGTAATGACTTTGCCAACCACTGTAAATCACTTATCCGACCTCTAAAAATGACTTTGCCAACCACTGGTAATGACTTTGCCAACCACTGTTAATCACTAATCCGACCACTAAAAATGACTTTGCCCAAAAATTGTAATGACTTTGCCAACCACTGTTAATCACTAATCCGACCACTAAAATGACTTTACCCAACAATTGTAATGACTTTGCCAAACACTGGTAATGACTTTGCCAACCACTGTTAATCATTTATCCGACCTCTAAAAATGACGATGCCCAACAATTGTAATGAATTTGCCAACCAATGTTAATCACTTATCCGACCTCTAAAAATGACTTTGCCAACCACTGGTAATGACTTTGCCAACTACTGTTGATTGCTTATCCGACCTCTAAAAACGACTTTGCCCAACAATTGTAATGACTTTGCCAACCACTTTTAATCACAAATCCGACCTCTAAAATCGACTTTGCCCAACAATTGTAATGACTTTGCCAACCACTTTTAATCACTAATCCGACCTCCAAAATCTACTTTGCCCATTAATTGTAATGACTTTGCCAACCACTATTTATCACTAATCCGACCTCTAAAAATGACTTTGCCCAACAAGTGTAATGACTTTGCCAACCACTTTTAATCACTAATCCGACCTCTAAAATCGACTTTGCCCAACAATTGTAATGACTTTGCCAACCACTGTTAATCACTAATCCGACCACTAAAAATGACTTTACCCAACAATTGTAATGACTTTGCCAAACACTGGTAATGACTTTGCCAACCACTGTTAATCATTTATCCGACCTCTAAAAATGACGATGCCCAACAATTGTAATGACTTTGCCCAACAATTGTAATGACTTTGCCAACCACTGTTAATCACTTATCCGACCTTTAAAAATGACTTTGCCAACCACTGGTAATGACTTTGCCAACCACTGTTGATTGCTTATTCGACCTCTAAAAACGACTTTGCCCAACAATTGTAATGACTTTGCCAACCACTTTTAATCACTAATCCGACCTCTAAAATCGACTTTGCCCAAAAATTTTAATGACTTTGCCCAACAATTGTAATAACTTTGCTAACCACTATTAATCACTAATCCGACCTCTAAAAATGACTTTGCCCAACAATTGTAATGACTTTGCCAACCACTGTTAATCACTTATCAGACCTCTAAAAATGACTTTGCCAACCACTGGTAATGACTTTGCCAACCACAGTTTATCACTTATCCGACCTCTAAAAATGACGATGCCCAACAATTGTAATGAATTTGCCCAACAATTGTAATAACTTTGCTAACAACTATTAATCACTAATCCGACCTCTAAAAATGACTTTGCCCAACAATTGTAATGACTTTGCCAACCACTTTTAATCACTAATCCGACCTCCAAAATCTACTTTGCCCATTAATTGTAATGACTTTGCCAACCACTATTTATCACTAATCCGACCTCTAAAAATGACTTTGCCCAACAAGTGTAATGACTTTGCCAACCACTTTTAATCACTAATCCGACCTCTAAAATCGACTTTGCCCAACAATTGTAATGACTTTGCCAACCACTGTTAATCACTAATCCGACCACTAAAAATGACTTTACCCAACAATTGTAATGACTTTGCCAAACACTGGTAATGACTTTGCCAACCACTGTTAATCATTTATCCGACCTCTAAAAATGACGATGCCCAACAATTGTAATGACTTTGCCCAACAATTGTAATAACTTTGCTAACCACTATTAATCAATAATCCGACCTCTAAAAATGACTTTGCCCAACAATTGTAATGACTTTGCCAACCACTGTTAATCACTTATCCGACCTTTAAAAATGACTTTGCCAACCACTGGTAATGACTTTGCCAACCACTGTTGATTGCTTATTCGACCTCTAAAAACGACTTTGCCCAACAATTGTAATGACTTTGCCAACCACTTTTAATCACTAATCCGACCTCTAAAATCGACTTTGCCCAAAAATTTTAATGACTTTGCCCAACAATTGTAATAACTTTGCTAACCACTATTAATCACTAATCCGACCTCTAAAAATGACTTTGCCCAACAATTGTAATGACTTTGCCAACCACTGTTAATCACTTATCAGACCTCTAAAAATGACTTTGCCAACCACTGGTAATGACTTTGCCAACCACAGTTTATCACTTATCCGACCTCTAAAAATGACGATGCCCAACAATTGTAATGAATTTGCCCAACAATTGTAATAACTTTGCTAACAACTATTAATCACTAATCCGACCTCTAAAAATGACTTTGCCCAACAATTGTAATGACTTTGCCAACCACTGTAAATCACTTATCCGACCTCTAAAAATGACTTTGCCAACCACTGGTAATGACTTTGCCAACCACTGTTAATCACTAATCCGACCACTAAAAATGACTTTGCCCAAAAATTGTAATGACTTTGCCAACCACTGTTAATCACTAATCCGACCACTAAAAATGACTTTACCCAACAATTGTAATGACTTTGCCAAACACTGGTAATGACTTTGCCAACCACTGTTAATCATTTATCCGACCTCTAAAAATGACGATGCCCAACAATTGTAATGACTTTGCCAACCACTGTTAATTGCTTGTCAGACCTCTGAAAACGACTTTGCCCAACAATTGTAATGACTTTGCCAACCACTTTTAATCACTAATCTGACCTCTAAAATCGACTTTGCCCAACAATTGTAATGACTTTGCCAACCACTTTTAATCACTAATCCGACCTCCAAAATCGACTTTGCCCAACAATTGTAATGACTTTGCCAACCACTGTAAATCACTTATCCGACCTCTAAAAATGACTTTGCCAACCACTGGTAATGACTTTGCCAACCACTGTTAATCACTAATCCGACCACTAAAAATGACCTTGCCCAAAAATTGTAATGACTTTGCCAACCACTATCTATCACTAATCCGACCTCTAAAAATGACTTTGCCCAACAATTGTAATGACTTTGCCAACCACTGTTAATCACTTATCCGACCTCTAAAAATGACTTTGCTGACCACTGGTAATGACTTTGCCAACCACTGTTAATCACTAATCCAACCACTAAAAATGACTTTGCCCAACAATTGTAATGACTTTGCCAACCACTGTTAATCACTAATCCGACCACTAAAAATGACTTTGCCCAAAAATTGTAATGACTTTGCCAACCACTGTTAATCACTAATCCGACCACTAAAAATGACTTTACCCAACAATTGTAATGACTTTGCCAAACACTGGTAATGACTTCGCCAACCACTATTAATCATTTATCCGACCTCTAAAAATGACGATGCCCAACAATTGTAATGACTTTGCCCAACAATTGTAATAACTTTGCTAACAACTATTAATCAATAATCCGACCTCTAAAAATGACTTTGCCCAACAATTGTAACGACTTTGCCCAGCAATTGTAATAACTTGGCTAACCATTATTAATCGCTAATCCGACCTCTAAAAATGACTTTTCCTTCCACTGGTAATGACTTTGCCAACCACTGTTAATTGCTTGTCAGACCTCTGAAAACGACTTTGCCCAACAATTGTAATGACTTCGCCAACCACTTTTAATCACTAATCCGACCTCTAAAATCGACTTTGCCCAATAATTGTAATGACTTTGCCAACCACTATCTATCACTAATCCGACCTCTAAAAATGACTTTGCCAACCACTGTTAATCACTAATCCGACCACTAAAAATGACTTTACCCAACAATTGTAATGACTTTGCCAAACACTGGTAATGACTTTGCCAACCACTGTTAATCATTTATCCGACCTCTAAAAATGTCGATGCCCAACAATTGTAATGACTTTGCCCAACAATTGTAATGACTTTGCCAACCACTTTTAATCACTAATCCGACCTCTAAAATCGACTTTGCCCAAAAATTGTAATGACTTTGCCAACCACTATCTATCACTAATCCGACCTCTAAAAATGACTTTGCCAACCACTGTTAATCACTAATCCAACCACTAAAAATGACTTTGCCCAACAATTGTAATGACTTTGCCAACCACTGTTATTCACTAATCCGACCACTAAAAATGACTTTACCCAACAATTGTAATGACTTTGCCAAACACTGGTAATGACTTTGCCAACCACTGTTAATCATTTATCCGACCTCTAAAAATGACGATGCCCAACAATTGTAATGACTTTGCCCAACAATTGTAATAACTTTGCAAACCACTATTAATCAATAATCCGACCTCTAAAAATGACTTTGCCCAACAATTGTAACGACTTTGCCCAGCAATTGTAATAACTTTGCTAACCATTATTAATCACTAATCCGACCTCTAAAAATGACTTTGCCCAACAATTGTAATGACTTTGCCAACCACTTTTAATCACTAATCCGACCTCTAAAATCGACTTTGCCCAAAAATTGTAATGACTTTGCCAACCACTATCTATCACTAATCCGACCTCTAAAAATGACTTTGCCCAACAATTTTAATGACTTTGCCAACCACTGTTAATCACTTATCCGACCTCTAAAAATGACTTTGCTGACCACTGGTAATGACTTTGCCAACCACTGTTAATCACTAATCCAACCACTAAAAATGACTTTGCCCAACAATTGTAATGACTTTGCCAACCACTGTTAATCACTAATCCGACCACTAAAAATGACTTTGCCTAACAATTGTAATGACTTTATCAACCACAGTTTATCACTCATCCGACCTCTAAAAATGACGATGCCCAACAATTGTAATGAATTTGCCCAACAATTGTAATGACTTTGCCAACCACTGTAAATCATTTATCCGACCTCTAAAAATGACTTTGCCCAACCACTGGTAATGACTTTGCCAACCACTGTTGATTGCTTATCCGACCTCTAAAAACGACTTTGCCCAACAATTGTAGTGACTTTGCCAACCACTTTTAATCACTAATCCGACCTCTAAAATCGACTTTGCCCAACAATTGTAATGACTTTGCCCAACAATTGTAATAACTTTGCTAACCACTATTAATCACTAATCCGACCTCTAAAAATAACTTTGCCCAACAATTGTAACGACTTTGCCCAACAATTGTAATAACTTTGCTAACCATTATTAATCACTAATCCGACCTCTAAAAATGACTTTGCCTAACAATTGTAATGACTTTGCCAACCACTGTTAATCACTTATCCGGCCTCTAAAAATGACTTTTCCTACCACTGGTAATGACTTTGCCAACCACTTTTAATCACTAATCCGACCTCCAAAATCGACTTTGCCCAACAATTGTAATGACTTTGCCAACCACTGTAAATCACTTATCCGACCTCTAAAAATGACTTTGCCAACCACTGGTAATGACTTTGCCAACCACTGTTAATCACTAATCCGACCACTAAAAATGACCTTGACCAAAAATTGTAATGACTTTGCCAACCACTATCTATCACTAATCCGACCTCTAAAAATGACTTTGCCCAACAATTGTAATGACTTTGCCAACCACTGTTAATCACTTATCCGACCTCTAAAAATGACTTTGCCAACCACTGGTAATGACTATGCCAACCACTGTTAATCACTAATCCGACCACTAAAAATGACTTTGCCCAAAAATTGTAATGACTTTGCCAACCACTGTTCATCACTAATCCGACCACTAAAAATGACTTTACCCAACAATTGTAATGACTTTGCCAAACACTGGTAATGACTTTGCCAACCACTGTTAATCATTTATCCGACCTCTAAAAATGACGATGCCCAACAATTGTAATGAATTTGCCAACCAATGTTAATCACTTATCCGACCTCTAAAAATGACTTTGCCAACCACTGGTAATGACTTTGCCAACCACTGTTGATTGCTTATCCGACCTCTAAAAACGACTTTGCCCAACAATTGTAATGACTTTGCCAACCACTTTTAATCACTAATCCGACCTCTAAAATTGACTTTGCCCAACAATTGTAATTACTTTGCCCAACAATTGTAATAACTTTGCTAACCACTTTTAATCACTAATCCGACCTCTAAAAATGACTTTGCCCAACAATTGTAATGACTTTGCCAACCACTGTTAATCACTTATCCGACCTCTAAAAATGACTTTGCCAACCACTGATAATGACTTTGCCAGCCACTGTTAATTGCTTATCCGACCTCTAAAAACGATTTTGCCCAACAATTGTAATGACTTTGCCAACCACTTTTAATCACTAAATCGACCTCTAAAATCGACTTTGCCCAACAATTGTAATGACTTTGCCCAACAATTGTAATAACTTTGCTAACCACTATTAATCACTAATCCGACCTCAAAAAATGACTTTGCCCAACAATTGTAACGACTTTGCCCAACAATTGTAATAACTTTGCTAACCATTATTAATCACTAATCCGACCACTAAAAATGACTTTGGCCAACAATTGTAATGACTTTGCCAACCACTGTTAATCACTTATCCGACCTCTAAAAATGACTTTTCCTTCCACTTGTAATGACTTTGCCAACCACTGTTAATTGCTTGTAAGACCTCTGAAAACGACTTTGCCCAACAATTGTAATGACTTTGCCAACCACTTTTAATCACTAATCCGACCTCTAAAATCGACTTTGCCCAACAATTGTAATGACTTTGCCGACCACTTTTAATCACTAATCCGACCTCTAAAAATGACTTTGCCCAACAAGTGTAATGACTTTGCCAACCACTGTAAATCACTTATCCGACCTCTAAAAATGACTTTGCCAACCACTGGTAATGACTTTGCCAACCACTGTTAATCACTTATCCGACCACTAAAAATGACTTTGCCCAAAAATTGTAATGACTTTGCCAACCACTGTTAATCACTAATCCGACCACTCAAAATGACTTTGCCCAACAAATGTATTGACTTTGCCATCTACAGTTTATCACTTATCCGACCTCTAAAAATGACTTTGCCAACCACTGATAATGACTTTGCCAGCCACTGTTAATTGCTTATCCGACCTCTTAAAACGATTTTGCCCAACAATTGTAATGACTTTGCCAACCACTTTTAATCACTAAATCGACCTCTAAAATCGACTTTGCCCAACAATTGTAATGACTTTGCCCAACAATTGTAATAACTTTGCTAACCACTATTAATCACTAATCCGACCTCAAAAAATGACTTTGCCCAACAATTGTAACGACTTTGCCCAACAATTGTAATAACTTTGCTAACCATTATTAATCACTAATCCGACCACTAAAAATGACTTTGGCCAACAATTGTAATGACTTTGCCAACCACTGTTAATCACTTATCCGACCTCTAAAAATGACTTTTCCTTCCACTTGTAATGACTTTGCCAACCACTGTTAATTGCTTGTAAGACCTCTGAAAACGACTTTGCCCAACAATTGTAATGACTTTGCCAACCACTTTTAATCACTAATCCGACCTCTAAAATCGACTTTGCCCAACAATTGTAATGACTTTGCCAACCACTTTTAATCACTAATCCGACCTCTAAAAATGACTCTGCCCAACAAGTGTAATGACTTTGCCAACCACTGTAAATCACTTATCCGACCTCTAAAAATGACTTTGCCAACCACTGGTAATGACTTTGCCAACCACTGTTAATCACTAATCCGACCTCTAAAAATGACTTTGCCCAACAATTGTAATGACTTTGCCAACCACTTTTAATCACTAATCCGACCTCTAAAATCGACTTTGCCCAAAAATTGTAATGACTTTGCCAACCACTATCTATCACTAATCCGACCTCTAAAAATGACTTTGCCCAACAATTGTAATGACTTTGCCAACCACTGTTAATCACTTATCCGACCTCTAAAAATGACTTTGTTGACCACTGGTAATGACTTTGCCAACCACTGTTAATCACTAATCCAACCACTAAAAATGACTTTGCCCAACAATTGTAATGACTTTGCCAACCACTGTTAATCACTAATCCGACCACTAAAAATGACTTTGCCTAACAATTGTAATGACTTTGCCAACCACAGTTTATCACTCATCCGACCTCTAAAAATGACGATGCCCAACAATTGTAATGAATTTGCCCAACAATTGTAATGACTTTGCCAACCACTGTAAATCATTTATCCGACCTCTAAAAATGACTTTGCCCAACCACTGGTAATGACTTTGCCAACCACTGTTGATTGCTTATCCGACCTCTAAAAACGACTTTGCCCAACAATTGTAGTGACTTTGCCAACCACTTTTAATCACTAATCCGACCTCTAAAATCGACTTTGCCCAACAATTGTAATGACTTCGCCCAACAATTGTAATAACTTTGCTAACCACTATTAATCACTAATCCGACCTCTAAAAATAACTTTGCCCAACAATTGTAACGACTTTGCCCAACAATTGTAATAACTTTGCTAACCATTATTAATCACTAATCCGACCTCTAAAAATGACTTTGCCCAACAATTGTAATGACTTTGCCAACCACTGTTAATCACTTATCCGGCCTCTAAAAATGACTTTTCCTACCACTGGTAATGACTTTGCCAACCACTTTTAATCACTAATCCGACCTCCAAAATCGACTTTGCCCAACAATTGTAATGACTTTGCCAACCACTGTAAATCACTCATCCGACCTCTAAAAATGACTTTGCCAACCACTGGTAATGACTTTGCCAACCACTGTTAATCACTAATCCGACCACTAAAAATGACCTTGCCCAAAAATTGTAATGACTTTGCCAACCACTATCTATCACTAATCCGACCTCTAAAAATGACTTTGCCCAACAATTGTAATGACTTTGCCAACCACTGTTAATCACTTATCCGACCTCTAAAAATGACTTTGCCAACCACTGGTAATGACTTTGCCAACCACTGTTAATAACTAATCCGACCACTAAAAATGACTTTGCCCAAAAATTGTAATGACTTTGCCAACCACTGTTCATCACTAATCCGACCACTAAAAATGACTTTACCCAACAATTGTAATGACTTTGCCAAACACTGGTAATGACTTTGCCAACCACTGTTAATCATTTATCCGACCTCTAAAAATGACGATGCCCAACAATTGTAATGAATTTGCCAACCAATGTTAATCACTTATCCGACCTCTAAAAATGACTTTGCCAACCACTGGTAATGACTTTGCCAACCACTGTTGATTGCTTATCCGACCTCTAAAAACGACTTTGCCCAACAATTGTAATGACTTTGCCAACCACTTTTAATCACTAATCCGAACTCTAAAATTGACTTTGCCCAACAATTGTAATTACTTTGCCCAACAATTGTAATAACTTTGCTAACCACTTTTAATCACTAATCCGACCTCTAAAAATGACTTTGCCCAACAATTGTAATGACTTTGCCAACCACTGTTAATCACTTATCCGACCTCTAAAAATGACTTTGCCAACCACTGATAATGACTTTGCCAGCCACTGTTAATTGCTTATCCGACCTCTAAAAACGATTTTGCCCAACAATTGTAATGACTTTGCCAACCACTTTTAATCACTAAATCGACCTCTAAAATCGACTTTGCCCAACAATTGTAATGACTTTGCCCAACAATTGTAATAACTTTGCTAACCACTATTAATCACTAATCCGACCTCAAAAAATGACTTTGCCCAACAATTGTAACGACTTTGCCCAACAATTGTAATAACTTTGCTAACCATTATTAATCACTAATCCGACCACTAAAAATGACTTTGGCCAACAATTGTAATGACTTTGCCAACCACTGTTAATCACTTATCTTACCTCTAAAAATGACTTTTCCTTCCACTTGTAATGACTTTGCCAACCACTGTTAATTGCTTGTAAGACCTCTGAAAACGACTTTGCCCAACAATTGTAATGACTTTGCCAACCACTTTTAATCACTAATCCGACCTCTAAAATCGACTTTGCCCAACAATTGTAATGACTTTGCCAACCACTTTTAATCACTAATCCGACCTCTAAAAATGACTTTGCCCAACAAGTGTAATGACTTTGCCAACCACTGTAAATCACTTATCCGACCTCTAAAAATGACTTTGCCAACCACTGGTAATGACTTTGCCAACCACTGTTAATCACTTATCCGACCACTAAAAATGACTTTGCCCAAAAATTGTAATGACTTTGCCAACCACTGTTAATCACTAATCCGACCACTCTAAATGACTTTGCCCAACAAATGTATTGACTTTGCCATCTACAGTTTATCACTTATCCGACCGCTAAAAATGACTTTGCCCAACAATTGTAATGACTTTGCCGACCACTGGTAATGACTTTGCCAAACACTGTTAATTTCTTATCCGACCTCTAAAAACGACTTTGCCCAACAATTGTAATGACTTTGCCAACCAATGTTAATCTCTTATCCGACCTCTAAAAATGACTTTGCCAACCACTGATAATGACTTTGCCAGCCACTGTTAATTGCTTATCCGACCTCTAAAAACGACTTTGCCCAACAATTGTAATGACTTTGCCAACCACTTTTAATCACTAATCCGACCTCTAAAATCGACTTTGCCCAACAATTGTAATGACTTTGCCAACCACTTTTAATCATTAATCCGACCTCTAAAATCGACTTTGCCCAACAATTGAAATGACTTTGCCAACCACTGTTAATCACTTATCCTACCTCTAAAAATTACTTTGCTCAACAATTGCAATGACTTTGCCAACCACTTTTAATCATTAATCCGAATTCTAAAAATGACTTTGCCCAACAATTGTAATGACTTTGCCCAACAATTGTAATAACTTTGCTAACCACTATTAATCACTAATCCGACCTCTAAAAATGACTTTGCCCAACAATTGTAATGACTTTGCCAACAACTGTTAATCACTTATCAGACCTCTTAAAATGACTTTGCCCAACAATGGTAATGACTTTGCCCAACAATTGTAGTAACTATGCTAACCACTATTAATCACTAATCCGAATTCTAAAAATGACTTTGCCCAACAATTGTAATGACTTTGCCCAACAATTGTAATAACTTTGCTAACCACTATTAATCACTAATCCGACCTCTAAAAATGACTTTGCCCAACAATTGTAATGACTTTGCCAACCACTGTTAATCACTTATCCGACCTCTAAAAACGACTTTGCCCAACAATTGTAATGACTTTGCCAACCACTTTTAATCACTAATCCGACCTCTAAAATTGACTTTGCCCAACAATTGTAATTACTTTGCCCAACAATTGTAATAACTTTGCTAACCACTATTAATCACTAATCCGACCTCTAAAAATGACTTTGCCCAACAATTGTAACGACTTTGCCCAACAATTGTAATAACTTTGCTAACCATTATTAATCACTAATCCGACCTCTAAAAATGACTTTGCCAACCACTGGTAATGACTTTGCCAACCACTGTTAATCACTAATCCGACCACTAAAAATGACTTTGCCCAAAAATTGTAATGACTTTGCCAACCACTGTTCATCACTAATCCGACCACTAAAAATGACTTTACCCAACAATTGTAATGACTTTGCCAAACACTGGTAATGACTTTGCCAACCACTGTTAATCATTTATCCGACCTCTAAAAATGACGATGCCCAACAATTGTAATGAATTTGCCAACCAATGTTAATCACTTATCCGACCTCTAAAAATGACTTTGCCAACCACTGGTAATGACTTTGCCAACCACTGTTGATTGCTTATCCGACCTCTAAAAACGACGATGCCCAATAATTGTAATGAATTTGCCCAACAATTGTAATAACTTTGCTAACCACTTTTAATCACTAATCCGACCTCTAAAAATGACTTTGCCCAACAATTGTAATGACTTTGCCAACCACTGTTAATCACTTATCCGACCTCTAAAAATGACTTTGCCAACCACTGATAATGACTTTGCCAGCCACTGTTAATTGCTTATCCGACCTCTAAAAACGATTTTGCCCAACAATTGTAATGACTTTGCCAACCACTTTTAATCACTAAATCGACCTCTAAAATCGACTTTGCCCAACAATTGTAATGACTTTGCCCAACAATTGTAATAACTTTGCTAACCACTATTAATCACTAATCCGACCTCAAAAAATGACTTTGCCCAACAATTGTAACGACTTTGCCCAACAATTGTAATGACTTTGCCAACCACTTTTAATCACTAATCCGACCTCTAAAATCGACTTTGCCCAACAATTGTAATGACTTTGCCAACCACTTTTAATCACTAATCCGACCTCTGAAAATGACTTTGCCCAACAAGTGTAATGACTTTGCCAACCACTGTAAATCACTTATCCGACCTCTAAAAATGACTTTGCCAACCACTGGTAATGACTTTGCCAACCACTGTTAATCACTTATCCGACCACTAAAAATGACTTTGCCCAAAAATTGTAATGACTTTGCCAACCACTGTTAATCACTTATCCGACCACTCAAAATGACTTTGCCCAACAAATGTATTGACTTTGCCATCTACAGTTTATCACTTATCCGACCGCTAAAAATGACTTTGCCCAACAATTGTAATGACTTTGCCGACCACTGGTAATGACTTTGCCAAACACTGTTAATTTCTTATCCGACCTCTAAAAACGACTTTGCCCAACAATTGTAATGACTTTGCCAACCACTGTTAATCTCTTATCCGACCTCTAAAAATGACTTTGCCAACCACTGATAATGACTTTGCCAGCCACTGTTAATTGCTTATCCGACCTCTAAAAACGACTTTGCCCAACAATTGTAATGACTTTGCCAACCACTTTTAATCACTAATCCGACCTCTAAAATCGACTTTGCCCAACAATTGTAATGACTTTGCCAACCACTTTTAATCATTAATCCGACCTCTAAAATCGACTTTGCCCAACAATTGAAATGACTTTGCCAACCACTGTTAATCACTTATCCTACCTCTAAAAATTACTTTGCTCAACAATTGTAATGACTTTGCTAACAACTGTTAATCACTTATCGGACCTCTTAAAATGACTTTGCCCAACAATGGTAATGACTTTGCCCAACAATTGTAGTAACTATGCTAACCACTATTAATCACTAATCCGAATTCTAAAAATGACTTTGCCCAACAATTGTAATGACTTTGCCCAACAATTGTAATAACTTTGCTAACCACTATTAATCACTAATCCGACCTCTAAAAATGACTTTGCCCAACAATTGTAACGACTTTGCCCAACAATTGTAATAACTTTGCTAACCATTATTAATCACTAATCCGACCTCTAAAAATGACTTTGCCCAACAATTGTAATGACTTTGCCAACCACTGTTAATCACTTATCCGACCTCTAAAAATGACTTTTCCTTCCACTGGTAATGAATATGCCAACCACTGTTAATTGCTTTTCAGACCTCTGAAAACGACTTTGCCCAACAATTGTAATGACTTTGCCAACCTTTTTTAATCACTAATCCGACCTCTAAAATCGACTTTGCCCAACAATTGTAATGACTTTGCCAACCACTTTTAATCACTAATCCGAAATCTAAAATCGACTTTGCCCAACAATTGTAATGACTTTGCCAACCACTATTTATCACTAATCCGACCTCTAAAAATGACTTTGCCCAACAAGTGTAATGACTTTGCCAACCACTGTAAATCACTTATCCGACCTCTAAAAATGACTTTGCCAACCACTGGTAATGACTTTGCCAACCACTGTTAATCACTAATCCGACCACTAAAAATGACTTTACCTCAACATTTGTAATGACTTTGCCAAACACTGGTAATGACTTTGCCAACCACTGTTAATCATTTATCCGACCTCTAAAAATGACGATGCCCAACAATTGTAATGAATTTGCCCAACAATTGTAATGACTTTGCCAACCACTGTAAATCACTTATCCGACCTCTAAAAATGACTTTGCCCAACAATTGTAATGACTTTGCCAACCACTGTTAATCACTTATCCGACCTCTAAAAATGACTTTGCCAACCACTGTTGATTGCGTATCCGACCTCTAAAAACGACTTTGCCCAACAATTGTAATGACTTTGCCAACCACTTTTAATCACTAAATCGACCTCTAATATCGACTTTGCCCAACAATTGTAATGACTTTGCCAACCACTTTTAATCACTAATCCGACCTCTAAAATCGACTTTGCCCAACAATTGTAATGACTTTGCCAACCATTTTTAATCATTAATCCGACCTCTAAAATCGACTTTGCCCAACAATTGAAATGACTTTGCCAACCACTGTTAATCACTTATCCTACCTCTAAAAATTACTTTGCCCAACAATTGTAATGACTTTGCCAACAACTGTTAATCACTTATCGGACCTCTTAAAATGACTTTGCCCAACAATGGTAATGACTTTGCCCAAAAATTGTAGTAACTATGCTAACCACTATTAATCACTAATCCGAATTCTAAAAATGACTTTGCCCAACAATTGTAATGACTTTGCCAACCACTTTTAATCATTAATCCGACTTCTAAAATCGACTTTGCCCAACAATTGTAATCACTTTGCCAACCACTGTTAATCATTAATCCGAATTCTAAAATCGACTTTGCCCAACAATTGTAATGACTTTGCCCAACAATTGTAATAACTTTGCTAACCACTATTAATCACTAATCCGACCTCTAAAAATGACTTTGCCCAACAATTGTAACGACTTTGCCCAACAATTGTAATATCTTTGCTAACCATTATTAATCACTAATCCGACCACTAAAAATGACTTTGCCCAACAATTGTAATGACTTTGCCAACCACTGTTAATCACTTATCCGACCTCTAAAAATGACTTTTCCTTCCACTTGTAATGACTTTGCCAACCACTGTTAATTGCTTGTCAGACCTCTGAAAACGACTTTGCCCAACAATTGTAATGACTTTGCCAACCACTTTTAATCACTAATCCGACCTCTAAAATCGACTTTGCCCAACAATTGTAATGACTTTGCCAACCACTTTTAATCACTAATCCGACCTCTAAAATCGACTTTGCCCAACAATTGTAATGACTTTGCCAACCACTATTTATCACTAATCCGACCTCTATAAATGACTTTGCCCAACAAGTGTAATGACTTTGCCAACCACTGTAAATCACTTATCCGACCTCTAAAAATGACTTTGCCAACCACTGTTAATCACTAATCCGACCACTAAAAATGACTTTGCCCAACAAATGTAATGACTTTGCCAACTACAGTTTATCACTTATCCGACCGCTAAAAATGACTTTGCCCAACAATTGTAATGACTTTGCCGACCACTGTTAATGACTTTGCCAACCACTGTTAATCTCTTATCCGACCTCTAAAAATGACTTTGCACAACAATTGTAACGACTTTGCCCAACAATTGTAATAACTTTGCTATCCACTATTAATCACTTATCCAACCTCTAAAAATGACTTTTCCTACCACTGGTAATGACTTTGCCAACCACTGTTAATTTCTTATCCGACCTCTAAAAACGACTTTGCCCAACAATTGTAATGACTTTGCCAACCACTGTTAATCTCTTATCCGACCTCTAAAAATGACTTTGCCGACCACTGGTAATGACTATGCTAACCACTATTAATCACTAATCCGAATTCTAAAAATGACTTTGCCCAACAATTGTAATGACTTTGCCAACCACTTTTAATCATTAATCCGACCTCTAAAATCGACTTTGCCCAACAATTGTAATGACTTTGCCAACCACTGTTAATCATTAATCCGAATTCTAAAATCGACTTTGCCCAACAATTGTAATGACTTTGCCAACCACTTTTAATCATTAATCCGACCTCTAAAATCGACTTTGCCCAACAATTGTAATGACTTTGCCAACCACTTTTAATCACTAATCCGACCTCTAAAAATGACTTTGCCCAACAATTGTAATGACTTTGCCAACCACTGTTAATCACTTATCCGACCTCTAAAAATGACTTTGCCAACCACTGGTAATGACTTTGCCAATCACTGTTAATCACTAATCCGACCACTAAAAATGACTTTGCCCAACAATTGTAATGACTTTGCCAACCACTGTTAATCACTTATCCGACCACTAAAAATGACTTTGCCAACCACTGATAATGACTTTGCCAGCCACTGTTAATTGCTTATCCGACCTCTAAAAATGACTTTGCCGACCACTGGTAATGACTTTGCCAACCACTGTTAATCACTAATCCAACCACTAAAAATGACTTTGCCCAACAATTGTAATGACTTTGCCAACCACTTTTAATCATTAATCCGACCTCTAAAATCGACTTTGCCCAACAATTGTAATGACTTTGCCAACCACTGTTAATCACTTATCCTACCTCTAAAAATTACTTTGCCCAACAATTGTAATGACTTTGCCAACCACTGTTAATCACTTATCGGACCTCTTAAAATGACTTTGCCTAACAATTGTAATGACTTTACCCATCAATAATAATAACTATGCTAACCACTATTAATCACTAATCCGAATTCTAAAAATGACTTTGCCCAACAATTGTAATGACTTTGCCAACCACTTTTAATCATTAATCCGACCTCTAAAATCGACTTTGCCCAACAATTGTAATGACTTTGCCAACCACTGTTAATCATTAATCCGAATTCTAAAATCGACTTTGCCCAACAATTGTAATGACTTTGCCAACCACTTTTAATCATTAATCCGACCTCTAAAATCGACTTTGCCCAACAATTGTAATGACTTTGCCAACCACTGTTAATCACTTATCCGACCTCTAAAAATGACTTTTCCTACCACTGGTAATGACTTTGCCAACCACTGTTAATTGCTTATCCGACCTCTAAAAACGACTTTGCCCAACAATTGTAATGACTTTGCCAACCACTTTTAATCACTAATCCGACCTCTAAAATCGACTTTGCCCAACAATTGTAATGACTTTGCAAACCACTGTTAATCACTTATCCGACCTCTAAAAATTACTTTGCCAACCACTGGTAATGACTTTGCCAACCACTGTTAATCACTAATCCGACCACTAAAAATGACTTTGCCCAACAATTGTAATGACTTTGCCAACCACTGTTAATCACTAATCCGACCACTAAAAATGACTTTGCCTTACAAATGTAATGACTTTGCCAACCACTGTTAATCACTTATCCGACCTCTAAAAATGACTTTGCCAACCACTGGTAATGACTTCGCCAACCACTGTTGATTGCTTATCCTACCTCTAAAAATTACTTTGCCCAACAATTGTAATGACTTTGCCAACCACTGTTAATCACTTATCGGACCTCTTAAAATGACTTTGCCTAACAATTGTAATGACTTTGCCCAACAATTGAAATAACTATGCTAACCACTATTAATCACTAATCCGAATTCTAAAATCGACTTTGCCTAACAATTGTAATGACTTTGCCAACCACTTTTAATCATTAATCCGACCTCTAAAATCGACTTTGCCCAACAATTGTAATGACTTTGCCAACCACTGTTAATCACTTATCCGACCTCTAAAAATGACTTTTCCTACCACTGGTAATGACTTTGCCAACCACTGTTAATTGCTTATCCGACCTCTAAAAACGACTTTGCCCAACAATTGTAATGACTTTGCCAACCACTTTTAATCACTAATCCGACCTCAAAAATCGACTATGCCCAACAATTGTAATGACTTTGCCAACCACTATTAATCACTAATCCGAATTCTAAAAATGACTTTGCCCAACAATTGTAATGACTTTGCCAACCACTTTTAATCATTAATCCGACCTCTAAAATCGACTTTGCCCAACAATTGTAATGACTTTGCCAACCACTGTTAATCATTAATCCGAATTCTAAAATCGACTTTGCCCAACAATTGGAATGACTTTGCTAACCACTTTTAATCATTAATCCGACCTCTAAAATCGACTTTGCCCAACAATTGTAATGACTTTGCCAACCACTGTTAATCACTTATCGGACCTCTTAAAATGACTTTGCCTAACAATTGTAATGACTTTACCCAACAATTGTAATAACTATGCTAACCACTATTTATCACTAATCCGACCTCAAAAAATGACTTTGCCCAACAATTGTAATGACTTTGCAAACCACTGTTAATCACTTATCCGACCTCTAAAAATGACTTTGCCAACCACTGGTAATGACTTTGCCAACCACTGTTAATCACTAATCCGACCACTTAAAATGATTTTGCCCAACAATTGTAATGACTTTGCCAACCACTGTTAATCACTAATCCGACCACTAAAAATGACTTTGCCCAACAAATGTAATGACTTTGCCAACCACTGTTAATCACTTATCCGACCTCTAAAAATGACTTTGCCAACCACTGCTAATGACTTTGCCAACCACTGTTGATTGCTTATCCTACCTCTAAAAATTACTTTGCCCAACAATTGTAATGACTTTGCCAACCACTGTTAATCACTTATCGGACCTCTTAAAATGACTTTGCCTAACAATTGTAATGACTTTGCCCAACAATTGAAATAACTATGCTAACCACTATTAATCACTAATCCGAATTCTAAAAATGACTTTGCCCAACAATTGTAATGACTTTGCCAACCACTTTTAATCATTAATCCGACCTCTAAAATCGACTTTGCCCAACAATTGTAATGACTTTGCCAACCACTGTTAATCATTAATCCGAATTCTAAAATCGACTTTGCCCAACAATTGTAATAACTTTGCCAACCACTTTTAATCATTAATCCGACCTCTAAAATCGACTTTGCCCAACAATTGTAATGACTTTGCCAACCACTGTTAATCACTTATCCGACCTCTAAAAATGAGTTTCATACCACTGGTAATGACTTTGCCAACCACTGTTAATTGCTTATCCGACCTCAAAAACGACTTTGCCCAACAATTGTAATGACTTTGCCAACCACTTTTAATCACTAATCCGACCTCTAAAATCGACTTTGCCCAACAATTGTAATGACTTTGCCAACCACTGTTAATCACTTATCCGACCTCTAAAAATGACTTTGCCAACCACTGGTAATGACTTTGCCAACCAATGTTAATCAATAATCCGACCACTAAAAATGACTTTGCCCAACAAATCTAATGACTTTGCCAACCACTGTTAATCACTTATCCGACCTCTAAAAATGACTTTGCCAACCACTGGTAATGACTTTGCCAACCACTGTTGATTGCTTATCCGACCACTAAAAATGACTTTGCCCAACAATTGTAATGACTTTGCCAACCACTGTTAATCACTAATCCGACCACTAAAAATGACTTTTCCCAACAAATGTAATGACTTTGCCAACCACTGTTAATCACTTATCCGACCTCTAAAAATGACTTTGCCAACCACTGGTAATGACTTTGCCAACCACTGTTGATTGCTTATCCGACCTCTAAAAACGACTTTGCCCAACAATTGTAATGACTTTGCCAACCACTTTTAATCACTAATCCGACCTCTAAAATCGACTTTGCTCAACAATTGTAATGACCTTTCCCAACAATTGTAATAACTTTGCTAACCACTATTAATCACTAATCCGACCTCTAAAATCGACTTTGCTCAACAATTGTAATGACTTTGCCCAACAATTGTAATAACTTTGCTTACCACTATTAATCACTAATCCGATCACTAAAAATGACTTTGCCCAACAAATGTAATGACTTTGCCAACCACTGTTAATCACTTATCCGACCTCTAAAAATGACTTTGCCAACCACTGGTAATGACTTTGCCAATCACTGTTGATTGCTTATCCTACCTCTAAAAATTACTTTGCCCAACAATTGTAATGATTTTGCCAACCACTGTTAATCACTTATCGGACCTCTTAAAATGACTTTGCCTAACAATTGTAATGACTTTGCCCAACAATTGAAATAACTATGCTAACCACTATTAATCACTAATCCGAATTCTAAAAATGACTTTGCCCAACAATTGTAATGACTTTGCCAACCACTTTTAATCATTAATCCGACCTCTAAAATCGACTTTGCCCAACAATTGTAATGACTTTGCCAACCACTGTTAATCATTAATCCGAATTCTAAAATCGACTTTGCCCAACAATTGTAATGACTTTGCCAACCACTTTTAATCATAAATCCGACCTCTAAAATCGACTTTGCCCAACAATTGTAATGACTTTGCCAACCACTTTTAATCACTTATCCGACCTCTAAAAATGAGTTTCCTACCACTGGTAATGACTTTGCCAACCACTGTTAATTGCTTATCCGACCTCAAAAACGACTTTGCCCAACAATTGTAATGACTTTGCCAACCACTTTTAATCACTAATCCGACCTCTAAAATCGACTTTGCCCAACAATTGTAATGACTTTGCCAACCACTGTTAATCACTTATCCGACCTCTAAAAATGACTTTGCCAACCACTGGTAATGACTTTGCCAACCAATGTTAATCACTAATCCGACCACTAAAAATGACTTTGCCCAACAATTGTAATGACTTTGCCAACCACTGTTAATCACTAATCCGACCACTAAAAATGACTTTGCCCAACAAATGTAATGACTTTGCCAACCACTGTTAATCACTTATCCGACCTCTAAAAATGACTTTGCCAACCACTGGTAATGACTTTGCCAACCACTGTTGATTGCTTATCCGACCTCTAAAAACGACTTTGCCCAACAATTGTAATGACTTTGCCAACCACTTTTAATCACTAATCCGACCTCTAAAATCGACTTTGCTCAACAATTGTAATGACTTTGCCCAACAATTGTAATAACTTTGCTAACCACTATTAATCACTAATCCGACCTCTAAAAATGACTTTGCCCAACAATTGTAATGACTTTGCCAACCACTGTTAATCACTTATCCGACCTCTAAAAATGACTTTGCCAACCACTGGTAATGACTTTGCAAACCACTGTTAATTGCTTATCCGACCTCTTAAAACGACTTTGCCCAACAATTGTAATGATTTTGCCCAACAATTGTAATGACTTTTCCAACCACAGTTTATCACTAATCCGACCTCTAAAAATGACTTTGCCAAACAATTGTAATGACTTTGCCAACCACTGTTAACCACTTATCCGACCTCTAAAAATTACTTTGCCAACCACTGGTAATGACTTTGCCAACCACTGTTAATCAATTATCCGACCTCTAAAAATGACGATGCCCAACAATTGTAATGAATTTGCCCAACAATTGTAATGACTTTGCCAACCACTGTTAATCACTTATCCGACCTCTAAAAATGACTTTGCCCAACAATTGTGATGACTTTGCCAACCACTGTTAATCACTTATCCGACCTCTAAAAATGACTTTGCCAACCACTGTTAATCACTAATCCGACCACTAAAAATGACTTTGCCCAACAATTGAAATGACTTTTCCAACCACTGTTAATCACTAATCCGACCACTAAAAATGACTTTGCCCAACAAATGTAATGACTTTGCCAACCACTGTTAATCACTTATCCGACCTCTAAAAATGACTTTGCCCAACCATTGGTAATGACTTTGCCAACCACTGTTGATTGCTTATCCGACCTCTAAAAACGACTTTGCCCAACAATTGTAATGACTTTGCCAACCACTTTTAATCACTAATCCGACCTCTAAAATCGACTTTGCTCAACAATTGTAATGACTTTGCCCAACAATTGTAATGACTTTGCCAACCACTGTTAATCACTTATCCGACCTCTAAAAATGACTTTGCCAAACACTGGTAATGACTTTGCAAACCACTGTTAATTGCTTATCCGACCTCTAAAAACGACTTTGCCCAACAATTGTAATGATTTTGCCCAACAAATGTAATGACTTTTCCAACCACAGTTTATCACTTATCCGACCACTAAAAATGACTTTGCCCAACAATCGAAATGACCTTGCCAACCACTGGTAATGACTTTGCCAACCACTGTTAATCAATTATCCGACCTCTAAAAATGACGATGCCCAACAATTGTAATGAATTTGCCCAACAATTGTAATGACTTTGCCAACCACTGTTAATCACTTATCCGACCTCTAATAATGACTTTGCCCAACAATTGTAATGACTTTGCCAACCACTGTTAATCAATTATCCGACCTCTAAAAATGACTTTGCCAACCACTGGTAATGACTTTGCCAACCACTGTTGATTGCTTATCCGACCTCTAAAAACGACTTTGCCCAACAATTGTAATGACTTTGCCAACCACTTTTAATCACTAATCCGACCTCTAAAATCGACTTTGCTCAACAATTGTAATGACTTTGCCCAACAATTGTAATGACTTTGCCAACCACTGTTAATCACTTATCCGACCTCTAAAAATGACTTTGCCAACCACTGGTAATGACTTTGCAAACCACTGTTAATTGCTTATCCGACCTCTAAAAACGACTTTGCCCAACAATTGTAATGATTTTGCCCAACAATTGTAATGACTTTTCCAACCACAGTTTATCACTTATCCGACCGCTAAAAATGACTTTGCCCAACAATCGAAATGACCTTGCCAACCACTGGTAATGACTTTGCCAACCACTGTTAATCAATTATCCGACCTCTAAAAATGACGATGCCCAACAATTGTAATGAATTTGCCAACCACTGTTAATCACTTATCCGACCTCTAAAAAATGACTTTGCCAACCACTGGTAATGACTTTGCCAACCACTGTTAATCACTAATCCGACCACTAAAAATGACTTTGCCCAACAATTGTAATGACTTTGCCAACCACTGTTAATCACTAATCCGACCACTAAAAATGACTTTGCCCAACAATTGTAATGACTTTGCCAACCACTGTTAATCACTTATCCGACCTCTAAAAATGACTTTGCCCAACAATTGTAATGACTTTGCCAACCACTGTTAATCACTTATCCGACCTCTAAAAATGACTTTGCCAACCACTGGTAATGACTTTGCCAACCACTGTTGATTGCTTATCCGACCTCTAAAAACGACTTTGCCCAACAATTGTAATGACTTTGCCAACCACTTTTAATCACTAATCCGACCTCTAAAATCGACTTTGCTCAACAATTGTAATGACTTTGCCCAACAATTGTAATGACTTTGCCAACCACTGTTAATCACTTATCCGACCTCTAAAAATGACTTTGCCAACCACTGGTAATGACTTTGCAAACCACTGTTAATTGCTTATCCGACCTCTAAAAAGGACTTTGCCCAACAATTGTAATGATTTTGCCCAACAATTGTAATGACTTTTCCAACCACAGTTTATCACTTATCCGACCGCTAAAAATGACTTTGCCCAACAATCGAAATGACCTTGCCAACCACTGGTAATGACTTTGCCAACCACTGTTAATCAATTATCCGACCTCTAAAAATGACGATGCCCAATAATTGTAATGAATTTGCCAACCACTGTTAATCACTTATCCGACCTCTAAAAATGACTTTGCCAACCACTGTTAATGACTTTGCCAACCACTGTTAATCACTAATCCGACCACTAAAAATGACTTTGCCCAACAATTGTAATGACTTTGCCAACCACTGTTAATCACTAATCCGACCACTAAAAATGACTTTGCCCAACAAATGTAATGACTTTTCCAACCACTGTTAATCACTTATCCGACCTCTAAAAATGACTTTGCCAACCACTGGTAATGACTTTGCCAACCACTGTTAATCAATTATCCGACCTCTAAAAATGACGATGCCCAACAATTGTAATGAATTTGCCCAACAATTGTAATGACTTTGCCAACCACTGTTAATCACTAATCCGACCTCTAAAATCGACTTTGCTCAACAATTGTAATGACTTTGCCCAACAATTGTAATAACTTTGCTAAACACTATTAATCACTAATCCGACCCCTAAAAATGACTTTGCCCAACAATTGTAATGACTTTGCCAACCACTGTTAATCACTTATCCGACCTCTAAAAATGACTTTGCCAACCACTGGTAATGACTTTGCAAACCACTGTTAATTGCTTATCCGACCTCTTAAAACGACTTTGCCCAACAATTGTAATGATTTTGCCCAACAATTGTAATGACTTTTCCAACCACAGTTTATCACTAATCCGACCTCTAAAAATGACTTTGCCTAACAATTGTAATGACTTTGCCAACCACTGTTAATCACTTATCCGACCTCTAAAAATGACTTTGCCAACCACTGGTAATGACTTTGCCAACCACTGTTAATCAATTATCCGACCTCTAAAAATGACGATGCCCAACAATTGTAATGAATTTGCCCAACAATTGTAATGACTTTGCCAACCACTGTTAATCACTTATCCGACCTCTAAAAATGACTTTGCCCAACAATTGTAATGACTTTGCCAACCACTGTTAACCACTTATCCGACCTCTAAAAATGACTTTGCCAACCACTGGTAATCACTTATCCGACCTCTAAAAACGACTTTGCCCAACAATTGTAATGACTTTGCCAACCACTTTTAATCACTAATCCGACCTCTAAAAATGACTTTGCCAACCACTGGTAATAACTTTGCCAACCACTGTTAATCACTAATCCGACTACTAAAAATGACTTTGCCCAACAATTGTAATGACTTTGCCAACCACTGTTAATCACTAATCCGACCACTAAAAATGACTTTGCCCAACAAATGTAATGACTTTGCCAACAACTGTTAATCATTTATCCGACCTCTAAAAATGACTTTGCCAACCACTGGTAATGACTTTGCCAACCACTGTTGATTGCTTATCCGACCTCTAAAAACGATTTTGCCCAACAATTGTAATGACTTTGATAACCACTTTTAATCACTAATCCGACCTCTAAAATCGACTTTGCTCAACAATTGTAATGACTTTGCCCAACAATTGTAATGACTTTGCCAACCACTGTTAATCACTTATCCGACCTCTAAAAATGACTTTGCCAACCACTGGTAATGACTTTGCAAACCACTGTTAATTGCTTATCCGACCTCTAAAAACGACTTTGCCCAACAAT
Source organism: Brachionus asplanchnoidis (assembly GCA_025491095.1). Classification (NCBI taxonomy): domain Eukaryota; kingdom Metazoa; phylum Rotifera; class Eurotatoria; order Ploima; family Brachionidae; genus Brachionus; species Brachionus asplanchnoidis. The sequence goes on along the minus strand of JAILYF010000049.1, from coordinate 563,392 downwards.
TGTAATGATTTTGCCCAACAATTGTAATGACTTTTCCAACCACAGTTTATCACTTATCCGACCGCTAAAAATGACTTTGCCCAACAATCGAAATGACCTTGCCAACCACTGGTAATGACTTTGCCAACCACTGTTAATCAATTATCCGACCTCTAAAAATGACGATGCCCAACAATTGTAATGAATTTGCCCGACAATTGTAATGACTTTGCCAACCACTGTTAATCACTTATCCGACCTCTAAAAATGACTTTGCCCAACAATTGTAATGACTTTGCCAACCACTGTTAATCACTTATCCGACCTCTAAAAATGACTTTGCCAACCACTGGTAATGACTTTGCCAACCACTGTTGATTGCTTATCCGACCTCTAAAAACGACTTTGCCCAACAATTGTAATGACTTTGCCAACCACTTTTAATCACTATCCGACCTCTCAAATCGACTTTGCTCAACAATTGTAATGACTTTGCCCAACAATTGTAATAACTTTGCTAACCACTATTAATCACTAATCCGACCTCTAAAAATGACTTTGTCCAACAATTGTAATGACTTTGCCAACCACTGTTAATCACTTATCCGACCTCTAAAAATGACTTTGCCAACCACTGGTAATGACTTTGCAAACCACTGTTAATTGCTTATCCGACCTTCTAAAAACGACTTTGCCCAACCACTGGTAATGACTTTGCCAACAACTGTAAATCAATTATCCGACCTCTAAAAATGACTTTGCTCAACAATTGTAATGTTTTTGCAAACTACTGTTAATCACTTATCCAAACCCTGAAAAAGACTTTACCCAAAAATTGTTATGACTTTGCCAACCACTATTAATAACTTATCCGACCTCTAAAAATGACTTTTCCTACCACTGGAAATGACTTTGCCAACAACTGTTAATTGCTTATCCGACCTCTTAAAACGACTTTGCCCAACAATTGTAATGACTTTGCCAACCACTTTTAATCATTAATCCGACCTCTAAAATCGACTTTGCCCAACAATTGTAATGACTTTGCTAACCACTATTTATCACTAATCCGACCTCTAAAAATGACTTTGCCCAACAATTGTAATTACTTTGCAAACCACTGTTAATTGCTTATCCGACCTCTAAAAACGACTTTGCCCAACAATTGTAATGATTTTGCCCAACAATTGTAATGACTTTTCCAACCACAGTTTATCACTTATCCGACCGCTAAAAATGACTTTGCCCAACAATCGAAATGACCTTGCCAACCACTGGTAATGACTTTGCCAACCACTGTTAATCAATTATCCGATTTCTAAAAATGACGATGCCCAACAATTGTAATGAATTTTCCCAACAATTGTAATGACTTTGCCAACCACTGTTAATCACTTATCCGACCTCTAAAAATGACTTTGCCCAACAATTGTAATGACTTTGCCAACCACTGTTAATCACTTATCCGGCCTCTAAAAATGTCTTTGCCAACCACTCGTAATGACTTTGCCAACCACTGTTGATTGCTTATCCGACCTCTAAAAACGACTTTGCCCAACAATTGTAATGACTTTGCCAACCATTTTTAATCACTAATCCGACCTCTAAAATCGACTTTGCTCAACAATTGTAATGACTTTGCCCAACAATTGTAATGACTTTGCCAACCACTTTTAATCACTAATCCGACCTCTAAAATCGACTTTGCCCAACAATTGTAATGACTTTGCTAACCACTATTTATCACTAATCCGACCTCTAAAAATGACTTTGCCCAACAATTGTAATGATTTTGCCCAACAATTGTAATGACTTTTCCAACCACAGTTTATCACTTATCCGACCGCTAAAAATGACTTTGCCCAACAATCGAAATGACCTTGCCAACCACTGGTAATGACTTTGCCAACCACTGTTAATCAATTATCCGACCTCTAAAAATGACGATGCCCAACAATTGTAATGAATTTGCCCAACAATTGTAATGACTTTGCCAACCACTGTTAATCACTTATCCGACCTCTAAAAATGACTTTGCCCAACAATTGTAATGACTTTGCCAACCACTGTTAATCACTTATCCGACCTCTAAAAATGACTTTGCCAACCACTGGTAATGACTTTGCCAACCACTGTTGATTGCTTATCCGACCTCTAAAAACGACTTTGCCCAACAATTGTAATGACTTTGCCAACCACTTTTAATCACTATCCGACCTCTCAAATCGACTTTGCTCAACAATTGTAATGACTTTGCCCAACAATTGTAATAACTTTGCTAACCACTTTTAATCACTAATCCGACCTCTAAAAATGACTTTGTCCAACAATTGTAATGACTTTGCCAACCACTGTTAATCACTTATCCGACCTCTAAAAATGACTTTGCCAACCACTGGTAATGACTTTACAAACCACTGTTAATTGCTTATCCGACCTCTAAAAACGACTTTGCCCAACCACTGGTAATGACTTTGCCAACAACTGTAAATCAATTATCCGACCTCTAAAAATGACTTTGCCCAACAATTGTAATGTTTTTGCAAACTACTGTTAATCACTTATCCGACCTCTAAAAATGACTTTGCCCAACAATTGTAATGACTTTGCCAACCACTGTTAATCACTTATCCGACCTCTAAAAATGTCTTTGCCAACCACTTGTAATGACTTTGCCAACCACTGTTGATTGCTTATCCGACCTCTAAAAACGACTTTGCCCAACAATTGTAATGACTTTGCCAACCATTTTTAATCACTAATCCGACCTCTAAAATCGACTTTGCTCAACAATTGTAATTACTTTGCCCAACAATTGTAATGACTTTGCCAACCACTTTTAATCACTAATCCGACCTCTAAAATCGACTTTGCCCAACAATTGTAATGACTTTGCTAACCACTATTTATCACTAATCCGACCTCTAAAAATGACTTTGCCCAACAATTGTAATGATTTTGCCCAACAATTGTAATGACTTTTCCAACCACAGTTTATCACTTATCCGACCGCTAAAAATGACTTTGCCCAACAATCGAAATGACCTTGCCAACCACTGGTAATGACTTTGCCAACCACTGTTAATCAATTATCCGACCTCTAAAAATGACGATGCCCAACAATTGTAATGAATTTGCCCAACAATTGTAATGACTTTGCCAACCACTGTTAATCACTTATCCGACCTCTAAAAATGACTTTGCCCAACAATTGTAATGACTTTGCCAACCACTGTTAATCACTTATCCGACCTCTAAAAATGACTTTGCCAACCACTGGTAATGACTTTGCCAACCACTGTTGATTGCTTATCCGACCTCTAAAAACGACTTTACCCAACAATTGTAATGACTTTGCCAACCACTTTTAATCACTATCCGACCTCTCAAATCGACTTTGCTCAACAATTGTAATGACTTTGCCCAACAATTGTAATAACTTTGCTAACCACTTTTAATCACTAATCCGACCTCTAAAAATGACTTTGTCCAACAATTGTAATGACTTTGCCAACCACTGTTAATCACTTATCCGACCTCTAAAAATGACTTTGCCAACCACTGGTAATGACTTTACAAACCACTGTTAATTGCTTATCCGACCTCTAAAAACGACTTTGCCCAACCACTGGTAATGACTTTGCCAACAACTGTAAATCAATTATCCGACCTCTAAAAATGACTTTGCCCAACAATTGTAATGTTTTTGCAAACTCTTGTTAATCACTTATCCAAACCCTGAAAAAGACTTTACCCAAAAATTGTTATGACTTTGCCAACCACTATTAATCACTTATCCGAACTCTAAAAATGACTTTGCCCAATAATTGTAATGACTTTGCCAACCACTATTAATCACTAATCCGACCTCTAAAAATGACTTTTCCCAACAATTGTAATGACTTTGCCAACCACTGTTAATAACTTATCCGACCTCTAAAAATGACTTTTCCTACCACTGGAAATGACTTTGCCAACAACTGTTAATTGCTTATCCGACCTCTTAAAACGACTTTGCCAAACAATTGTAATGACTTTGCAAACCACTTTTAATCACTAATCCGACCTCTAAAATCGACTTTGCCCAACAATTGTAATGACTTTGCTAACCACTATTTATCACTAATCCGACCTGTAAAAATGACTTTGCCCAACAATTGTAATGACTTTGCCAACCACAGTTTATCACTTATCCGACCTCTAAAAATGACGATGCATAACAATTGTAATGAATTTGCCCAACAATTGTAATGACTTTGCCAACCACTGTTAATCACTTATCCGACCTCTATAAATGACTTTGCCCAACAATTGTAATTACTTTGCCAACCACTGTTAATCACTTATCCGACCTCTAAAAATGACTTTGCCAACCACTGGTAATGACTTTGCCAACCACTGTTGATTGCTTATCCGACCTCTAAAAAAGACTTTGCCCAACAATTGTAATGACTTTGCCAACCACTTTTAATCACTAATCCGACCTCTAAAATCGACTTTGCCCAACAATTTTAATGACTTTGCCCAACAATTGTAATAACTTTGCTAACCACTATTAATCACTAATCCGACCTCTAAAAATGACTTTGCCCAAGAATTGTAACGACTTTGCCCAACAATTGTAATAACTTTGCTTACCACTATTAATCACTAATCCGACCTCTTAAAATGACTTTTCCCAACAATTGTAATGACTTCGCCAACCACTGTTAATCACTTATCCGACCTCTAAAAATGACTTTTCCTACCACTGGTAATGACTTTGCCAACAACTGTTAATTAGTTATCCGACCTCGTAAAACGACTTTGCCCAACAATTGTTATGACTTAGCCAACCACTTTTAATCACTAATCCGACCTCTAAAATCGACTTTGCCCAACAATTGTAATGACTTTGCCAACCACTATTTATCACTAATCCGACCTCTAAAAATGACTTTGCCCAAAAATTGTAATGACTTTGCCAACCACTGTTAATCACTAATCCGACCACTAAAAATGACTTTGCCCAACAATTGTAAAGACTTTGCCAACCACTGTTAAATCACTAATCCGACCACTAAAAATGACTGCCCAACATTTGTAATGACTTTGCCAACCACTGTTAATCACTTATGAGACCTCTAAAAATGACTTTGCCAACCACTGGTAATGACTTTGCCAACCACTGTTGATTGCTTATCCGACCTCTAAAAACGACTTTGCCCAACAATTGTAATGACTTTGCCAACCACTTTTAATCACTAATCCGACCTCTAAAATCGGCTTTGCCCAACAATTGTAATGACTCTGCCCAACAATTGTAATGACTTTGCCAACCACTGTTAATCACTTATCCGACCTCTATAAATGACTTTGCCAAACAATTGTAATTACTTTGCCAACCACTGTTAATCACTTATCCGACCTCTAAAAATGACTTTGCCAACCACTGGTAATGACTTTGCCAACCACTGTTGATTGCTTATCCGACCTCTAAAAACGACTTTGCCCAACAATTGTAATGACTTTGCCAACCACTTTTAATCACTAATCCGACCTCTAAAATCGGCTTTGCCCAACAATTGTAATGACTCTGCCCAACAATTGTAATAACTTTGCTAACCACTATAAATCACTAATCCGACCTCTAAAAATGACTTTGCCAACAATTGTAATGACTTTGCCAACCACTGTTAATCACTTATCCGACCTCTAAAAATGACTTTGCCAACCACTGGTAATGACTTTGCCAACCACTGTTAATTGCTTTTCCGACCTCTAAAAACGATTTTGCCCAACAATTGTAATGACTTTGCCAACCACTTTTAATCATTAATCCGACCTCTAAAATCGACTTTGCCCAACAATTGTAATGACTTTGCCAACCACTGTTAATCACTTATCCTACCTCTAAAAATTACTTTGCCCAACAATTGTAATGACTTTGCCAACCACTGTTAATCACTTATCGGACCTCTTAAAATGACTTTGCCCAACAATTGTAATGACTTTGCCCAACAATTGTAATAACTATGCTTACCACTATTAATCACTAATCCGAATTCTAAAAATGACTTTGCCCAACAATTGTAATGACTTTGCCAACCACTGTTAATCACTTATCCGACCTCTATAAATGACTTTGCCAAACAATTGTAATTACTTTGCCAACCACTGTTAATCACTTATCCGACCTCTAAAAATGACTTTGCCAACCACTGGTAAAGACTTTGCCAACCACTGTTGATTGCTTATCCGACCTCTAAAAACGACTTTGCCCAACAATTGTAATGACTTTGCCAACCACTTTTAATCACTAATCCGACCTCTAAAATCGGCTTTGCCCAACAATTGTAATGACTTTGCCAACCACTGTTAATCACTTATCCGACCTCTAAAAATGACTTTGCCAACCACTGGTAATGACTTTGCCAACCACTGTTAATTGCTTATCCGACCTCTAAAAACGACTTTGCCCAGCAATTGTAATGACTTTGCCAACCACTTTTAATCACTAATCCGACCTCTAAAATCGACTTTGCCCAACAACTGTAATGACTTTGCCAACCACTATTTATAACTAATCCGACCTTTAAAAATGACTTTGCCAACCACTGATAATGACTTTGCCAGCCACTGTTAATTGCTTATCCGACCTCTAAAAACGACTTTGCCCAACAATTGTAATGACTTTGCCAACCACTTTTAATCACTAATCCGACCTCTAAAATCGACTTTGCCCAACAATTGTAATGACTTTGCCAACCACTTTTAATCATTAATCCGACCTCTAAAATCGACTTTGCCCAACAATTGTAATGACTTTGCCAACCACTGTTAATCACTTATCCTACCTCTAAAAATTACTTTGCCCAACAATTGTAATGACTTTGCCAACCACTGTTAATCACTTATCGGACCTCTTAAAATGACTTTGCCCAACAATTGTAATGACTTTGCCCAACAATTGTAATAACTATGCTAACCACTATTAATCACTAATCCGAATTCTAAAAATGACTTTACCCAACAATTGTAATGACTTTGCCAACCACTGTTAATCACTTATCCGACCTCTAAAAATGACTTTGCCAACCACTGGTAATGACTTTGCCAACCACTGTTAATTGCTTATCCGACCTCTAAAAACGACTTTGCCCAGCAATTGTAATGACTTTGCCAACCACTTTTAATCACTAATCCGACCTCTAAAATCGACTTTGCCCAACAACTGTAATGACTTTGCCAACCACTATTTATAACTAATCCGACCTTTAAAAATGACTTTGCCAACCACTGATAATGACTTTGCCAGCCACTGTTAATTGCTTATCCGACCTCTAAAAACGACTTTGCCCAACAATTGTAATGACTTTGCCAACCACTTTTAATCACTAATCCGACCTCTAAAATCGACTTTGCCCAACAATTGTAATGACTTTGCCAACCACTTTTAATCATTAATCCGACCTCTAAAATCGACTTTGCCCAACAATTGTAATGACTTTGCCAACCACTGTTAATCATTAATCCGAATTCTAAAATCGACTTTGCCCAACAATTGTAATGACTTTGCCAACCACTTTTAATCATTAATCCGACCTCTAAAATCGACTTTGCCCAACAATTGTAATGACTTTGCCAACCACTGTTAATCACTTATCCGACCTCTGAAAATGACTTTTCCTACCACTGGTAATGACTTTGCCAACCACTGTTAATTGCTTATCCGACCTCTAAAAACGACTTTGCCCAACAATTGTAATGACTTTGCCAACCACTTTTAAATCACTAATCCGACCTCTAAAATCGACTTTGCCCAACAATTGTAATGACTTTGCCAACCACTATTTATCACTAATCCGACCTTAAAAAATGACTTTGCCCAACAATTGTAATGACTTTGCCAACCACTGTTAATCTTTTATCCGACCTCTAAAAATGACTTTGCCAACCACTGGTAATGACTTTGCCAACCACTGTTAATTGCTTATCCGACCTCTAAAAACGACTTTGCCCAACAATTGTAATGACTTTGCCAACAACTGTTAATCTCCTATCCGACCTCTAAAAATGACTTTGCCAGCCACTGTTAATTGCTTATCCGACCTCTAAAAACGACTTTGCCCAACAATTGTAATGACTTTGCCAACCACTTTTAATCATTAATCCGACCTCTAAAATCGACTTTGCCCAACAATTGTAATGACTTTGCCAACCACTGTTAATCACTAATCCGACCACTAAAAATTACTTTGCCCAACAATTGTAATGACTTTGCCAACCACAGTTAATCACTTATCGGACCTCTTAAAATGACTTTGCCCAACAATTGTAATGACTTTGCCCAACAATTGTAATAACTATGCTAACCACTATTAATCACTAATCCGAATTCTAAAAATGACTTTACCCAACAATTGTAATGACTTTGCCAACAACTTTTAATCATTAATCCGACCTCTAAAATCGCATTTGCCCAACAATTGTAATGACTTTGCCAACCACTGTTAATCATTAATCCGAATTCTAAAATCGACTTTGCCCAACAATTGTAATGACTTTGCCAACCACTTTTAATCATTAATCCGACCTCTAAAATCGACTTTGCCCAACAATAGTAATGACTTTGCCAACCACTATTAATCACTAATCCGAATTCTAAAAATGACTTTACCCAACAATTGTAATGACTTTGCCAACAACTTTTAATCATTAATCCGACCTCTAAAATCGCATTTGCCCAACAATTGTAATGACTTTGCCAACCACTGTTAATCATTAACCCGAATTCTAAAATCGACTTTGCCCAACAATTGTAATGACTTTGCCAACCACTTTTAATCATTAATCCGACCTCTAAAATCGACTTTGCCCAACAATAGTAATGACTTTGCCAACCACTTTTAATCACTAATCCGACCTCTAAAATCGACTTTGCCCAACAATTGTAATGACTTTGCCAGCCACTATTTGTCACTAATCCGACCTCAAAAAATGACTTTGCCCAACAATTGTTATGACTTTGCAAACCACTGTTAATCTTTTATCCGACCTCTAAAAATGACTTTGCCAACCACTGGTAATGACTTTGCCAACCATTGTTAATCACTAATCCGACCACTAAAAATGACTTTGCCCAACAATTGTAATGACTTTGCCAACCACTGTTAATCACTTATCCGACCACTAAAAATGACTTTGCCCAACAAATGTAATGACTTTGCCAACCACTGTTAATCACTTATCCGACCTCTAAAAATGACTTTGCCAACCACTGGTAATAACATTGCCAACCACTGTTGATTGCTTATCCGACCTCTAAAAATGACTTTGCCCAACAATTGTAATGACTTTGCCAACCATTTTTTATTACTAATCCGACCTCTAAAATCGACTTTGCTCAACAATTGTAATGACTTTGCCCAACAATTGTAATAACTTTGCCAACCACTTTTAATCATTAATCCGACCTCTAAAATCGACTTTGCCCAACAATTGTAATGACTTTGCCAACCACTATTTATCACTAATCCGACCTCAAAAAATGACTTTGCCCAACAATTGTAATGACTTTGCCAACCACTGTTAATCTTTTATCCGACCTCTAAAAATGACTTTGCCAACCACTGGTAATGACTTTGCCAACCACTGTTAATCACTAATCCGACCACTAAAAATGACTTTGCCCAACAATTGTAATGACTTTGCCAGCCACTATTTGTCACTAATCCGACCTCAAAAAATGACTTTGCCCAACAATTGTTATGACTTTGCAAACCACTGTGAATCTTTTATCCGACCTCTAAAAATGACTTTGCCAACCACTGGTAATGACTTTGCCAACCATTGTTAATCACTAATCCGACCACTAAAAATGACTTTGCCCAACAATTGTAATGACTTTGCCAACCACTGTTAATCACTTATCCGACCACTAAAAATGACTTTGCCCAACAAATGTAATGACTTTGCCAACCACTGTTAATCACTTATCCGACCTCTAAAAATGACTTTGCCAACCACTGGTAATAACATTGCCAACCACTGTTGATTGCTTATCCGACCTCTAAAAATGACTTTGCCCAACAATTGTAATGACTTTGCCAACCATTTTTTATTACTAATCCGACCTCTAAAATCGACTTTGCTCAACAATTGTAATGACTTTGCCCACCAATTGTAATAACTTTCCAACCACTTTTAATCATTAATCCGACCTCTAAAATCGACTTTGCCCAACAATTGTAATGACTTTGCCAACCACTATTTATCACTAATCCGACCTCAAAAAATGACTTTGCCCAACAATTGTAATGACTTTGCCAACCACTGTTAATCTTTTATCCGACCTCTAAAAATGACTTTGCCAACCACTGGTAATGACTTTGCCAACCACTGTAAATCACTAATCCGACCACTAAAAATGACTTTGCCCAACAATTGTAATGACTTTGCCAACCACTGTTAATCACTAATCCGACCACTAAAAATTACTTTGCCCAACAAATGTAATGACTTTGCCAACCACTGTTAATCACTTATCCGACCTCTAAAAATGACTTTGCCCAACAATTGTAATGACTTTGCCAACAACTGTTAATCTCCTATCCGACCTCTAAAAATGACTTTGCCAGCCACTGTTAATTGCTTATCCGACCTCTAAAAACGACTTTGCCCAACAATTGTAATGACTTTGCCAACCACTTTTAATCATTAATCCGACCTCTAAAATCGACTTTGCCCAATAATTGTAATGACTTTGCCAACCACTGTTAATCACTAATCCGACCACTAAAAATTACTTTGCCCAACAATTGTAATGACTTTGCCAACCACTGTTAATCACTTATCGGACCTCTTAAAATGACTTTGCCCAACAATTGTAATGACTTTGCCCAACAATTGTAATAACTATGCTAACCACTATTAATCACTAATCCGAATTCTAAAAATGACTTTACCCAACAATTGTAATGACTTTGCCAACAACTTTTAATCATTAATCCGACCTCTAAAATCGCATTTGCCCAACAATTGTAATGACTTTGCCAACCACTGTTAATCATTAATCCGAATTCTAAAATCGACTTTGACCAACAATTGTAATGACTTTGCCAACCACTTTTAATCATTAATCCGACCTCTAAAATCGACTTTGCCCAACAATTGTAATGACTTTGCCAACCACTATTTATCACTAATCCGACCTCAAAAAATGACTTTGCCCAACAATTGTAATGACTTTGCCAACCACTGTTAATCTTTTATCCGACCTCTAAAAATGACTTTGCCAACCACTGGTAATGACTTTGCCAACCACTGTTAATCACTAATCCGACCACTAAAAATGACTTTGCCCAACAATTGTAATGACTTTGCCAACCACTGTTAATCACTAATCCGACCACTAAAAATGACTTTGCCCAACAAATGTAATGACTTTGCCAACCACTGTTAATCACTTATCCGACCTCTAAAAATGACTTTGCCCAACAATTGTAATGACTTTGCCAACAACTGTTAATCTCCTATCCGACCTCTAAAAATGACTTTGCCAGCCACTGTTAATTGCTTATCCGACCTCTAAAAACGACTTTGCCCAACAATTGTAATGACTTATCAACCACTTTTAATCACTAATCCGACCTCTAAAATCGACTTTGCCCAACAATTGTAATGACTTTGCCAACCACTGTTAATCATTAATCCGACCTCTAAAATCGACTTTACCCAGCAATTGTAATGACTTTGCCAACCACTGTTAATCACTTATCGGACCTCTTAAAATGACTTTGCCCAACAATTGTAATGACTTTGCCCAACAATTGTAATAACTATGCTAACCACTATTAATCACTAATCCGAATTCTAAAAATGACTTTACCCAACAATTGTAATGACTTTGCCAACAACTTTTAATCATTAATCCGACCTCGAAAATCGCATTTGCCCAACAATTGTAATGACTTTGCCAACCACTTTTAATCATTAATCCGACCTCTAAAATCGACTTTGCCAAACAATTGTAATGACTTTGCCAACCACTGTTAATCACTTATCCGACCTCTAAAAATGACTTTTCCTACCACTGGGAATGACTTTGCCAACCACTGTTAATTGCTTATCCGACCTCTAAAAACGACTTTGCCCAACAATTGTAATGACTTTGCCAACCACTTTTAATCACTAATCCGACCTCTAAAATCGACTTTGCCCAACAATTGTAATGACTTTGCCAACCACTATTTATCACTAATCCGACCTCGAAAAATGACTTTGCCCAACAATTGTTATGACTTTGCCAACCACTGTTAATCTTTTATCCGACCTCTAAAAATGACTTTGCCAACCACTGGTAATGACTTTGCTAACCATTGTTAATCACTAATCCGACCACTAAAAATGACTTTGCCCAACAATTGTAATGACTTTGCCAACCACTGTTAATCACTTATCCGACCACTAAAAATGACTTTGCCCAACAAATGTAATGACTTTGCCAACCACTGTTAATCACTTATCCGACCTCTAAAAATGACTTTGCCAACCACTGGTAATGACATTGCCAACCACTGTTGATTGCTTATCCGACCTCTAAAAATGACTTTGCCCAACAATTGTAATGACTTTGCCAACCATTTTTTCTTACTAATCCGACCTCTAAAATCGACTTTGCTCAACAATTGTAATGACTTTGCCCAACAATTGTAATAACTTTGCTAACCACTATTAATCACTAATCCGACCACTAAAATCGACTTTGCCCAACAATTGTAATGACTTTGCCAACCACTATTTATCACTAATCCGACCTCAAAAAATGACTTTGCCCAACAATTGTAATGACTTTGCCTACCACTGTTAATCTTTTATCCGACCTCTAAAAATGACTTTGCCAACCACTGTTAATCACTAATCCGACCACTAAAAATGACTTTGCCCAACAATTGTAATGACTTTGCCAACCACTGTTAATCACTAATCCGACCACTAAAAATGACTTTGCCCAACAAATGTAATGACTTTGCCAACCACTGTTAATCACTTATCCGACCTCTAAAAATGACTTTGCCCAACAATTGTAATGACTTTGCCAACCACTTTTAATCACTAATCCGACCTCTAAAATCGACTTTGCCCAACAATTGTAATGACTTTGCCAACCACTATTTATCACTAATTCGACCTCAAAAAATGACTTTGCCCAACAATTGTAATGACTTTGCCAACCACTGTTAATTGCTTATCCGACCTCTAAAAACGACTTTGCCCAACAATTGTAATGACTTTGCCAACCACTGTTAATCTCCTATCCGACCTCTAAAAATGACTTTGCCAACCACTGATAATGACTTTGCCAGCCACTGTTAATTGCTTATCCGACCTCTAAAAACGACTTTGCCCAACAATTGTAATGACTTTGCCAACCACTTTTAATCACTCATCCGACCTCTAAAATCGACTTTGCCCAACAATTGTAATGACTTTGCCAACCACTTTTAATCATTAATCCGACCTCTAAAATCGACTTTGCCCAACAATTGTAATGACTTTGCCAACCACTGTTAATCACTAATCCGACCACTAAAAATTACTTTGCCCAACAATTGTAATGACTTTGCCAACCACTGTTAATCACTTATCGGACCTCTTAAAATGACTTTGCCCAACAATTGTAATGACTTTGCCCAACAATTGTAATAACTTTGCTAACCACTATTAATCACTAATCCGAATTCTAAAAATGACTTTACCCAACAATTGTAATGACTTTGCCAACAACTTTTAATCATTAATCCGACCTCTAAAATCGACTTTGCCCAACAATTGTAATGACTTTGCCAACCACTGTTAATCACTTATCCGACCACTAAAAATTACTTTGCCCAACAATTGTAATGACTTTGCCAACCACTATTTATCACTAATCCGACCTCTAAAAACGACTTTGCCCAACAATTGTAATGACTTTGCAAACCACTTTTAATCACTAATCCGACCTCTAAAATCGACTTTGCCCAACAATTGTAATGACTTTGCCAACCACTATTTATCACTAATCCGACCTCAAAAAATGACTTTGCCCAACAATTGTTATGACTTTGCCAACCACTGTTAATCTTTTATCCGACCTCTAAAAATGACTTTGCCAACCACTGGTAATGACTTTGCAAACCATTGTTAATCACTAATCCGACCACTAAAAATGACTTTGCCCAACAATTGTAATGACTTTGCCAACCACTGTTAATCACTTATCCGACCACTAAAAATGACTTTGCCCAACAAATGTAATGACTTTGCCAACCACTGTTAATCACTTATCCGACCTCTAAAAATGACTTTGCCAACCACTGGTAATGACATTGCCAACCACTGTTGATTGCTTATCCGACCTCTAAAAATGACTTTGCCCAACAATTGTAATGACTTTGCCAACCATTTTAATCACTAATTCGACCTCTAAAATCGACTTTGCTCAACAATTGTAATGACTTTGCCCAACAATTGTAATAACTTTGCTAACCACTATTAATCACTAATCCGACCTTTAAAAATGACTTTGCCCAACAATTGTAATGACTTTGCCAACCACTGTTAATCACTTATCCGACCTCTAAAAATGACTATGCCAACCACTGGTAATGACTTTGCAAACCACTGTTAATTGCTTATCCGACCTCTAAAAACGACTTTGCCCAACAATTGTAATGACTTTTCCAACCACAGTTTATCACTTATCCGACCGCTAAAAATGACTTTGCCCAACAATCGAAATGACCTTGCCAACCACTGGTAATGACTTTGCCAACCACTGTTAATCACTTATCCGACCTCTAAAAATGACTTTGTCCAACAATTGTAATGACTTTGCCAACCACTGTTAATCACTTATCCGACCTCTAAAAATGACTTTGCCAACCACTGGTAATGACTTTGCCCACCACTGTTGATTGCTTATCCGACCCCTTAAAACGACTTTGCCCAACAATTGTAATGACTTTGCCAACCACTTTTAATCACTATCCGACCTCTAAAATCGACTTTGCTCAACAATTGTAATGACTTTGCCCAAAAATTGTAATAACTTTGCTAACCACTATTAATCACTAATCAGACCTCTAAAAATGACTTTGCCCAACAATTGTAATGACTTTGCCAACCACTGTTAATCACCTATCCGACCTCTAAAAATGACTTTTCCTACCACTGGTAATGACCTTGCCAACCACTGGTAATGACTTTGCCAACCACTTTTAATCATTAATCCGACCTCTAAAATCGACTTTGCCCAACAATTGTAATGACTTTGCCAACCACTGTTAATCACTTATCCGACCTCTAAAAATGACTTTTCCTACCACTGGTAATGACTTTGCCAACCACTGTTAATTGCTTATCCGACCTCTAAAAACGACTTTGCCCAACAATTGTAATGACTTTGCCAACCACTTTTAATCACTAATCCGACCTCTAAAATCGACTTTGCCCAACAATTGTAATGACTTTGCCAACCACTATTTATCACTAATCCGACCTCAAAAAATGACTTTGCCCAACAATTGTTATGACTTTGCCAACCACTGTTAATCTTTTATCCGACCTCTAAAAATGACTTTGCCAACCACTGGTAATGACTTTGCCAACCATTGTTAATCACTAATCCGACCACTAAAAATGACTTTGCCCAACAATTGTAATGACTTTGCCAACCACTGTTAATCACTTATCCGACCACTAAAAATGACTTTGCCCAACAAATGTAATGACTTTGCCAACCACTGTTAATCACTTATCCGACCTCTAAAAATGATTTTGCCAACCACTGGTAATGACATTGCCAACCACTGTTGATTGCTTATCCGACCTCTAAAAATGACTTTGCCCAACAATTGTAATGACTTTGCCAACCATTTTTAATCACTAATCCGACCTCTAAAATCGACTTTGCTCAACAATTGTAATGACTTTGCCCAACAATTGTAATAACTTTGCTAACCACTATTAATCACTAATCCGACCTCTAAATATGACTTTGCCCAAAAATTGTAATGACTTTGCCAACCACTGTTAATCACTTATCCGACCTCTAAAAATGACTTTGCCAACCACTGGTAATGACTTTGCAAACCACTGTTAATTGCTTATCCGACCTCTAAAAACGACTTTGCCCAACAATTGTAATGACTTTTCCAACCAAAGTTTATCACTTATCCGACCGCTAAAAATGACTTTGCCCAACAATCGAAATGACCCTGCCAACCACTGGTAATGACTTTGCCAACCACTGTTAATCACTTATCCGACCTCTAAAAATGACTTTGTCCAACAATTGTAATGACTTTGCCAACCACTGTTAATCACTTATCCGACCTCTTAAAATGACTTTGCCAACCACTGGTAATGACTTTGCCCACCACGGTTGATTGCTTATCCGACCCCTAAAAACGACTTTGCCCAACAATTGTAATGACTTTGCCAACCAC
The DNA here is from genome assembly GCA_025491095.1 of Brachionus asplanchnoidis. Taxonomy (NCBI): domain Eukaryota; kingdom Metazoa; phylum Rotifera; class Eurotatoria; order Ploima; family Brachionidae; genus Brachionus; species Brachionus asplanchnoidis. Next base: position 546,941 of record JAILYF010000049.1, on the reverse strand, counting down.
TTTTAATCACTATCCGACCTCTAAAATCGACTTTGCTCAACAATTGTAATGACTTTGCCCAAAAATTGTAATAACTTTGCTAACCACTATTAATCACTAATCCGACCTCTAAAAATGACTTTGCCCAACAATTGTAATGACTTTGCCAACCACTGTTAATCACTTATCCGACCTCTAAAAACGACTTTGCCCAACAATTGTAATGACTTTGCCCAACAATTGTAATGACTTTTCCAACCACTGTTAATCACTTATCCAACCCCTAAAAAAGACATTGCTCAACAATTGTAATGACTTTGCCCAACAATTGTAATGACTTTGCCAACCACTGGTAATGACTTTGCCAACAATTGTAAATCAATTATCCGACCTCTAAAAATGACTTTGCCCAACAATTCTAATGTTTTTGCAAACTACTGTTAATCACTTATCCAAACCCTGAAAAAGACTTTACCCAAAAATTGTGATGACTTTGCCAACCACTATTAATCACTTATCCGAACTCTAAAAATGACTTTGCCCAATAATTGTAATGACTTTGCCGACCACTGTTAATCACTTATCCGACCTCTAAAAATGACTTTGCCTAACAATTGTAACGACTTTGCCCAACAATTGTAATAACTTTGCTAACCACTATTAATCACTAATCCGACCTCTAAAAATGACTTTTCCTACCACTGGAAATGACTTTGCCAGCAACTGTTAATTGCTTATCCGACCTCTTAAAACGACTTTGCCCAACAATTGTAATGACTTTGCCAACCACTTTTAATCACTAATCCGACCTCTAAAATCGACTTTGCCCAACAATTGTAATGACTTTGCCAACCACTTTTAATCACTAATCCGACCTCTAAAATAGACTTTGCCCATCAATTGTAATGACTTTGCCAACCACTGTTAATCACTTATCCGACCACTAAAAATGACTTTGCCCAACAAATGTAATGACTTTGCCAACCACTGTTAATCACTTATCCGACCTCTAAAAATGACTTTGCCAACCACTGGTAATGACATTGCCAACCACTGTTGATTGCTTATCCGACCTCTAAAAATGACTTTGCCCAACAATTGTAATGACTTTGCCAACCATTTTTAATCACTAATCCGACCTCTAAAATCGACTTTGCTCAACAATTGTAATGACTTTGCCCAACAATTGTAATAACTTTGCTAACCACTATTAATCACTAATCCGACCTCTAAAAATGACTTTGCCCAACAATTGTAATGACTTTGCGAACCACTGTTAATCACTTATCCGACCTCTAAAAATGACTTTGCCAACCACTGGTAATGACTTTGCAAACCACTGTTAATTGCTTATCCGACCTCTAAAAACGACTTTGCCCAACAATTGTAATGACTTTTCCAACCACAGTTTATCTCTTATCCGACCGCTAAAAATGACTTTGCCCAACAATCGAAATGACCTTGCCAACCACTTTTAATCACTAATCCGACCTCTAAAATCGACTTTGCCCAACAATTGTAATGACTTTGCCAACCACTTTTAATCACTAATCCGACCTCTAAAATAGACTTTGCCCATCAATTGTAATGACTTTGCCAACCACTGTTAATCACTTATCCGACCACTAAAAATGACTTTGCCCAACAAATGTAATGACTTTGCCAACCACTGTTAATCACTTATCCGACCTCTAAAAATGACTTTGCCAACCACTGGTAATGACATTGCCAACCACTGTTGATTTCTTATCCGACCTCTAAAAATGACTTTGCCCAACAATTGTAATGACTTTGCCAACCATTTTTAATCACTAATCCGACCTCTAAAATCGACTTTGCTCAACAATTGTAATGACTTTGCCCAACAATTGTAATAACTTTGCTAACCACTATTAATCACTAATCCGACCTCTAAAAATGACTTTGCCCAACAATTGTAATGACTTTGCGAACCACTGTTAATCACTTATCCGACCTCTAAAAATGACTTTGCCAACCACTGGTAATGACTTTGCAAACCACTGTTAATTGCTTATCCGACCTCTAAAAACGACTTTGCCCAACAATTGTAATGACTTTTCCAACCACAGTTTATCACTTATCCGACCGCTAAAAATGACTTTGCCCAACAATCGAAATGACCTTGCCAACCACTGGTAATGACTTTGCCAACCACTGTTAATCACTTATCCGACCTCTAAAAATGACTTTGTCCAACAATTGTAATGACTTTGCCAACCACTGTTAATCACTTATCCGACCTCTAAAAATGACTTTGCCAACCACTGGTAATGACTTTGCCCACCACTGTTGATTGCTTATCCGACCCCTAAAAACGACTTTGCCCAACAATTGTAATGAATTTGCCAACCACTTTTAATCACTAATCTGACCTCTAAAATCGACTTTGCTCAACAATTGTAATGACTTTGCCCAAAAATTGTAATAACTTTGCTAACCACTATTAATCACTAATCCGACCTCTAAAAATGACTTTGCCCAACAATTGTAATGACTTTGCCAACCACTGTTAATCACTTATCCGACCTCTAAAAATGACTTTGCCAACCACTGGTAATGACTTTGCAAACCACTGTTAATTGCTTATCCGACCTCTAAAAACGACTTTGCCCAACAATTGTAATGACTTTTCCAACCACAGTTTATCACTTATCCGACCGCTAAAAATGACTTTGCCCAACAATCGAAATGACCTTGCCAACCACTGGTAATGACTTTGCCAACCACTGTTAATCACTTATCCGACCTCTAAAAATGTCTTTGTCCAACAATTGTAATGACTTTGCCAACCACTGTTAATCACTTATCCGACCTCTTAAAATGACTTTGCCAACCACTGGTAATGACTTTGCCCACCACGGTTGATTGCTTATCCGACCCCTAAAAACGACTTTGCCCAACAATTGTAATGACTTTGCCAACCACTTTTAATCACTAATCTGACCTCTAAAATCGACTTTGCTCAACAATTGTAATGACTTTGCCCAAAAATTGTAATAACTTTGCTAACCACTATTAATCACTAATCCGACCTCTAAAAATGACTTTGCCCAACAATTGTAATGACTTTGCCAACCACTGTTAATCACTTATCCGACCTCTAAAAACGACTTTGCCCAACAATTGTAATGACTTTGCCCAACAATTGTAATGACTTTTCCAACCACTGTTAATCACTTATCCAACCCCTAAAAAAGACATTGCTCAACAATTGTAATGACTTTGCCCAACAATTGTAATGACTTTGCCAACCACTGGTAATGACTTTGCCAACAATTGTAAATCAATTATCCGACCTCTAAAAATGACTTTGCCCAACAATTGTAATGTTTTTGCAAACTACTGTTAATCACTTATCCAAACCCTGAAAAAGACTTTACCCAAAAATTGTTATGACTTTGCCAACCACTATTAATCACTTATCCGAACTCTAAAAATGACTTTGCCCAATAATTGTAATGACTTTGCCGACCACTGTTAATCACTTATCCGACCTCTAAAAATGACTTTGCCTAACAATTGTAACGACTTTGCCCAACAATTGTAATAACTTTGCTAACCACTATTAATCACTAATCCGACCTCTAAAAATGACTTTTCCTACTACTGGAAATGACTTTGCCAGCAACTGTTAATTGCTTATCCGACCTCTTAAAACGACTTTGCCCAACAATTGTAATGACTTTGCCAACCACTTTTAATCACTAATCCGACCTCTAAAATCGACTTTGCCCAACAATTGTAATGACTTTGCCAACCACTTTTAATCACTAATCCGACCTCTAAAATAGACTTTGCCCATCAATTGTAATGACTTTGCCAACCACTGTTAATCACTTATCCGACCACTAAAAATGACTTTGCCCAACAAATGTAATGACTTTGCCAACCACTGTTAATCACTTATCCGACCTCTAAAAATGACTTTGCCAACCACTGGTAATGACATTGCCAACCACTGTTGATTGCTTATCCGACCTCTAAAAATGACTTTGCCCAACAATTGTAATGACTTTGCCAACCATTTTTAATCACTAATCCGACCTCTAAAATCGACTTTGCTCAACAATTGTAATGACTTTGCCCAACAATTGTAATAACTTTGCTAACCACTATTAATCACTAATCCGACCTCTAAAAATGACTTTGCCCAACAATTGTAATGACTTTGCCAACCACTGTTAATCACTTATCCGACCTCTAAAAATGACTTTGCCAACCACTGGTAATGACTTTGCAAACCACTGTTAATTGCTTATCCGACCTCTAAAAACGACTTTGCCCAACAATTGTAATGACTTTTCCAACCACAGTTTATCACTTATCCGACCGCTAAAAATGACTTTGCCCAACAATCGAAATGACCTTGCCAACCACTGGTAATGACTTTGCCAACCACTGTTAATCACTTATCCGACCTCTAAAAATGACTTTGTCCAACAATTGTAATGACTTTGCCAACCACTGTTAATCACTTATCCGACCTCTAAAAATGACTTTGCCAACCACTGGTAATGACTTTGCCCACCACTGTTGATTGCTTATCCGACCCCTAAAAACGACTTTGCCCAACAATTGTAATGAATTTGCCAACCACTTTTAATCACTAATCTGACCTCTAAAATCGACTTTGCTCAACAATTGTAATGACTTTGCCCAAAAATTGTAATAACTTTGCTAACCACTATTAATCACTAATCCGACCTCTAAAAATGACTTTGCCCAACAATTGTAATGACTTTGCCAACCACTGTTAATCACTTATCCAACCCCTAAAAAAGACATTGCTCAACAATTGTAATGACTTTGCCCAACAATTGTAATGACTTTGCCAACCACTGGTAATGACTTTGCCAACAACTGTAAATCAATGATCCGACCTCTAAAAATGACTTTGCCCAACAATTGTAATGTTTTTGCAAACTACTGTTAATCACTTATCCAAACCCTGAAAAAGACTTTACCCAAAAATTGTTATGACTTTGCCAACTACTATTAATCACTTATCCGAACTCTAAAAATGACTTTGCCCAATGATTGTAATGACTTTGCCAACCACTGTTAATCACTTATCCGACCTCTAAAAATGACTTTGCCTAACAATTGTAACGACTTTTCCCAACAATTGTAATAACTATGCTAACCACTATTAATCACTAATCCGACCTCTAAAAATGACTTTTCCTACCACTAGAAATGACTTTGCCAACAACTGTTAATTGCTTATCCGACCTCTTAAAACGACTTTGCCCAACAATTGTAATGACTTTGCCAACCACTTTTAATCACTAATCCGACCTCTAAAATCGACTTTGCCCAACAATTGTAATGACTTTGCCAACCACTTTTAATCACTAATCCGACCTCTAAAATCGACTTTGCCCAACAATTGTAATGACTTTGCCAACCACTATTTATCACTAATCCGACCTCTAAAAATGACTTTGACCAACAATTGTAAAGACTTTGCCAAACACTGTTAATCACTAATCCGACCACTAAAAATGACTTTGCCCAACAATTGTAATGACTTTGCCAACCACTGGTAATGACTTTGCCAACAACTGTAAATCAATGATCCGACCTCTAAAAATGACTTTGCCCAACAATTGTAATGTTTTTGCAAACTACTGTTAATCACTTATCCAAACCCTGAAAAAGACTTTACCCAAAAATTGTTATGACTTTGCCAACTACTATTAATCACTTATCCGAACTCTAAAAATGACTTTGCCCAATGATTGTAATGACTTTGCCAACCACTATTTATCACTAATCCGACCTCTAAAAATGACTTTGACCAACAATTGTAAAGACTTTGCCAAACACTGTTAATCACTAATCCGACCACTAAAAATGACTTTGCCCAACAATTGTAATGACTTTGCCAACCACTGGTAATGACTTTGCCAACAACTGTAAATCAATGATCCGACCTCTAAAAATGACTTTGCCCAACAATTGTAATGTTTTTGCAAACTACTGTTAATCACTTATCCAAACCCTGAAAAAGACTTTACCCAAAAATTGTTATGACTTTGCCAACTACTATTAATCACTTATCCGAACTCTAAAAATGACTTTGCCCAACAATTGTAATGACTTTGCCAACCACTATTTATCACTAATCCGACCTCTAAAAATGACTTTGACCAACAATTGTAAAGACTTTGCCAAACACTGTTAATCACTAATCCGACCACTAAAAATGACTTTGCCCAACAATTGTAATGACTTTGCCAACCACTGGTAATGACTTTGCCAACAACTGTAAATCAATGATCCGACCTCTAAAAATGACTTTGCCCAACAATTGTAATGTTTTTGCAAACTACTGTTAATCACTTATCCAAACCCTGAAAAAGACTTTACCCAAAAATTGTTATGACTTTGCCAACTACTATTAATCACTTATCCGAACTCTAAAAATGACTTTGCCCAATGATTGTAATGACTTTGCCAACCACTGTTAATCACTTATCCGACCTCTAAAAATGACTTTGCCTAACAATTGTAACGACTTTTCCCAACAATTGTAATAACTATGCTAACCACTATTAATCACTAATCCGACCTCTAAAAATGACTTTTCCTACCACTAGAAATGACTTTGCCAACAACTGTTAATTGCTTATCCGACCTCTTAAAACGACTTTGCCCAACAATTGTAATGACTTTGCCAACCACTTTTAATCACTAATCCGACCTCTAAAATCGACTTTGCCCAACAATTGTAATGACTTTGCCAACCACTTTTAATCACTAATCCGACCTCTAAAATCGACTTTGCCCAACAATTGTAATGACTTTGCCAACCACTATTTATCACTAATCCGACCTCTAAAAATGACTTTGACCAACAATTGTAAAGACTTTGCCAAACACTGTTAATCACTAATCCGACCACTAAAAATGACTTTGCCCAACAATTGTAATGACTTTGCCAACCACAGTTTATCACTTATCCGACCTCTAAAAATGACGATGCCCAACAATTGTAATGAATTTGCCCAACAATTGTAATGACTTTGCCAACCACTGTTAATCACTTATCCGACCTCTATAAATGACTTTGCCCAACAATTGTAATTACTTTGCCAACCACTGTTAAACACTTATCCGACCTCTAAAAATGACTTTGCCAACCACTGGTAATGACTTTGCCAACCACTGTTGATTGCTTATCCGACCTCTAAAAAAGACTTTGCCCAACAATTGTAATGACTTTGCCCAACAATTGTAATAACTTTGCTAACCACTATTAATCACTAATCCGACCTCTAAAAATGACTTTGCCCAAGAATTGTAACGACTTTGCCCAACAATTGTAATAACTTTGGTAACCACTATTAATCACTAATCCGACCTCTAAAAATGACTTTTCCCAACAATTGCAATGACTTTGCCAACCACTGTTAATCACTTATCCGACCTCTAAAAATGACTTTTCCTACCACTGGTAATGACTTTGCCAACCACTGTTAATCACTTATCCGACCTCTAAAAATGACTTTGCCCAACAATTGTAATGACTTTGCCAACCACTGTTAATCACTTATCCGACCTCTAAAAATGACTTTGCCAACCACTGGTAATGACTTTGCCCACCACTGTTGATTGCTTATCCGACCCCTAAAAACGACTTTGCCCAACAATTGTAATGAATTTGCCAACCACTTTTAATCACTAATCTGACCTCTAAAATCGACTTTGCTCAACAATTGTAATGACTTTGCCCAAAAATTGTAATAACTTTGCTAACCACTATTAATCACTAATCCGACCTCTAAAAATGACTTTGCCCAACAATTGTAATGACTTTGCCAACCACTGTTAATCACTTATCCAACCCCTAAAAAAGACATTGCTCAACAATTGTAATGACTTTGCCCAACAATTGTAATGACTTTGCCAACCACTGGTAATGACTTTGCCAACAACTGTAAATCAATGATCCGACCTCTAAAAATGACTTTGCCCAACAATTGTAATGTTTTTGCAAACTACTGTTAATCACTTATCCAAACCCTGAAAAAGACTTTACCCAAAAATTGTTATGACTTTGCCAACCACTATTAATCACTTATCCGAACTCTAAAAATGACTTTGCCCAATAATTGTAATGACTTTGCCAACCACTGTTAATCACTTATCCGACCTCTAAAAATGACTTTGCCTAACAATTGTAACGACTTTTCCCAACAATTGTAATAACTATGCTAACCACTATTAATCACTAATCCGACCTCTAAAAATGACTTTTCCTACCACTGGAAATGACTTTGCCAACAACTGTTAATTGCTTATCCGACCTCTTAAAACGACTTTGCCCAACAATTGTAATGACTTTGCCAACCACTTTTAATCACTAATCCGACCTCTAAAATCGACTTTGCCCAACAATTGTAATGACTTTGCCAACCACTTTTAATCACTAATCCGACCTCTAAAATCGACTTTGCCCAACAATTGTAATGACTTTGCCAACCACTATTTATCACTAATCCGACCTCTAAAAATGACTTTGACCAACAATTGTAAAGACTTTGCCAAACACTGTTAATCACTAATCCGACCACTAAAAATGACTTTGCCCAACAATTGTAATGACTTTGCCAACGACAGTTTATCACTTATCCGACCTCTAAAAATGACGATGCCCAACAATTGTAATGAATTTACCCAACAATTGTAATGACTTTGCCAACCACTGTTAATCACTTATCCGACCTCTATAAATGACTTTGCCCAACAATTGTAATTACTTTGCCAACCACTGTTAAACACTTATCCGACCTCTAAAAATGACTTTGCCAACCACTGGTAATGACTTTGCCAACCACTGTTGATTGCTTATCCGACCTTTAAAAAAGACTTTGCCCAACAATTGTAATGACTTTGCCCAACAATTGTAATAACTTTGCTAACCACTATTAATCACTAATCCGACCTCTAAAAATGACTTTGCCCAAGAATTGTAACGACTTTGCCCAACAATTGTAATAACTTTGGTAACCACTATTAATCACTAATCCGACCTCTAAAAATGACTTTTCCCAACAATTGCAATGACTTTGCCAACCACTGTTAATCACTTATCCGACCTCTAAAAATGACTTTTCCTACCACTGGTAATGACTTTGCCAACAACTGTTAATTGCTTATCCGACCTCTTAAAACGACTTTGCCCAACAATTGTAATGACTTTGCCAACCACTATTTATCACTAATCTGACCTCTAAAAATGACTTTGCCCAACAATTGTAATGACTTTGCCAACCACTGTTAAATCACTAATCGGACCACTAAAAATGACGATGCCCAACAATTGTAATGACTTTGCCAACCACTGTTAATCACTTATCCGACCTCTATAAATGACTTTGCCCAACAATTGTAATTACTTTGCCAACCACTGTTAATCACTTATCCGACCTCTAAAAATGACTTTGCCAACCACTGGTAATGACTTTGCCAACCACTTTTAATCACTAATCCGACCTCTTAAATCGGCTTTGCCCAACAATTGTAACGACTTTGACCAACAATTGTAATAACTTTGCTGACCACTATTAATCACTAATCCGACCTCTAAAAATGAATTTTCCCAACAATTGTAATGACTTTGCCAACCACTGTTAATCACTTATCCGACCTCTAAAAATGACTTTTCCTACCACTGGTAATGACTTTGCCAACAACTGTTAATTGCTTATCCGACCTCTTAAAACGACTTTGCCCAACAATTGTAATGACTTTGCCAACCACTTTTAATCACTAATCCGACCTCTAAAATCGACTTTGCCCAACAATTGTAATGACTTTGCCCAACAATTGTAATAACTTTGCTAACCACTATTAATCACTAATCCGACCTCTAAAAATGACTTTGCCCAAGAATTGTAACGACTTTGCCCAACAATTGTAATAACTTTGGTAACCACTATTAATCACTAATCCGACCTCTAAAAATGACTTTTCCCAACAATTGCAATGACTTTGCCAACCACTGTTAATCACTTATCCGACCTCTAAAAATGACTTTTCCTACCACTGGTAATGACTTTGCCAACAACTGTTAATTGCTTATCCGACCTCTTAAAACGACTTTGCCCAACAATTGTAATGACTTTGCCAACCACTATTTATCACTAATCTGACCACTAAAAATGACTTTGCCCAACAATTGTAAAGACTTTGCCAACCACTGTTAAATCACTAATCGGACCACTAAAAATGACGATGCCCAACAATTGTAATGACTTTGCCAACCACTGTTAATCACTTATCCGACCTCTATAAATTACTTTGCCCAACAATTGTAATTACTTTGCCAACCACTGTTAATCACTTATCCGACCTCTAAAAATGACTTTGCCAACCACTGGTAATGACTTTGCCAACCACTTTTAATCACTAATCCGACCTCTTAAATCGGCTTTGCCCAACAATTGTAACGACTTTGACCAACAATTGTAATAACTTTGATAACCACTATTAATCACTAATCCGACCTCTAAAAATGACTTTGCCCAACAATTGTAATGACTTTGCCAACCACTGTTGATCACTTATCCGACCTCTAAAAATGACTTTTCCTACCACTGGGAATGACTTTGCCAACCACTGTTAATTGCTTGTCCGACCTCTAAAAACGACTTTGCCCAACAATTGTAATGACTTTGCCAACCATTTTTAATCACTAATCCGACCTCTAAAATCGACTTTGCCCAACAATTGTAATGACTTTGCCAACCACTATTTATCACTAATCCGACCTCGAAAAATGACTTTGCCCAACAATTGTAATGACTTTGCCCAACAATTGTAATGACTTTGCCAACCACTGTAAATCACTTATCCGACCTCTAAAAATGACTTTGCCAACCACTGGTAATGACTTTGCCAACCACTGTTAATCACTAATCCGACCACTTAAAATGACTTTGCCCAACAATTGTAATGACTTTGCCAACCACAGTTTATCTCTTATCCGACCGCTAAAAATGACTTTGCCCAACAATTGTAATGACTTTGCCAACCACTGGTAATGACTTTGCCAACCACTGTTAATCACTAATCCGACAACTAAAAATGACTTTGCCCAACAATTGTAATGACTTTGCAAACCACTGTAAATCACTTATCCGACCTCTAAAAATGACTTTGCCCATCAATTGGAATGACTTTGCCAGCCACTATTAATCTCTTATCCGACCTCTAAAAATGACTTTGCCTACCACTGGTAATGACTTTGCCAACCACTGTTAATTGCTTATCCGACCTCTAAAAACGACTTTGCCTCACAATTGTAATGACTATGCCAGCCACTTTTTATCACTAATCCGACCTCTAAAAATGACTTTGCCCAACAATTGTAATGACTTTGCCAACCACTGTTAATCACTTATCCTACCTCTAAAAATTACCTTGCCCAACAATTGTAATGACTTTGCCAACCACTGTTAATCACTTATCCGACCTCTAAAAATGACTTTGCCCAACAATTGTAATATTTTTGCTTACCACTATTAATCACTAATCCGACCTCTAAAAATGACTTTGCCCAACAATTGTAATGACAACCACTTTTAATCACTAATCCGAACTCTAAAATTGACTTTGCCAAACAATTGTAATGACTTTGCCAACCACTTTTAATCACTAATCCGACCTCTAAAATCGACTTTGCCCAACAATTGTAATGACTTTGCCAACCACTGTTAATCAATTATACGACCTCTAAAAATGACGATGCCCAACAATTGTAATGAATTCGCACAACAATTGTAATGACTTTGCCAACCACTGTTAATCACTTATCCGACCTCTATAAATGACTTCGCCCAACAATTGTAATTACTTTGCCAACCACTGTTAATCACTTATCCGACCTCTAAAAATGACTTTGCCAACCACTGGTAATGACTTTGCCAACCACTTTTAATCACTAATCCGACCTCTAAAATCGACTTTGCCCAACAATTGTAATGACTTTGCCAACCACTTTTAATCACTAATCCGACCTCTAAAATCGACTTTGCCCAACAATTGTAATGACTCTGCCCAACAATTGTAATAACTTTGCTAACCACTATAAATCAATAATCCGACCTCTAAAAATGACTTTGCCCAACAATTGTAATGACTTTGCCAACCACTGTTAATCACTTATCCGACCTCTAAAAATGACTTTGCCAACCACTGGTAATGACTCTGCCAACCTCTGTTAATTGCTTATCCGACATCTAAAAACGATTTTGCCCAACAATTGTAATGACTTTGCCAACCACTTTTAATCACTAATCCGACCTCTAAAATCGACTTTTCCCAACAATTCTAATGACTTTGCCCAACCATTATAAAACTTTGCTAACCACTATTAATCACTAATCCGACCTCTAAAAATGACTTTGCCCAACAATTGTAATGACTTTGCCAACCACTGTTGATCACTTATCCGACCTCTAAAAATGACTTTTCCTACCACTGGGAATGACTTTACCAACCACTGTTAATTGCTTGTCCGACCTCTAAAAACGACTTTGCCCAACAATTGTAATGACTTTGCCAACCAATTTTAATCACTAATCCGACCTCTAAAATCGACTTTGCCCAACAATTGTAATGACTTTGCCAACCACTTTTTATCACTAATCCGACCTCGAAAAATGACTTTGCCCAACAATTGTAATGACTTTGCCCAACAATTGTAATGACTTTGCCAACCACTGTAAATCACTTATCCGACCTCTAAAAATGACTTTGCCAACCACTGGTAATGACTTTGCCAACCACTGTTAATCACTAATCCGACCACTAAAAATGACTTTGCCCAACAATTGCAATAACTTTGCCAACCACAGTTTATCACTGATCCGACCGCTAAAAATGACTTTGCCCAACAATTGTAATGACTTTGCCAACCACTGGTAATGACTTTGCCAACCACTGTTAATCACTAATCCGACCACTAAAAATGACTTTGCCCAACAATTGTAATGACTTTGCCAACCACAGTTTATCACTTATCCGACCTCTAAAAATGACTTTGCCAACCACTGGTAATGACTTTGTCAACCACTGTTAATTACTTATCCGACCTCCAAAAACGACTTTGCCCAACAATTGTAATGACTTTGCCCAACAATTGTAATAACTTTGCTTACCACTATTAATCAATTATCCGACCTCTAAAAATGACTATGCCCAACAATTGTAATGACTTTGCCAACCACTGTAAATCACTTATCCGACCTCTAAAAACGACTTTGCCTCACAATTGTAATGACTTTGCCAACCACTTTTAATCACTAATCCGACCTCTAAAAATGACTTTGCCCAACAATTGTAATGACTTTGCCAACCACTGTTAATGACTTATCCTACCTCTAAAAATTACCTTGCCCAACAATTGTAATGACTTTGCCAACCACTGTTAATCACTTATCCGACCTCTAAAAATGACTTTGCCCAACAATTGTAACGACTTTGCCCAACAATTGTAATATTTTTGCTTACCACTATTAATCACTAATCCGACCTCTAAAAATGACTTTGCCCAACAATTGTAATGACAACCACTTTTAATCACTAATCCGAACTCTAAAATTGACTTTGCCAAACAATTGTAATGACTTTGCCAACCACTTTTAATCACTAATCCGACCTCTAAAATCGACTTTGCCCAACAATTGTAATGACTTTGCCAACCACTATTTATCACTAATCCGACCTCTAAAAATGACTTTGCCCAACAATTGTAATGACTTTGCCAACCACTGTTAATCACTTATCCGACCTCTAAAAATGACTTTGCCAACCACTGGTTATGACTTTGCCAACCACTGTTAATCACTAATCCGTCCACTAAAAATGACTTTGCCAACCACTGGTAATGACTTTGCCAACCACTGTTGATTGCTTATCCGACCTCTAAAAAAGACTTTGCCCAACAATTGTAATGACTTTGCCCAACAATTGTAATAACTTTGCTAACCACTATTAATCACTAATCCGACCTCTAAAAATGACTTTACCCAAGAATTGTAACGACTTTGCCCAACAATTGTAATAACTTTGCTCACCACTATTAATCACTAATCCGACCTCTAAAAATGACTTTGCCCAACAATTGTAATGACAACCACTTTTAATCACTAATCCGAACTCTAAAATTGACTTTGCCAAACAATTGTAATGACTTTGCCAACCACTTTTAATCACTAATCCGACCTCTAAAATCGACTTTGCCCAACAATTGTAATGACTTTGCCAACCACTATTTATCACTAATCCGACCTCTAAAAATGACTTTGCCCAACAATTGTAATGACTTTGCCAACCACTGTTAATCACTTATCCGACCTCTAAAAATGACTTTGCCAACCACTGGTTATGACTTTGCCAACCACTGTTAATCACTAATCCGTCCACTAAAAATGACTTTGCCAACCACTGGTAATGACTTTGCCAACCACTGTTGATTGCTTATCCGACCTCTAAAAAAGACCTTGCCCAACAATTGTAATGACTTTGCCCAACAATTGTAATAACTTTGCTAACCACTATTAATCACTAATCCGACCTCTAAAAATGACTTTACCCAAGAATTGTAACGACTTTGCCCAACAATTGTAATAACTTTGCTCACCACTATTAATCACTAATCCGACCTCTAAAAATGAATTTTCCCAACAATTGTAATGACTTTGCCAACCACTGTTAATCACTTATCTGACCTTTAAAAATGACTTTTCCTACCACTGGTAATGACTTTGCCAACAACTGTTAATTGCTTATCCGACCTCTTAAAACGACTTTGCCCAACAATTGTAATGACTTTGCCAACCACTTTTAATCACTAATCCGACCTCTAAAATCGACTTTGCCCAACAATTGTAATGACTTTGCCATCCACTATTTATCACTAATCCGACCTCTAAAAATGACTTTGCCCAACAATTGGAATGACTTTGCCAACCACTGTTAATCACTAATCCGACCACTAAAAATGACTTTGCCCAACAATTGTAAAGACTTTGCCAACCACTGTTAAATCACTAATCCGACCACTAAAAATGACTTTGCCCAACAATTGGAATGACTTTGCCAACCACTGTTAATCACTTATCCGACCTTTAAAAATGACTTTTCCTACCACTGGTAATGACTTTGCCAACAACTGTTAATTGCTTATCCGACCTCTTAAAACGACTTTGCCCAACAATTGTAATGACTTTGCCAACCACTTTTAATCACTAATCCGACCTCTAAAATCGACTTTGCCCAACAATTGTAATGACTTTGCCAACCACTATTTATCACTAATCCGACCTCTAAAAATGACTTTGCCCAACAATTGGAATGACTTTGCCAACCACTGTTAATCACTAATCCGACCACTAAAAATGACTTTGCCCAACAATTGTAAAGACTTTGCCAACCACTGTTAAATCACTAATCCGACCACTAAAAATGACTTTGCCCAACAATTGGAATGACTTTGCCAACCACTGTTAATCACTAATCCGACCACTAAAAATGACTTTGCCAACCACTGGTAATGACTTTGCCAACCACTTTTAATCACTAATCCGACCTCTAAAAACGACTTTGCCCAACAATTGTAATGACTTTGCCAACCACTTTTAATCACTAATCCGACCTCTAATATCGACTTTGCCCAACAATTGTAATGACTCTGCCCAACAATTGTAATAACTTTGCTAACCACTATAAATCAATAATCCGACCTCTAAAAATGACTTTGCCCAACAATTGTAATGACTTTGCCAACCACTGTTAATCACTTATCCGACCTCTAAAAATGACTTTGCCAACCACTGGTAATGAGTCTGCCAACCACTGTTAATTGCTTATCCGACCTCTAAAAACGATTTTGCCCAACAATTGTAATGACTTTGCCAACCACTTTTAATCACTAATCCGACCTCTAAAATCGACTTTTCCCAACAATTGTAATGACTTTGCCCAACCATTATAAAACTTTGCTAACCACTATTAATCACAAATCCGACCTCTAAAAATGACTTTGCCCAACAATTGTAACGACTTTGACCAACAATTGTAATAACTTTGATAACCACTATTAATCACTAATCCGACCTCTAAAAATGACTTTGCCCAACAATTGTAATGACTTTGCCAACCACTGTTGATCACTTATCCGACCTCTAAAAATGACTTTTCCTACCACTGGGAATGACTTTACCAACCACTGTTAATTGCTTGTCCGACCTCTAAAAACGACTTTGCCCAACAATTGTAATGACTTTGCCAACCAATTTTAATCACTAATCCGACCTCTAAAATCGACTTTGCCCAACAATTGTAATGACTTTGCCAACCACTTTTTATCACTAATCCGACCTTCAAAAATGACTTTGCCCAACAATTGAAATGACTTTGCCAAACAATTGTAATGACTTTGCCAACCACTGTAAATCACTTATCCGACCTCTAAAAATGACTTTGCCAACCACTGGTAATGACTTTGCCAACCACTGTTAATCACTAATCCGACCACTAAAAATGACTTTGCCCTACAATTGTAAAGACTTTGCCAACCACAGTTTATCACTGACCCGACCGCTAAAAATGATTTTGCCCAACAATTGTAATGACTTTGCCAACCACTGGTAATGACTTTGCCAACCACTGTTAATCACTAATCCGACCACTAAAAATGACTTTGCCCAACAATTGTAATGACTTTGCCAACCACAGTTTATCACTTATCCGGCCTCTAAAAATGACTTCGCCAACCACTGGTAATGACTTTGTCAACCACTGTTAATTACTTATCCGACCTCCAAAAACGACTTTGCCCAACAATTGTAATGACTTTGCCAACCACTTTTAATCACTAATCCGACCTCTAAAATCGACTTTGCCCAACAATTGTAATGACTTTGCCCAACAATTGTAATAACTTTGCTAACCACTATTAATCAATTATCCGACCTCTAAAAATGACTATGCCCAACAATTGTAATGAATTTGCCCAACAATTGTAATGACTTTGCCAACCACTGTAAATCACTTATCCGACCTCTAAAAATGACTTTGCCCATCAATTGGAATGACTTTGCCAGCCACTATTAATCTCTTATCCGACCTCTAAAAATGACTTTTCCTACCACTGGTAAATTTTGCCAACCACTGTTAATTGCTTATCCGACCTCTAAAAACGACTTTGCCTCACAATTGTAATGACTTTGCCAACCACTTTTAATCACTAATCCGACCTCTAAAAATGACTTTGCCCAACAATTGTAATGAATTTGCCAACCACTGTTAATCACTTATCCTACCTCTAAAAATTACCTTGCCCAACAATTGTAATGACTTTGCCAACCACTGTTAATCACTTATCCGACCTCTAAAAATGACTTTGCCCAACAATTGTAACGACTTTGCCCAACAATTGTAATATTTTTGCTTACCACTATTAATCACTAATCCGACCTCTAAAAATGACTTTGCCCAACAATTGTAATGACAACCACTTTTAATCACTAATCCGAACTATAAAATTGACTTTGCCAAACAATTGTAATGACTTTGCCAACCACTTTTAATCACTAATCCGACCTCTAAAATCGACTTTGCCCAACAATTGTAATGACTTTGCCAACCACTGTTAATCACTTATCCGACCTCTAAAAATGACTTTGCCAACCACTGGTTATGACTTTGCCAACCACTGTTAATCACTAATCCGTCCACTAAAAATGACTTTGCCAACCACTGGTAATGACTTTGCCAACCACTGTTGATTGCTTATCCGACCCCTTAAAAAAGACTTTGCCCAACAATTGTAATGACTTTGCCCAACAATTGTAATAACTTTGCTAACCACAATTAATCACTAATCAGACCTCTAAAAATGACTTTACCCAAGAATTGTAACGACTTTGCCCAACAATTGTAATAACTTTGCTAACCACTATTAATCACTAATCCGACCTCTAAAAATGACTTTGCCCAACAATTGTAATGACTTTGCCAACCACTGTTGATCACTTATTCGACCTCTAAAAATGACTTTTCCTACCACTGGGAATGACTTTACCAACCACTGTTAATTGCTTGTCCGACCTCTAAAAACGACTTTGCCCAACAATTGTAATGACTTTTCCAACCAATTTTAATCACTAATCCGACCTCTAAAATCGACTTTGCCCAACAATTGTAATGACTTTGCCAACCACTTTTTATCACTAATCCGACCTTCAAAAATGACTTTGCCCAACAATTGTAATGACTTTGCCCAACAATTGTAATGACTTTGCCAACCACTGTAAATCACTTATCCGACCTCTAAAAATGACTTTGCCAACCACTGGTAATGACTTTGCCAACCACTGTTAATCACTAATCCGACCACTAAAAATGACTTTGCCCAACAATTGTAAAGACTTTGCCAACCACAGTTTATCACTGACCCGACCGCTAAAAATGATTTTGCCCAACAATTGTAATGACTTTGCCAACCACTGGTAATGACTTTGCCAACCACTGTTAATCACTAATCCGACCACTAAAAATGACTTTGCCCAACAATTGTAATGACTTTGCCAACCACAGTTTATCACTTATCCGACCTCTAAAAATGACTTTGCCAACCACTGGTAATGACTTTGTCAAACACTGTTAATTACTTATCCGACCTCCAAAAACGACTTTGCCCAACAATTGTAATGACTTTGCCAACCACTTTTAATCACTAATCCGACCTATAAAATCGACTTTACCCAACAATTGTAATGACTTTGCCCAACAATTGTAGTAACTTTGCTAACCACTATTAATCAATTATCCGACCTCTAAAAATGACTATGCCCAACAATTGTAATGAATTTGCCCAACAATTGTAATGACTTTGCCAACCACTGTAAATCACTTATCCGACCTCTAAAAATGACTTTGCCCATCAATTGGAATGACTTTGCCAGCCACTATTAATCTCTTATCCGACCTCTAAAAATGACTTTTCCTACCACTGGTAAATTTTGCCAACCACTGTTAATTGCTTATCCGACCTCTAAAAACGACTTTGCCTCACAATTGTAATGACTTTGCCAACCACTTTTAATCACTAATCCGACCTCTAAAAATGACTTTGCCCAACAATTGTAATGACTTTGCCAACCACTGTTAATCACTTATCCTACCTCTAAAAATTACCTTGCCCAACAATTGTAATGACTTTGCCAACCACTGTTAATCACTTATCCGACCTCTAAAAATGACTTTGCCCAACAATTGTAACGACTTTGCCCAACAATTGTAATATTTTTGCTTACCACTATTAATCACTAATCCGACCTCTAAAAATGACTTTGCCCAACAATTGTAATGACTTTGCCCAACAATTGTAATATTTTTGCTTACCACTATTAATCACTAATCCGACCTCTAAAAATGACTTTGCCCAACAATTGTAATGACAACCACTTTTAATCACTAATCCGAACTCTAAAATCGACTTTGCCCAACAATTGTAATGACTTTGCCAACCACTCTTAATCACTTATCCGACCTCTAAAAATGACTTTGCCAACCACTGGTTATGACTTTGCCAACCACTGTTAATCACTAATCCGTCCACTAAAAATGACTTTGCCAACCACTGGTAATGACTTTGCCAACCACTGTTGATTGCTTATCCGACCTCTAAAAAAGACTTTGCCCAACAATTGTAATGACTTTGCCCAACAATTGTAATAACTTTGCTAACCACAATTAATCACTAATCCGACCTCTAAAAATGACTTTACCCAAGAATTGTAACGACTTTGCCCAACAATTGTAATAACTTTGCTAACCACTATTAATCACTAATCCGACCTCTAAAAATGAATTTTCCCAACAATTGAAATGACTTTGCCAACCACTGTTAATCACTTATCCGACCTCTAAAAATGACTTTTCCTACCACTGGTTATGACTTTGCCAACAACTGTTAATTGCTTATCCGACCTCTTAAAACGACTTTGCCCAACAATTGTAATGACTTTGCCAACCACTTTTAATCACTAATCCGACCTCTAAAAATGACTTTGCCCAACAATTGTAATGACTTTGCCAACCACAGTTGATCACTTATCCGACCTCTAAAATTGACTTTGCCAACCACTGGTTATGACTTTGTCAACCACTGTTAATTACTTATCCGACCTCCAAAAACGACTTTGCCCAACAATTGTAATGACTTTGCCAACCACTTTTAATCACTGATCCGACCTCTAAAATCGACTTTGCCCAACAATTGTAATGACTTTGCCCAACAATTGTAATAACTTTGCAGACCACTATTAATCAATTATCCGACCTCTAAAAATGACTATGCCCAACAATTGTAATGAATTTGCCCAACAATTGTAATGACTTTGCCAACCACTGTAAATCACTTATCCGACCTCTAAAAATGACTTTGCCCATCAATTGGAATGACTTTGCCAGCCACTATTAATCTCTTTACGACCTCTAAAAATGACTTTTCCTACCACTGGTAAATTTTGCCAACCACTGTTAATTGCTTATCCGACCTCTAAAAACGACTTTGCCTCACAATTGTAATGACTTTGCCAACCACTTTTAATCACTAATCCGACCTCTAAAAATGACTTTGCCCAACAATTGTAATGACTTTGCCAACCACTGTTAATCACTTATCCTACCTCTAAAAATTACCTTGCCCAACAATTGTAATGACTTTGCCAACCACTGTTGATTGCTTATCCGACCTCTAAAAAAGACTTTGCCCAACAATTGTAATGACTTTGCCCAACAATTGTAATAACTTTGCTAACCACTATTAATCACTAATCCGACCTCTAAAAATGACTTTACCCAAAAATTGTAACGACTTTGCCCAACAATTGTAATAACTTTGCTGACCACTATTAATCACTAATCCGACCTCTAAAAATGAATTTTCCCAACAATTGTAATGACTTTGCCAACCACTGTTAATCACTTATCCGACCTCTAAAAATGACTTTTCCTACCACTGGTAATGACTTTGCCAACAACTGTTAATTGCTTATCCGACCTCTTAAAACGACTTTGCCCAACAATTGTAATGACTTTGCCAACCACTTTTAATCACTAATCCGACCTCTAAAATCGACTTTGCCCAACAATTGTAATGACTTTGCCAACCACTATTTATCACTAATCCGACCTCTAAAAATGACTTTGCCCAGCAATTGTAATGACTTTGCCAACCACTTTTAATCACTAATCCGACCTCTAAAATCGACTTTGCCCAACAATTGTAATGACTTTGCCAACCACTATTTATCACTAATCCGACCTCTAAAAATGAATTTTCCCAACAATTGTAATGACTTTGCCAACCACTGTTAATCACTTATCCGACCTCTAAAAATGACTTTTCCTACCACTGGTAATGACTTTGCCAACAACTGTTAATTGCTTATCCGACCTCTTAAAACGACTTTGCCCAACAATTGTAATGACTTTGCCAACCACTTTTAATCACTAATCCGACCTCTAAAATCGACTTTGCCCAACAATTGTAATGACTTTGCCAACCACTATTTATCACTAATCCGACCTCTAAAAATGACTTTGCCCAGCAATTGTAATGACTTTGCCAACCACTTTTAATCACTAATCCGACCTCTAAAATCGACTTTGCCCAACAATTGTAATGACTTTGCCAACCACTATTTATCACCAATCCGACCTCTAAAAATGACTTTGCCCAACAATTGTAATGACTTTGCCAACCACTGTTAATCACTTATCCGACCTCTAAAAATGACTTTGCCAACCACTGGTTATGACTTTGCCAACCACTGTTAATCACTAATCCGTCCACTAAAAATGACTTTGCCAACCACTGGTAATGACTTTGCCAACCACTGTTGATTGCTTATCCGACCTCTAAAAAAGACTTTGCCCAACAATTGTAATGACTTTGCCCAACAATTGTAATAACTTTGCTAACCACTATTAATCACTAATCCGACCTCTAAAAATGAATTTTCCCAACAATTGTAATGACTTTGCCAACCACTGTTAATCACTAATCCGACCTCTAAAATCGACTTTGCCCAACAATTGTAATGACTTTGCCAACCACTATTTATCACCAATCCGACCTCTAAAAATGACTTTGCCCAACAATTGTAATGACTTTGCCAACCACTGTTAATCACTTATCCGACCTCTAAAAATGACTTTGCCAACCACTGGTTATGACTTTGCCTACCACTGTTAATCACTAATACGTCCACTAAAAATGACTTTGCCAACCACTGGTAATGACTTTGCCAACCACTGTTGATTGCTTATCCGACCTCTAAAAAAGACTTTGCCCAACAATTGTAATGACTTTGCCCAACAATTGTAATAACTTTGCTAACCACTATTAATCACTAATCCGACCTCTAAAAATGAATTTTCCCAACAATTGTAATGACTTTGCCAACCACTGTTAATCACTTATCCGACCTCTAAAAATGACTTTTCCTACCACTGGTAATGACTTTGCCAACAACTGTTAATTGCTTATCCGACCTCTTAAAACGACTTTGCCCAACAATTGTAATGACTTTGCCAACCACTTTTAATCACTAATCCGACCTCTAAAATCGACTTTGCCCAACAATTATAATGACTTTGCCAACCACTATTTATGACTAATCCGACCTCTAAAAATGACTTTGCCCAGCAATTGTAATGATTTGCCAACCACTGTTAATCACTAATCCGACCACTAAAAATGACTTTGCCCAACAATTGTAAAGACTTTGCCAACCACTGTTAAATCACTAATCCGACCACTAAAAATGACTTTGCCCAACAATTGGAATGACTTTGCCAACCACAGTTTATCACTTATCCGACCGCTAAAAATGACTTTGCCCAACAATTGTAATGACTTTGCCAACCACTGGTAATGACTTTGCCAACCACTGTTAATCACTAATCCGACCACTAAAAATGACTTTGCCCAACAATTGTACTGACTTTGCCAACCACAGTTTATCACTTATCCGACCTCCAAAAATGACTTTGCCAACCACTGGTAATGACTTTGTCAACCACTGTTAATTACTTATCCGACCTCCAAAAACGACTTTGCCCAACAATTGTAATGACTTTGCCAACCACTTTTAATAACTAATCCGACCTCTAAAATCGACTTTGCCCAACAATTGTAATGACTTTGCCCAACAATTGTAATAATTTTGCTAACCACTATTAATCAATTATCCGACCTCTAAAAATGACTATGCCCAACAATTGTAATGAATTTGCCCAACAATTGTAATGACTTTGCCAACCACTGTAAATCACTTATCCGACCTCTAAAAATGACTTTGCCCATCAATTGGAATATCTTTGCCAACCACTATTAATCTCTTATCCGACCTCTAAAAATGACTTTTCCTACCACTGGTAAATTTTGCCAACCACTGTTAATCAATTATCCGACCTCTAAAAATGACTATGCCCAACAATTGTAATGAATTTGCCCAACAATTGTAATGACTTTGCCAACCACTTTAAATCACTTATCCGACCTCTAAAAATGACTTTGCCCAACAATTGTAATGACTTTGCCAACCACTATTTATCACTAATCCGACCTCTAAAAATGACTTTGCCCAACAATTGTAATGACTTTGCCAACCACTGTTAATCACTAATCCGACCACTAAAAATGACTTTGCCCAACAATTGTAAAGACTTTGCCAACCACTGTTAAATCACTAATCCGACCACTAAAAATGACTTTGCCCAACAATTGGAATGACTTTGCCAACCACAGTTTATCACTTATCCGACCGCTAAAAATGACTTTTCCCAACAATTGTAATGACTTTGCCAACCACTGGTAATGACTTTGCCAACCACTGTTAATCACAAATCCGACCACTAAAAATGACTTTGCCCAACAATTGTAATGACTTTGCCAACCACAGTTTATCACTTATCCGACCTCTAAAAATGACTTTGCCAACCACTGGTAATGACTTTGTCAACCACTGTTAATTACTTATCCGACCTCCAAAAACGACTTTGCCGAACAATTGTAATGACTTTGCCAACCACTTTTAATCACTAATCCGACATCTAAAATCGACTTTGCCCAACAATTGTAATGACTTTGCCCAACAATTGTAATAATTTTGCTAACCACTATTAATCAATTATCCGACCTCTAAAAATGACTATGCACAACAATTGTAATGAATTTGCCCAACAATTGTAATGACTTTGCCAACCACTGTAAATCACTTATCCGACCTCTAAAAATGACTTTGCCCAACACATGTAATAACTTTGCTAACCACTATTAATCACTAATCCGACCTCTAAAAATGACTTTACCCAAGAATTGTAACGACTTTGCCCAACAATTGGAATAACTTTGCTAACCACTATTAATCACTAATCCGACCTCTAAAAATGAATTTTCCCAACAATTGTAATGACTTTGCCAACCACTGTTAATCACTTATCCGACTTCTAAAAATGACTTTTTCTACCACTGGTAATGACTTTGCCAACAACTGTTAATTGCTTATCCGACCTCTTAAAACGACTTTGCCCAACAATTGAAATGACTTTGCCAACCACTTTTAATCACTAATCCGACCTCTAAAATCGACTTTGCCCAACAATTGTAATGACTTTGCCAACCACTATTTATCACTAATCCGACCTCTAAAAATGACTTTGCCCAACAATTGTAATGACTTTGCCAACCACTGTTAATCACTAATCCGACCACTAAAAATGACTTTGCCCAACAATTGTAAAGACTTTGCCAACCACTGTTAAATCACTAATCCGACCACTAAAAATGAATTTGCCCAACAATTGGAATGACTTTGCCAACCACAGTTTATCACTTATCCGACCGCTAAAAACGACTTTGCCCAACAATTGTAATAACTTTGCTAACCACTATTAATCACTAATCCGACCTCTAAAAATGAATTTTCCCAACAATTGTAATGACTTTGCCAACCACTGTTAATCACTTATCCGACCTCTAAAAATGACTTTTCCTACCACTGGTTATGACTTTGCCAACAACTGTTAATTGCTTATCCGACCTCTTAAAACGACTTTGCCCAACAATTGTAATGACTTTGCCAACCACTTTTAATCACTAATCCGACCTCTAAAAATGACTTTGCCCAACAATTGTAATGACTTTGCCAACCACAGTTGATCACTTATCCGACCTCTAAAATTGACTTTGCCAACCACTGGTAATGACTTTGTCAACCACTGTTAATTACTTATCCGACCTCCAAAAACGACTTTGCCCAACAATTGTAATGACTTTGCCAACCACTTTTAATCACTAATCCGACCTCTAAAATCGACTTTGCCCAACAATTGTAATGACTTTGCCCAACAATTGTAATAACTTTGCTAACCACTATTAATCAATTATCCGACCTCTAAAAATGACTATGCCCAACAATTGTAATGAATTTGCCCAACAATTGTAATGACTTTGCCAACCACTGTAAATCACTTATCCGACCTCTAAAAATGACTTTGCCCATCAATTGGAATGACTTTGCCAGCCACTATTAATCTCTTTACGACCTCTAAAAATGACTTTTCCTACCACTGGTAAATTTTGCCAACCACTGTTAATTGCTTATCCGACCTCTAAAAACGACTTTGCCTCACAATTGTAATGACTTTGCCAACCACTTTTAATCACTAATCCGACCTCTAAAAATGACTTTGCCCAACAAATGTAATGACTTTGCCAACCACTGTTAATCACTTATCCTACCTCTAAAAATTACCTTGCCCAACAATTGTAATGACTTTGCCAACCACTGTTGATTGCTTATCCGACCTCTAAAAAAGACTTTGCCCAACAATTGTAATGACTTTGCCCAACAATTGTAATAACTTTGCTAACCACTATTAATCACTAATCCGACCTCTAAAAATGACTTTACCCAAAAATTGTAACGACTTTGCCCAACAATTGTAATAACTTTGCTGACCACTATTAATCACTAATCCGACCTCTAAAAATGAATTTTCCCAACAATTGTAATGACTTTGCCAACCACTGTTAATCACTTATCCGACCTCTAAAAATGACTTTTCCTACCACTGGTAATGACTTTGCCAACAACTGTTAATTGCTTATCCGACCTCTTAAAACGACTTTGCCCAACAATTGTAATGACTTTGCCAACCACTTTTAATCACTAATCCGACCTCTAAAATCGACTTTGCCCAACAATTGTAATGACTTTGCCAACCACTATTTATCACTAATCCGACCTCTAAAAATGACTTTGCCCAGCAATTGTAATGACTTTGCCAACCACTTTTAATCACTAATCCGACCTCTAAAATCGACTTTGCCCAACAATTGTAATGACTTTGCCAACCACTATTTATCACTAATCCGACCTCTAAAAATGAATTTTCCCAACAATTGTAATGACTTTGCCAACCACTGTTAATCACTTATCCGACCTCTAAAAATGACTTTTCCTACCACTGGTAATGACTTTGCCAACAACTGTTAATTGCTTATCCGACCTCTTAAAACGACTTTGCCCAACAATTGTAATGACTTTGCCAACCACTTTTAATCACTAATCCGACCTCTAAAATCGACTTTGCCCAACAATTGTAATGACTTTGCCAACCACTATTTATCACTAATCCGACCTCTAAAAATGACTTTGCCCAGCAATTGTAATGACTTTGCCAACCACTTTTAATCACTAATCCGACCTCTAAAATCGACTTTGCCCAACAATTGTAATGACTTTGCCAACCACTATTTATCACCAATCCGACCTCTAAAAATGACTTTGCCCAACAATTGTAATGAATTTGCCAACCACTGTTAATCACTTATCCGACCTCTAAAAATGACTTTGCCAACCACTGGTTATGACTTTGCCAACCACTGTTAATCACTAATCCGTCCACTAAAAATGACTTTGCCAACCACTGGTAATGACTTTGCCAACCACTGTTGATTGCTTATCCGACCTCTAAAAAAGACTTTGCCCAACAATTGTAATGACTTTGCCCAACAATTGTAATAACTTTGCTAACCACTATTAATCACTAATCCGACCTCTAAAAATGAATTTTCCCAACAATTGTAATGACTTTGCCAACCACTGTTAATCACTAATCCGACCTCTAAAATCGACTTTGCCCAACAATTGTAATGACTTTGCCAACCACTATTTATCACCAATCCGACCTCTAAAAATGACTTTGCCCAACAATTGTAATGACTTTGCCAACCACTGTTAATCACTTATCCGACCTCTAAAAATGACTTTGCCAACCACTGGTTATGACTTTGCCAACCACTGTTAATCACTAATCCGTCCACTAAAAATGACTTTGCCAACCACTGGTAATGACTTTGCCAACCACTGTTGATTGCTTATCCGACCTCTAAAAAAGACTTTGCCCAACAATTGTAATGACTTTGCCCAACAATTGTAATAACTTTGCTAACCACTATTAATCACTAATCCGACCTCTAAAAATGAATTTTCCCAACAATTGTAATGACTTTGCCAACCACTGTTAATCACTTATCCGACCTCTAAAAATGACTTTTCCTACCACTGGTAATGACTTTGCCAACAACTGTTAATTGCTTATCCGACCTCTTAAAACGACTTTGCCCAACAATTGTAATGACTTTGCCAACCACTTTTAATCACTAATCCGACCTCTAAAATCGACTTTGCCCAACAATTATAATGACTTTGCCAACCACTATTTATCACTAATCCGACCTCTAAAAATGACTTTGCCCAGCAATTGTAATGATTTGCCAACCACTGTTAATCACTAATCCGACCACTAAAAATGACTTTGCCCAACAATTGTAAAGACTTTGCCAACCACTGTTAAATCACTAATCCGACCACTAAAATGACTTTGCCCAACAATTGGAATGACTTTGCCAACCACAGTTTATCACTTATCCGACCGCTAAAAATGACTTTGCCCAACAATTGTAATGACTTTGCCAACCACTGGTAATGACTTTGCCAACCACTGTTAATCACTAATCCGACCACTAAAAATGACTTTGCCCAACAATTGTACTGACTTTGCCAACCACAGTTTATCACTTATCCGACCTCCAAAAATGACTTTGCCAACCACTGGTAATGACTTTGTCAACCACTGTTAATTACTTATCCGACCTCCAAAAACGACTTTGCCCAACAATTGTAATGACTTTGCCAACCACTTTTAATAACTAATCCGACCTCTAAAATCGACTTTGCCCAACAATTGTAATGACTTTGCCCAACAATTGTAATAATTTTGCTAACCACTATTAATCAATTATCCGACCTCTAAAAATGACTATGCCCAACAATTGTAATGAATTTGCCCAACAATTGAAATGACTTTGCCAACCACTGTAAATCACTTATCCGACCTCTAAAAATGACTTTGCCCATCAATTGGAATAACTTTGCCAACCACTATTAATCTCTTATCCGACCTCTAAAAATGACTTTTCCTACCACTGGTAAATTTTGCCAACCACTGTTAATCAATTATCCGACCTCTAAAAATGACTATGCCCAACAATTGTAATGAATTTGCCCAACAATTGTAATGACTTTGCCAACCACTTTAAATCACTTATCCGACCTCTAAAAATGACTTTGCCCAACAATTGTAATGACTTTGCCAACCACTATTTATCACTAATCCGACCTCTAAAAATGACTTTGCCCAACAATTGTAATGACTTTGCCAACCACTGTTAATCACTAATCCGACCACTAAAAATGACTTTGCCCAACAATTGTAAAGACTTTGCCAACCACTGTTAAATCACTAATCCGACCACTAAAAATGACTTTGCCCAACAATTGGAATGACTTTGCCAACCACAGTTTATCACTTATCCGACCGCTAAAAATGACTTTTCCCAACAATTGTAATGACTTTGCCAACCACTGGTAATGACTTTGCCAACCACTGTTAATCACAAATCCGACCACTAAAAATGACTTTGCCCAACAATTGTAATGACTTTGCCAACCACAGTTTATCACTTATCCGACCTCTAAAAATGACTTTGCCAACCACTGGTAATGACTTTGTCAACCACTGTTAATTACTTATCCGACCTCCAAAAACGACTTTGCCGAACAATTGTAATGACTTTGCCAACCACTTTTAATCACTAATCCGACATCTAAAATCGACTTTGCCCAACAATTGTAATGACTTTGCCCAACAATTGGTATAATTTTGCTAACCACTATTAATCAATTATCCGACCTCTAAAAATGACTATGCACAACAATTGTAATGAATTTGCCCAACAATTGTAATGACTTTGCCAACCACTGTAAATCACTTATCCGACCTCTAAAAATGACTTTGCCCAACACATGTAATAACTTTGCTAACCACTATTAATCACTAATCCGACCTCTAAAAATGACTTTACCCAAGAATTGTAACGACTTTGCCCAACAATTGGAATAACTTTGCTAACCACTATTAATCACTAATCCGACCTCTAAAAATGAATTTTCCCAACAATTGTAATGACTTTGCCAACCACTGTTAATCACTTATCCGACTTCTAAAAATGACTTTTTCTACCACTGGTAATGACTTTGCCAACAACTGTTAATTGCTTATCCGACCTCTTAAAACGACTTTGCCCAACAATTGAAATGACTTTGCCAACCACTTTTAATCACTAATCCGACCTCTAAAATCGACTTTGCCCAACAATTGTAATGACTTTGCCAACCACTATTTATCACTAATCCGACCTCTAAAAATGACTTTGCCCAACAATTGTAATGACTTTGCCAACCACTTTTTATCACTAATCCGACCTCGAAAAATGACTTTGCCCAACAATTGTAATGACTTTGCCCAACAATTGTAATGACTTTGCCAACCACTGTTGATCACTTATCCGACCTCTAAAAATGACTTTGCCAACCACTGGTAATGACTTTGCCAACCACTGTTAATCACTAATCCGACCACTAAAAATGACTTTGCCCAACAATTGTAATGACTTTGCCAACCACAGTTTATCACTGATCCGACCGCTAAAAATGACTTTGCCCAACAATTGTAATGACTTTGCCAACCACTGGTAATGACTTTGCCAACCACTGTTAATCACTAATCCGACCACTAAAAATGACTTTGCCCAACAATTGTAATGACTTTGCCAACCACAGTTTATCACTTATCCGACCTCTAAAAATGACTTTGCCAACCACTGGAAATGACTTTGTCAACCACTGTTAATTACTTATCCGACCTCCAAAAACGACTTTGCCCAACAATTGTAATGACTTTGCCAACCACTATTAATCTCTTATCCGACCTCTAAAAATGACTTTTCCTACCACTGCTAAATTTTGCCAACCACTGTTAATTGCTTATCCGACCTCTAAAAACGACTTTGCCTCACAATTGTAATGACTTTGCCAACCACTTTTAATCACTAATCCGACCTCTAAAAATGACTTTGCCCAACAATTGTAATGACTTTGCCAACCACTGTTAATCACTTTTCCGACCTCTAACAATGACTTTGCCCGACAATTGTAATGACTTTGCCAACCACAGTTTATCACTTATCCGACCGCTAAAAATGACTGCCCAACAATTGTAATGACTTTGCCAACCACTGTTAATAAATTATACGACCTCTAAAAATGACGATGCACAACAATTGTAATGAATTCGCACAACAATTGTAATGACTTTGCCAACCACTGTTAATCACTTATCCGACCTCTATAAATGACTTTGCCCAACAATTGTAATTACTTTGCCAACCACTGTTAATCACTTATCCGACCTCTAAAAATGACTTTGCCAACCACTGGTAATGACTTTGCCAACCACTTTTAATCACTAATCCGACCTCTAAAAACGACTTTGCCCAACAATTGGAATGACTTTGCCAACCACTTTTAATCACTAATCCGACCTCTAAAATCGACTTTGCCCAACAATTGTAATGACTCTGCCCAACAATTGTAATAACTTTGCTTACCACTATAAATCAATAATCCGACCTCTAAAAATGACTTTGCCCAACAATTGTAATGACTTTGCCAACCACTGTTAATCACTTATCCGACCTCTAAAAATGACTTTGCCAACCACTGGTAATGACTCTGCCAACCACTGTTAATTGCTTATCCGACCTCTAAAAACGATTTTGCCCAACAATTGTAATGACTTTGCCAACCACTTTTAATCACTAATCCGACCTCTAAAATCGACTTTTCCCAACAATTGTAATGACTTTGCCCAACCATTATAAAACTTTGCTAACCACTATTAATCACTAATCCGACCTCTAAAAATGACTTTGCCCAACAATTGTAACGACTTTGACCAACAATTGTAATAACTTTGATAACCACTATTAATCACTAATCCGACCTCTAAAAATGACTTTGCCCAACAATTGTAATGACTTTGCCAACCACTGTTGATCACTTATCCGACCTCTAAAAATGACTTTTCCTACCACTGGGAATGACTTTACCAACCACTGTTAATTGCTTTTCCGACCTCTAAAAACGACTTTGCCCAACAATTGTAATGACTTTGCCAACCAATTTTAATCACTAATCCGACCTCTAAAATCGACTTTGCCCAACAATTGTAATGACTTTGCCAACCACTTTTTATCACTAATCCGACCTCGAAAAATGACTTTGCCCAACAATTGTAATGACTTTGCCAACCACTGTTGATCACTTATCCGACCTCTAAAAATGACTTTGCCAACCACTGGTAATGACTTTGCCAACCACTGTTAATCACTAATCCGACCACTAAAAATGACTTTGCCCAACAATTGTAATGACTTTGCCAACCACTGGTAATGACTTTGCCAGCCACTATTAATCTCTTATCCGACCTCTAAAAATGACTTTTCCTACCACTGGTAAATTTTGCCAACCACTGTTAATTGCTTATCCGACCTCTAAAAACGACTATGCCCAACAATTGTAATGAATTTGCCCAACAATTGTAATGACTTTGCAAACCACTGTAAATCACTAATCCGAACTCTAAAATTGACTTTGCCAAACAATTGTAATGACTTTGCCAACCACTATTTATCACTAATCCGACCTCTAAAAATGACTTTGCCCAACAATTGTAATGACTTTGCCAACCACTGTTAATCACTTATCCGACCTCTAAAAATGACTTTGCCAACCACTGGTTATGACTTTGCCAACCACTGTTAATCACTTATCCGTCCACTAAAAATGACTTTGCCAACCACTGGTAATGACTTTGCCAACCACTGTTGATTGCTTATCCGACCTCTAAAAAAGACTTTGCCCAACAATTGTAATGACTTTGCCCAACAATTGTAATAACTTTGCTAACCACTATTAATCACTAATCCGACCTCTAAAAATGACTTTACCCAAGAATTGTAACGACTTTGCCCAACAATTGTAATAACTTTGCTAACCACTATTAATCACTAATCCGACCTCTAAAAATGAATTTTCCCAACAATTGTAATGACTTTGCCAACCACTGTTAATCACATATCCGACCTCTAAAAATGACTTTTCCTACCACTGGTAATGACTTTGCCAACAACTGTTAATTGCTTATCCGACCTCTTAAAACGACTTTGCCCAACAATTGTAATGACTTTGCCAACCACTTTTAATCACTAATCCGACCTCTAAAATCGACTTTGCCCAACAATTGTAATGACTTTGCCAACCACTATTTATCACTAATCCGACCTCTAAAAATGACTTTGCCCAACAATTGGAATGACTTTGCCAACCACTGTTAATCACTAATCCGACCACTAAAAATGACTTTGCCCAACAATTGTAAAGACTTTGCCAACCACTGTTAAATCACTAATCCGACCACTAAAAATGACTTTGCCCAACAATTGGAATGACTTTGCCAACCACTGTTAATCACTAATCCGACCACTAAAAATGACTTAGCCCAACAATTGTAATGACTTTGCCAACCACAGTTTATCACTTATCCGACCGCTAAAAATGACTGCCCAACATTTGTAATGACTTTGCCAACCACTGTTAATCAATTATACGACCTCTAAACATGACGATGCCCAACAATTGTAATGAATGCACAACAATTGTAATGACTTTGCCAACCACTGTTAATCACTTATCCGACCTCTAAAAATGACTTTGCCAACCACTTTTAATCACTAATCCGATCGCTAAAAATGACTTTGCCCAACAATTGTAATGACTTTGCCAACCACTGGTAATGACTTTGCCAACCACTGTTAATCACTAATCCGACCACTAAAAATGACTTTGCCCAACAATTGTAATGACTTTGCCGACCACAGTTTATTACTTATCCGACCTCTAAAAATGACTTTGCCAACCACTGGTAATGACTTTGTCAACCACTGTTAATTACTTATCCGACCTCCAAAAACGACTTTGCCCAACAATTGTAATGATTTTGCCAACCACTTTTAATCACTAATCCGACCTCTAAAATCGACTTTGCCCAACAATTGTAATGACTTTGCCAACCACTGTAAATCACTTATCCGACCTCTAAAAATGACTTTGCCCATCAATTGGAATGACTTTGCCAACCACTATTAATCTCTTATCCGACCTCTAAAAATGACTTTTCCTACCACTGGTAAATTTTGCCAACCACTGTTAATTGCTTATCCGAATTCTAAAAACGACTTTGCCTCACAATTGTAATGACTTTGCCAACCGCTTTTAATCACTAATCCGACCTCTAAAAATGACTTTGCCCAACAATTGTAATGACTTTGCCAACCACTGTTAATCACTTATCCTACCTCTAAAAATTACCTTGCCCAACAATTGTAATGACTTTGCCAACCACTGTTAATCACTTATCCGACCTCGAAAAATGACTTTGCCCAACAATTGTAATGACTTTGCCCAACAATTGTAAAATTTTTGCTTACCACTATTAATCACTAATCCGACCTCTAAAAATGACTTTGCCCAACAATTGTAATGACTTTGCCAACCGCTTTTAATCACTAATCCGACCTCTAAAAATGACTTTGCCCAACAATTGTAATGACTTTGCCAACCACTGTTAATCACTTATCCTACCTCTAAAAATTACCTTGCCCAACAATTGTAATGACTTTGCCAACCACTGTTAATCACTTATCCGACCTCGAAAAATGACTTTGCCCAACAATTGTAATGACTTTGCCCAACAATTGTAAAATTTTTGCTTACCACTATTAATCACTAATCCGACCTCTAAAAATGACTTTGCCCAACAATTGTAATGACAACCACTTTTAATCACTAATCCGAACTCTAAAATTGACTTTGCCCAACAATTGTAATGACTTTGCCAACCACTTTTAATCACTAATCCGACCTCTAAAATCGACTTTGCCCAACAATTGTAATGACTTTGCCCAACAATTGTAATGACTTTGCCAACCACTGTTAATTACTTATCCGACCTCCAAAAACGACTTTGCCCAACAATTGTAATGACTTTGCCAATCACTTTTAATCACTAATCCGACCTCTAAAATCGACTTTGCCCAACAATTGTAATGACTTTGCCCAACAATTGTAATATTTTTGCTTACCACTATTAATCACTAATCCGACCTCTAAAAATGACTTTGCCCAACAATTGTAATGACAACCACTTTTAATCACTAATCCGAACTCTAAAATTGACTTAGCCAAACAATTGTAATGACTTTGCCAACCACTTTTAATCACTAATCCGACCTCTAAAATCGACTTTGCCCAACAATTGTAATGACTTTGCCAACCACTATTTATCACTAATCCGACCTCTAAAAATGACTTTGCCCAACAATTGTAATGACTTTGCCAACCACTGTTAATCACTAATCCGTCCACTAAAAATGACTTTGCCAACCACTGGTAATGACTTTGCCAACCACTGTTGATTGCTTATCCGACCTCTAAAAAAGACTTTGCCCAACAATTGTAATGACTTTGCCCAACAATTGTAATAACTTTGCTAACCACTATTAATCACTAATCCGACCTCTAAAAATGACTTTGCCCAAGAATTGTAACGACTTTTCCCAACAATTGTAATAACTTTGCTGACCACTATTAATCACTAATCCGACCTCTAAAAATGACTTTTCCTAACAATTGTAATGACTTTGCCAACAACTGTTAATTGCTTATCCGACCTCTTAAAACGACTTTGCCCAACAATTGTAATGACTTTGCCAACCAATTTTAATCACTTATCCGACCTCTAAAAATGACTTTGCCCAACAATTGGAATGACTTTGCCAACCACTGTTAATCACTAATCCGACCACTAAAAATGACTTTGCCCAACAATTGTAAAGACTTTGCCAACCACTGTTAAATCACTAATCCGACCACTAAAAATGACTTTGCCCAACAATTGTAATGACTTTGCCAACCACAGTTTATCACTTATCCAACCGCTAAAAATGACTGCCCAACATTTGTAATGACTTTGCCAACCACTGTTAATCAATTATACGACCTCTAAAAATGGCGATGCACAACAATTGTAATGAATTTGCACAACAATTGTAATGACTTTGCCAACCACTGTTAATCACTTATCCGACCTCTATAAATGACTTTGCCCAACAATTGTAATTACTTTGCCAACCACTGTTAATCACTTATCCGACCTCTAAAAATGAATTTGCCCAACAATTGTAATGACTTTGCCAACCACTTTTAATCACTAATCCGACCTCTAAAATCGACTTTGCCCAACAATTGTAATGACTCTGCCCAACAATTGTAATAACTTTGCTAACCACTATAAATCACTAATCCGACCTCTAAAAATGACTTTGCCCAACAATTGTAATGACTTTGCCAACCACTGTTGATCACTTATCCGACCTCTAAAAATGACTTTGCCAACCACTGGTAATGACTCTGCCAACCACTGTTAATTGCTTATCCGACCTCTAAAAACGATTTTGCCCAACAATTGTATTGACTTTGCCAATCACTTTTAATCACTAATCCGACCTCTAAAATCGACTTTTCCCAACAATTGTAATGACTTTGCCCAACCATTATAAAACTTTGCTTACCACTATTAATCACTAATCCGACCTCTAAAAATGACTTTGCCCAACAATTGTGACGACTTTGACCAACAATTGTAATAACTTTGATAACCACTATTAATCACTAATCCGACCTCTAAAAATGACTTTGCCCAACAATTGTAATGACTTTGCCAACCACTGTTGATCACTTATCCGACCTCTAAAAATGACTTTTCCTACTACTGGGAATGACTTTGCCAACCACTGTTAATTGCTTGTCCGACCTCTAAAAACGACTTTGCCCAACAATTGTAATGACTTTGCCAACCACTTTTAATCACTAATCCGACCTCTAAAATCGACTTTGCCCAACAATTGTAATGACTTTGCCAACCACTATTTATCACTAATCCGACCTCGAAAAATGACTTTGCCCGACAATTGTAATGACTTTGCCCAACAATTGTAATGACTTTGCCAACCACTGTAAATCACTTATCCGACCACTAAAAATGACTTTGCCCAACAATTGTAAAGACTTTGCCAACCACTGTTAAATCACTAATCCGACCACTAAAAATGACTTTGCCCAACAATTGTAATGACTTTGCCAACCACAGTTTATCACTTATCCAACCGCTAAAAATGACTGCCCAACATTTGTAATGACTTTGCCAACCACTGTTAATCAATTATACGACCTCTAAAAATGACGATGCACAACAATTGTAATGAATTTGCACAACAATTGTAATGACTTTGCCAACCACTGTTAATCACTTATCCGACCTCTATAAATGACTTTGCCCAACAATTGTAATTACTTTGCCAACCACTGTTAATCACTTATCCGACCTCTAAAAATGAATTTGCCCAACAATTGTAATGACTTTGCCAACCACTTTTAATCACTAATCCGACCTCTAAAATCGACTTTGCCCAACAATTGTAATGACTCTGCCCAACAATTGTAATAACTTTGCTAACCACTATAAATCACTAATCCGACCTCTAAAAATGACTTTGCCCAACAATTGTAATGACTTTGCCAACCACTGTTGATCACTTATCCGACCTCTAAAAATGACTTTGCCAACCACTGGTAATGACTCTGCCAACCACTGTTAATTGCTTATCCGACCTCTAAAAACGATTTTGCCCAACAATTGTATTGACTTTGCCAATCACTTTTAATCACTAATCCGACCTCTAAAATCGACTTTTCCCAACAATTGTAATGACTTTGCCCAACCATTATAAAACTTTGCTTACCACTATTAATCACTAATCCGACCTCTAAAAATGACTTTGCCCAACAATTGTGACGACTTTGACCAACAATTGTAATAACTTTGATAACCACTATTAATCACTAATCCGACCTCTAAAAATGACTTTGCCCAACAATTGTAATGACTTTGCCAACCACTGTTGATCACTTATCCGACCTCTAAAAATGACTTTTCCTACTACTGGGAATGACTTTGCCAACCACTGTTAATTGCTTGTCCGACCTCTAAAAACGACTTTGCCCAACAATTGTAATGACTTTGCCAACCACTTTTAATCACTAATCCGACCTCTAAAATCGACTTTGCCCAACAATTGTAATGACTTTGCCAACCACTATTTATCACTAATCCGGCCTCGAAAAATGACTTTGCCCGACAATTGTAATGACTTTGCCCAACAATTGTAATGACTTTGCCAACCACTGTAAATCACTTATCCGACCTCTAAAAATGACTTTGCCAACCACTGGTAATGACTTTGCCAACCACTGTTAATCACTAATCCGACCACTAAAAATGACTTTGCCCAACAATTGTAATGACTTTGCCAACCACAGTTTATCACTTATCCGACCGCTAAAAATGACTTTGCCCAACAATTGTAATGACTTTGCCAACCACTGGTAATGACTTTGCCAACCACTGTTAATCACTTATCCGACCTCGAAAAATGACTTTGCCCAACAATTGAAATGACTTTGCCCAACAATTGTAATATTTTTGCTTACCACTATTAATCACTAATCCGACCTCTAAAAATGACTTTGCCCAACAATTGTAATGACAACCACTTTTAATCACTAATCCGAACTCTAAAATTGACTTAGCCAAACAATTGTAATGACTTTGCCAACCACTTTTAATCACTAATCCGACCTCTAAAATCGACTTTGCCCAACAATTGAAATGACTTTGCCAACCACTGTGAATCACATATCCGACCTCTAAAAATGACTTTGCCCATCAATTGGAATGACATTGCCAACCACTATTAATCACTTATCCGACCTCTAAAAATGACTTTTCCTACCACTGGTAATGACTTTGCCAACAACTGTTAATTGCTTATCCGACCTCTTAAAACGACTTTGCCCAACAATTCTAATGACTTTGCCAACCACTTTTAATCACTAATCCGACCTCTAAAAATGACTTTGCCCAACAATTGTAATGACTTTGCCAACCACTGTTAATCACTTATCCTACCTCTAAAAATTACCTTGCCCAACAATTGTAATGACTTTGCCAACCACTGTTA
The DNA here is from genome assembly GCA_025491095.1 of Brachionus asplanchnoidis. Classification (NCBI taxonomy): domain Eukaryota; kingdom Metazoa; phylum Rotifera; class Eurotatoria; order Ploima; family Brachionidae; genus Brachionus; species Brachionus asplanchnoidis. The sequence goes on along the minus strand of JAILYF010000049.1, from coordinate 508,246 downwards.
ATCACTTATCCGACCTCGAAAAATGACTTTGCCCAACAATTGTAACGACTTTGCCAACCACTGGTAATGACTTTGCCAACCACTGTTAATCACTTATCCGACCTCGAAAAATGACTTTGCCCAACAATTGAAATGACTTTGCCCAACAATTGTAATATTTTTGCTTACCACTATTAATCACTAATCCGACCTCTAAAAATGACTTTGCCCAACAATTGTAATGACAACCACTTTTAATCACTAATCCGAACTCTAAAATTGACTTAGCCAAACAATTGTAATGACTTTGCCAACCACTTTTAATCACTAATCCGACCTCTAAAATCGACTTTGCCCAACAATTGAAATGACTTTGCCAACCACTGTGAATCACATATCCGACCTCTAAAAATGACTTTGCCCATCAATTGGAATGACATTGCCAACCACTATTAATCACTTATCCGACCTCTAAAAATGACTTTTCCTACCACTGGTAATGACTTTGCCAACAACTGTTAATTGCTTATCCGACCTCTTAAAACGACTTTGCCCAACAATTCTAATGACTTTGCCAACCACTTTTAATCACTAATCCGACCTCTAAAAATGACTTTGCCCAACAATTGTAATGACTTTGCCAACCACTGTTAATCACTTATCCTACCTCTAAAAATTACCTTGCCCAACAATTGTAATGACTTTGCCAACCACTGTTAATCACTTATCCGACCTCGAAAAATGACTTTGCCCAACAATTGTAACGACTTTGCCCAACAATTGTAATATTTTTGCTTACCACTATTAATCACTAATCCGACCTCTAAAAATGACTTTGCCCAACAATTGTAATGACAACCACTTTTAATCACTAATCCGAACTCTAAAATTGACTTAGCCAAACAATTGTAATGACTTTGCCAACCATTTTTTATCACTAATCCGACCTCTAAAATCGACTTTGCCCAACAATTGTAATGACTTTGCCAACCACTATTTATCACTAATCCGACCTCTAAAAATGACTTTGCCCAACAATTGTAATGACTTTGCCAACCACTGTTAATCACTTATCCGACCTCTAAAAATGATTTTGCCAACCACTGGTTATGACTTTGCCAACCACTGTTAATCACTAATCCGTCCACTAAAAATGACTTTGCCAACCACTGGTAATGACTTTGCCAACCACTGTTGATTGCTTATCCGACCTCTAAAAAAGACTTTGCCCAACAATTGTAATGACTTTGCCCAACAATTGTAATGACTTTGCCAACCACTTTTAATCACTAATCCGACCTCTAAAATCGACTTTGCCCAACAATTGTAATGACTTTGCCAACCACTTTTAATCACTAACCCGACCTCTAAAATCGACTTTGCCCAACAATTGAAATGACTTTGCCAACCACTGTGAATCACATATCCGACCTCTAAAAATGACTTTGCCCATCAATTGGAATGACATTGCCAACCACTATTAATCACTTATCCGACCTCTAAAAATGACTTTTCCTACCACTGGTAATGACTTTGCCAACAACTGTTAATTGCTTATCCGACCTCTTAAAACGACTTTGCCCAACAATTCTAATGACTTTGCCAACCACTTTTAATCACTAATCCGACCTCTAAAAATGACTTTGCCCAACAATTGTAATGACTTTGCCAACCACTGTTAATCACTTATCCTACCTCTAAAAATTACCTTGCCCAACAATTGTAATGACTTTGCCAACCACTGTTAATCACTTATCCGACCTCGAAAAATGACTTTGCCCAACAATTGTAACGACTTTGCCCAACAATTGTAATATTTTTGCTTACCACTATTAATCACTAATCCGACCTCTAAAAATGACTTTGCCCAACAATTGTAATGACAACCACTTTTAATCACTAATCCGAACTCTAAAATTGACTTAGCCAAACAATTGTAATGACTTTGCCAACCATTTTTTATCACTAATCCGACCTCTAAAATCGACTTTGCCCAACAATTGTAATGACTTTGCCAACCACTATTTATCACTAATCCGACCTCTAAAAATATCTTTGCCCAACAATTGTAATGACTTTGCCAACCACTGTTAATCACTTATCCGACCTCTAAAAATGATTTTGCCAACCACTGGTTATGACTTTGCCAACCACTGTTAATCACTAATCCGTCCACTAAAAATGACTTTGCCAACCACTGGTAATGACTTTGCCAACCACTGTTGATTGCTTATCCGACCTCTAAAAAAGACTTTGCCCAACAATTGTAATGACTTTGCCCAACAATTGTAATAACTTTGCTAACCACTATTAATCACTAATCCGACCTCTAAAAATGACTTTGCCCAAGAATTGTAACGACTTTGCCCAACAATTGTAATAACTTTGCTGACCACTATTAATCACTAATCCGACCTCTAAAAATGACTTTGCCCAACAATTGGAATGACTTTGCCAACCACTGTTAATCACTAATCCGACCACTAAAAATGACTTTGCCCAACAATTGTAAAGACTTTGCCAACCACTGTTAAATCAATAATCCGACCACTAAAAATGACTTTGCCCAACAATTGTCATGACTTTGCCAACCACAGTTTATCACTTATCCAACCGCTAAAAATGACTGCCCAACATTTGTAATGACTTTGCCAACCACTGTTAATCAATTATACGACCTCTAAAAATGACGATGCACAACAATTGTAATGAATTTGCACAACAATTGTAATGACTTTGCCAACCACTGTTAATCACTTATCCGACCTCTATAAATGACTTTGCCCAACAATTGTAATTACTTTGCCAACCACTGTTAATCACTTATCCGACCTCTAAAAATGACTTTGCCAACCACTGGTAATGACTTTGCCAACCACTTTTAATCACTTATCCGACCTCTAAAAACGATTTTGCCCAACAATTGTAATGACTTTGCCAACCACTTTTAATCACTAATCCGACCTCTAAAATCGACTTTGCCCAACAATTGTAATGACTCTGCCCAACAATTGTAATAACTTTGCTAACCACTATAAATCACTAATCCGACCTCAAAAAATGACTTTGCCCAACAATTGTAATGACTTTGCCAACCACTGTTGATCACTTATCCGACCTCTAAAAATGACTTTGCCAACCACTGGTAATGACTCTGCCAACCACTGTTAATTGCTTATCCGACCTCTAAAAACGATTTTGCCCAACAATTGTATTGACTTTGCCAATCACTTTTAATCACTAATCCGACCTCTAAAATCGACTTTTCCCAACAATTGTAATGACTTTGCCCAACCATTATAAAACTTTGCTAACCACTATTAATCACTAATCCGACCTCTAAAAATGACTTTTCCTACTACTGGGAATGACTTTGCCAACCACTGTTAATTGCTTGTCCGACCTCTAAAAACGACTTTGCCCAACAATTGTAATGACTTTGCCAACCACTTTTAATCACTAATCCGACCTCTAAAATCGACTTTGCCCAACAATTGTAATGACTTTGCCAACCACTATTTATCACTAATCCGACCTCGAAAAATGACTTTGCCCAACAATTGTAATGACTTTGCCCAACAATTGTAATGACTTTGCCAACCACTGTAAATCACTTATCCGACCTCTAAAAATGACTTTGCCCAACAATTGTAATGACTTTGCCAACCACTATTTATCACTAATCCGACCTCGAAAAATGACTTTGCCCAACAATTGTAATGACTTTGCCCAACAATTGTAATGACTTTGCCAACCACTGTTGATTGCTTATCCGACCTCTAAAAAAGACTTTCCCCAACAATTGTAATGACTTTGCCCAACAATTGTAATAACTTTGCTAACCACTATTAATCACTAATCCGACCTCTAAAAATGACTTTGCCCAAGAATTGTAACGACTTTGCCCAACAACTGTTAATTGCTTATCCGACCTCTTAAAACGACTTTGCCCAACAATTGTAATGACTTTGCCAACCAATGTTAATCACTTATCCGACCTCTAAAAATGACTTTGCCCAACAATTGGAATGACTTTGCCAACCACTGTTAATCACTAATCCGACCACTAAAAATGACTTTGCCCAACAATTGTAAAGACTTTGCCAACCACTGTTAAATCAATAATCCGACCACTAAAAATGACTTTGCCCAACAATTGTAAAGACTTTGCCAACCACTGTTAAATCAATAATCCGACCACTAAAAATGACTTTGCCCAACAATTGTAATGACTTTGCCAACAACTGTTAATTGCTTATCCGACCTCTTAAAACGACTTTGCCCAACAATTGTAATGACTTTGCCAACCAATTTTAATCACTAATCCGACCTCTAAAAATGACTTTGCCCAACAATTGGAATGACTTTGCCAACCACTGTTAATCACTAATCCGACCACTAAAAATGACTTTGCCCAACAATTGTAAAGACTTTGCCAACCACTGTTAAATCAATAATCCGACCACTAAAAATGACTTTGCCCAACAATTGTCATGACTTTGCCAACCACAGTTTATCACTTATCCAACCGCTAAAAATGACTGCCCAACATTTGTAATGACTTTGCCAACCACTGTTAATCAATTATACGACCTCTAAAAATGACGATGCACAACAATTGTAATGAATTTGCACAACAATTGTAATGACTTTGCCAACCACTGTTAATCACTTATCCGACCTCTATAAATGACTTTGCCCAACAATTGTAATTACTTTGCCAACCACTGTTAATCACTTATCCGACCTCTAAAAATGACTTTGCCAACCACTGGTAATGACTTTGCCAACCACTTTTAATCACTTATCCGACCTCTAAAAACGATTTTGCCCAACAATTGTAATGACTTTGCCAACCACTTTTAATCACTAATCCGACCTCTAAAATCGACTTTGCCCAACAATTGTAATGACTCTGCCCAACAATTGTAATAACTTTGCTAACCACTATAAATCACTAATCCGACCTCAAAAAATGACTTTGCCCAACAATTGTAATGACTTTGCCAACCACTGTTGATCACTTATCCGACCTCTAAAAATGACTTTGCCAACCACTGGTAATGACTCTGCCAACCACTGTTAATTGCTTATCCGACCTCTAAAAACGATTTTGCCCAACAATTGTATTGACTTTGCCAATCACTTTTAATCACTAATCCGACCTCTAAAATCGACTTTTCCCAACAATTGTAATGACTTTGCCCAACCATTATAAAACTTTGCTAACCACTATTAATCACTAATCCGACCTCTAAAAATGACTTTTCCTACTACTGGGAATGACTTTGCCAACCACTGTTAATTGCTTGTCCGACCTCTAAAAACGACTTTGCCCAACAATTGTAATGACTTTGCCAACCACTTTTAATCACTAATCCGACCTCTAAAATCGACTTTGCCCAACAATTGTAATGACTTTGCCAACCACTATTTATCACTAATCCGACCTCGAAAAATGACTTTGCCCAACAATTGTAATGACTTTGCCCAACAATTGTAATGACTTTGCCAACCACTGTAAATCACTTATCCGACCTCTAAAAATGACTTTGCCCAACAATTGTAATGACTTTGCCAACCACTATTTATCACTAATCCGACCTCGAAAAATGACTTTGCCCAACAATTGTAATGACTTTGCCCAACAATTGTAATGACTTTGCCAACCACTGTTGATTGCTTATCCGACCTCTAAAAAAGACTTTCCCCAACAATTGTAATGACTTTGCCCAACAATTGTAATAACTTTGCTAACCACTATTAATCACTAATCCGACCTCTAAAAATGACTTTGCCCAAGAATTGTAACGACTTTGCCCAACAATTGTAATAACTTTGCTAACCACTATTAATCACTAATCCGACCTCTAAAAATGACTTTTCCCAAAAATTGTAATGACTTTGCCAACAACTGTTAATTGCTTATCCGACCTCTTAAAACGACTTTGCCCAACAATTCTAATGACTTTGCCAACCACTTTTAATCACTAATCCGACCTCTAAAATCGACTTTGCCCAACAATTGTAATGACTTTGCCAACCACAGTTTATCACTTATCCGGCCGCTAAAAATGACTGCCCAACATTTGTAATGAATTTGCCCAACAATTGTAATGACTTTGCCAACCACTGTAAATCACTTATCCGACCTCTAAAAATGACTTTGCCCATCAATTGGAATGACTTTGCCAACCACTATTAATCTCTTATCCGACCTCTAAAAATGACTTTTCCTACCACTGGTAAATTTTGCCAACCACTGTTAATTGCTTATCCGACCTCTAAAAACGACTTTTCCTCACAATTGTAATGACTTTGCCAACCACTGTTAATCACTTATCCGACCTCTAAAAATGACTTTGCCCAACAATTGTAACGACTTTGCCCAACAATTGTAATATTTTTGCTTACCACTTTTAATCACTAATCCGACCACTAAAAATGACTTTGCCCAACAATTGTAATGACTTTGCCAACCACAGTTTATCACTTATCCGGCCGCTAAAAATGACTGCCCAACATTTGTAATGAATTTGCCCAACAATTGTAATGACTTTGCCAACCACTGTAAATCACTTATCCGACCTCTAAAAATGACTTTGCCCATCAATTGTAATGACTTTGCCAACCACTGTTAATCACTTATCCGACCTCTAAAAATGACTTTGCCCAACAATTGTAACGACTTTGCCCAACAATTGTAATATTTTTGCTTACCACTATTAATCACTAATCCGACCTCTAAAAATGACTTTGCCCAACAATTGTAATGACAACCACTTTTAATCACTAATCCGAACTCTAAAATTGACTTTGCCAAACAATTGTAATGACTTTGCCAACCACTTTTAATCACTAATCCGACCTCTAAAATCGACTTTGCCCAACAATTGTAATGACTTTGCCAACCACTATTTACCACTAATCCGACCTCTAAAAATGACTTTGCCCAACAACTGTAAAGACTTTGCCAACCACTGTTAATCACTTATCCGACCTATAAAAATGACTTTGCCAACCACTGGTTATGACTTTGCCAACCACTGTTAATCACAAATCCGTCCACTAAAAATGACTTTGCCAACCACTGGTAATGACTTTGCCAACCACTGTTGATTGCTTATCCGACCTCTAAAAAAGACTTTCCCCAACAATTGTAATGACTTTGCCCAACAATTGTAATAACTTTGCTAACCACTATTAATCACTAATCCGACCTCTAAAAATGACTTTGCCCAAGAATTGTAACGACTTTGCCCAACAATTGTAATAACTTTGCTAACCACTATTAATCACTAATCCGACCTCTAAAAATGACTTTTCCCAAAAATTGTAATGACTTTGCCAACCACTGTTAATCACTTATCCGACCTCTAAAAATGACTTTTCCTACCACTGGTAATGACTTTGCCAACAACTGTTAATTGCTTATCCGACCTCTTAAAACGACTTTGCCCAACAATTCTAATGACTTTGCCAACCACTTTTAATCACTAATCCGACCTCTAAAATCGACTTTGCCCAACAATTGTAATGACTTTGCCAACCACTATTTATCACTAATCCGACCTCTAAAAATGACTTTGCCCAACAATTGGAATGACTTTGCCAACCACTGTTAATCACTAATCCGACCACTAAAAATGACTTTGCCCAACAATTGTAAAGACTTTGCCAACCACTGTTAAATCACTAATCCGACCACTAAAAATGACTTTGCCCAACAATTGTAATGACTTTGCCAACCACAGTTTATCACTTATCCGGCCGCTAAAAATGACTGCCCAACATTTGTAATGACTTTGCCCAACAATTGTAATAACTTTGCTAACCACTATTAATCACTAATCCGACCTCTAAAAATGACTTTGCCCAAGAATTGTAACGACTTTGCCCAACAATTGTAATAACTTTGCTAACCACTATTAATCACTAATCCGACCTCTAAAAATGACTTTTCCCAACAATTGTAATGACTTTGCCAACCACTGTTAATCACTTATCCGACCTCTAAAAATGACTTTTCCTACCACTGGTAATGACTTTGCCAACAACTGTTAATTGCTTATCCGACCTCTTAAAACGACTTTGCCCAACAATTCTAATGACTTTGCCAACCACTTTTAATCACTAATCCGACCTCTAAAATCGACTTTGCCCAACAATTGTAATGACTTTGCCAACCACTATTTATCACTAATCCGACCTCTAAAAATGACTTTGCCCAACAATTGGAATGACTTTGCCAACCACTGTTAATCACTAATCCGACCACTAAAAATGACTTTGCCCAACAATTGTAAAAACTTTGCCAACCACTGTTAAATCACTAATCCGACCACTAAAAATGACTTTGCCCAACAATTGTAATGACTTTGCCAACCACAGTTTATCACTTATCCGGCCGCTAAAAATGACTGCCCAACATTTGTAATGACTTGCCAACCACTGTTAATCAATTATACGACCTCTAAAAATGACGATGCCCAACAATTGGAATGAATTTGCACAACAATTGTAATGACTTTGCCAACCATCGTTAATCACTTTTCCGACCTCTATAAATGACTTTGCCCAACAATTGTAATTACTTTGCCAACCACTGTTAATCACTTATCCGACCTCTAAAAATGACTTTGCCAACCACTGGTAATGACTTTGCCAACCACTTTTAATCACTAATCCGACCTCTAAAAACGACTTTGCCTAACAATTGTAATGACTTTGCCAACCACTTTTAATCACTAATCCGACCTCTAAAATCGACTTTGCCCAACAATTGTAATGACTCTGCCCAACAATTGTAATAACTTTGCTAACCACTATAAATCACTAATCCGACCTCTAAAAATGACTTTGCCCAACAATTGGAATGACTTTGCCAACCACTGTTAATCACTAATCCGACCACTAAAAATGACTTTGCCCAACAATTGTAAAGACTTTGCCAACCACTGTTAAATCACTAATCCGACCACTAAAAATGACTTTGCCCAACAATTGTAATGACTTTGCCAACCACAGTTTATCACTTATCCGGCCGCTAAAAATGACTGCCCAACATTTGTAATGACTTTGCCAACCACTGTTAATCAATTATACGACCTCTAAAAATGACGATGCCCAACAATTGTAATGAATTTGCACAACAATTGTAATGACTTTGCCAACCATCGTTAATCACTAATCCGACCTCTTAAATGACTTTGCCCAACAATTGTAATTACTTTGCCAACCACTGTTAATCACTTATCCGACCTCTAAAAATGACTTTGCCAACCACTGGTAATGACTTTGCCAACCAATTTTAATCACTAATCCGACCTCTAAAATCGACTTTGCCCAACAATTGTAATGACTCTGCCCAACAATTGTAATAACTTCGCTAACCACTATAAATCACTAATCCGACCTCTAAAAATGACTTTGCCCAACAATTGTAATGACTTTGCCAACCACTGTTAATCACTTATCCGACCTCTAAAAATGACTTTGCCAACCACTGGTAATGACTCTGCCAACCACTGTTAATTGCTTATCCGACCTCTAAAAACGATTTTGCCCAACAATTGTATTGACTTTGCCAACCACTTTTAATCACTAATCCGACCTCTAAAATCGACTTTTCCCAACGATTGTAATGACTTTGCCCAACCATTAAAAAAATTTGCTAACCACTATTAATCACTAATCCGACCTCTAAAAATGACTTTGCCCAACAATTGTGACGACTTTGACCAACAATTGTAATAACTTTGATAACCACTATTAATCACTAATCCGACCTCTAAAAATGACTTTGCCCAACAATTGTAATGACTTTGCCAACAACTGTTAATTGCTTATCCGACCTCTTAAAACGACTTTGCCCAACAATTCTAATGACTTTGCCAACCACTTTTAATCACTAATCCGACCTCTAAAATCGACTTTGCCCAACAATTGTAATGACTTTGCCAACCACTATTTATCACTAATCCGACCTCTAAAAATGACTTTGCCCAACAATTGGAATGACTTTGCCAACCACTGTTAATCACTAATCCGACCACTAAAAATGACTTTGCCCAACAATTGTAAAAACTTTGCCAACCACTGTTAAATCACTAATCCGACCACTAAAAATGACTTTGCCCAACAATTGTAATGACTTTGCCAACCACAGTTTATCACTTATCCGGCCGCTAAAAATGACTGCCCAACATTTGTAATGACTTGCCAACCACTGTTAATCAATTATACGACCTCTAAAAATGACGATGCCCAACAATTGGAATGAATTTGCACAACAATTGTAATGACTTTGCCAACCATCGTTAATCACTTTTCCGACCTCTATAAATGACTTTGCCCAACAATTGTAATTACTTTGCCAACCACTGTAAATCACTTATCCGACCTCTAAAAATGACTTTGCCAACCACTGGTAATGACTTTGCCAACCACTTTTAATCACTAATCCGACCTCTAAAAACGACTTTGCCTAACAATTGTAATGACTTTGCCAACCACTTTTAATCACTAATCCGACCTCTAAAATCGACTTTGCCCAACAATTGTAATGACTCTGCCCAACAATTGTAATAACTTTGCTAACCACTATAAATCACTAATCCGACCTCTAAAAATGACTTTGCCCAACAATTGGAATGACTTTGCCAACCACTGTTAATCACTAATCCGACCACTAAAAATGACTTTGCCCAACAATTGTAAAGACTTTGCCAACCACTGTTAAATCACTAATCCGACCACTAAAAATGACTTTGCCCAACAATTGTAATGACTTTGCCAACCACAGTTTATCACTTATCCGGCCGCTAAAAATGACTGCCCAACATTTGTAATGACTTTGCCAACCACTGTTAATCAATTATACGACCTCTAAAAATGACGATGCCCAACAATTGTAATGAATTTGCACAACAATTGTAATGACTTTGCCAACCATCGTTAATCACTTATCCGACCTCTATAAATGACTTTGCCCAACAATTGTAATTACTTTGCCAACCACTGTTAATCACTTATCCGACCTCTAAAAATGACTTTGCCAACCACTGGTAATGACTTTGCCAACCACTTTTAATCACTAATCCGACCTCTAAAAACGACTTTGCCTAACAATTGTAATGACTTTGCCAACCACTTTTAATCACTAATCCGACCTCTAAAATCGACTTTGCCCAACAATTGTAATGACTCTGCCCAACAATTGTAATAACTTTGCTAACCACTATAAATCACTAATCCGACCTCTAAAAATGACTTTGCCCAACAATTGTAATGACTTTGCCAACCACTGTTAATCACTTATCCGACCTCTAAAAATGACTTTGCCAACCACTGGTAATGACTCTGCCAACCACTGTTAATTGCTTATCCGACCTCTAAAAACGATTTTGCCCAACAATTGTATTGACTTTGCCAACCACTTTTAATCACTAATCCGACCTCTAAAATCGACTTTTCCCAACGATTGTAATGACTTTGCCCAACCATTATAAAACTTTGCTAACCACTATTAATCACTAATCCGACCTCTAAAAATGACTTTGCCCAACAATTGTGACGACTTTGACCAACAATTGTAATAACTTTGATAACCACTATTAATCACTAATCCGACCTCTAAAAATGACTTTGCCCAACAATTGTAATGACTTTGCCAACCACTGTTAATCACTTATCCGACCTCTAAAAATGACTTTTCCTACCACTGGGAATGACTTTGCCAACCACTGTTAATTGCTTGTCCGACCTCTAAAAACGACTTTGCCCAACAATTGTAATGACTTTGCCAACCACTTTTAATCACTAATCCGACCTCTAAAATCGACTTTGCCCAACAATTGTAATGACTTTGCCAACCACTATTTATCACTAATACGACCTCGAAAAATGACTTTGCCCAACAATTGTAATGACTTTGCCCAACAATTGTAATGACTTTGCCAACCACTGTAAATCACTTATCCGACCACTAAAAATGACTTTGCCAACCACTGGTAATGACTTTGCCAACCACTGTTAATCACAAATCCGACCACTAAAAATGACTTTGCCCAACAATTGTAATGACTTTGCCAACCACAGCTTATCACTTATCCGACCTCTAAAAACGATTTTGCCCAACAATTGTAATGACTTTGCCAACCACTTTTAATCACTAATCCGACCTCTAAAATCGACTTTTCCCAACAATTGTAATGACTTTGCCCAACCATTATAAAACTTTGCTAACCACTTTTAATCACTAATCCGACCTCTAAAAATGACTTTGCCCAACAATTGTAACGACTTTGACCAACAATTGTAATAACTTTGATAACCACTATTAATCACTAATCCGACCTCTAAAAATGACTTTGCCCAACAATTGTAATGACTTTGCCAACCACTGTTAATCACTTATCCGACCTCTAAAAATGACTTTTCCTACCACTGGGAATGACTTTGCCAACCACTGTTAATTGCTTGTCCGACCTCTAAAAACGACTTTGCCCAACAATTGTAATGACTTTGCCAACCACTTTTAATCACTAATCCGACCTCTAAAATCGACTTTGCCCAACAATTGTAATGACTTTGCCAACCACTATTTATCACTAATACGACCTCGAAAAATGACTTTGCCCAACAATTGTAATGACTTTGCCCAACAATTGTAATGACTTTGCCAACCACTGTAAATCACTTATCCGACCTCTAAAAATGACTTTGCCAACCACTGGTAATGACTTTGCCAACCACTGTTAATCACAAATCCGACCACTAAAAATGACTTTGCCCAACAATTGTAATGACTTTGCCAACCACAGTTTATCACTTATCCGACCTCTAAAAACGATTTTGCCCAACAATTGTAATGACTTTGCCAACCACTTTTAATCACTAATCCGACCTCTAAAATCGACTTTTCCCAACAATTGTAATGACTTTGCCCAACCATTATAAAACTTTGCTAACCACTATTAATCACTAATCCGACCTCTAAAAATGACTTTGCCCAACAATTGTAATGAATTTGCACAAAAATTGTAATGACTTTGCCAACCACTGTTAATCACTTATCCGACCTCTAAAAATGACTTTGCCCAACAATTGTAATGACTTTGCCAACCACTGTTGATCACTTATCCGACCTCTAAAAATGACTTTTCCTACCACTGGGAATGACTTTGCCAACCACTGTTAATTGCTTGTCCGACCTCTAAAAACGACTTTGCCCAACAATTGTAATGACTTTGCCAACCACTTTTAATCACTAATCCGACCTCTAAAATCGACTTTGCCCAACAATTGTAATGACTTTGCCAACCACTATTTATCACTAATCCGACCTCGAAAAATGACTTTGCCCAACAATTGTAATGACTTTGCCCAACAATTGTAATGACTTTGCCAACCACTGTAAATCACTTATCCGACCTCTAAAAATGACTTTGCCAACCACTGGTAATGACTTTGCCAACCACTGTTAATCACTAATCCGACCACTAAAAATGACTTTGCCAAACACAGTTTATCACTTATCCGACCGCTAAAAATAACTTTGCCCAACAATTGTAATGACTTTGCCAACCACTGGTAATGACTTTGCCAACCACTGTTAATCACTAATCCGACCACTAAAAATGACTTTGCCCAACAATTGTAATGACTTTGCCAACCACAGTTTATCACTTATCCGACCTCTAAAAATGACTTTGCCAACCACTGGTAATGACTTTGTCAACCACTGTTAATTGCTTATCCGACCTCCAAAAACGACTTTTCCCAACAATTGTAATGACTTTGCCAACCTCTTTTAATCTCTAATCCGACCTCTAAAATCGACTTTGCCCAACAATTGTAATGACTTTGCCTAACAATTGTAATAACTTTGCTAACCACTATTAATCAATTATCCGACCTCTAAAAATGACTATGCCCAACAATTGTAATGAATTTGCCCAACAATTGTAATGACTTTGCCAACCACTGTAAATCACTTATCCGACCTCTAAAAATGACTTTGCCCATCAATTGGAATGACTTTGCCAACCACTATTAATCTCTTATCCGACCTCTAAAAATGACTTTTCCTACCACTTGTAATGACTTTACCAACCACTGTTAATTGCTTATCCGACCTCTAAAAATGACTTTGCCCAACAATTGTAATGACTTTGCCAACCACTGGTAATGACTTTGCCAACCACTGTTAATCACTAATCCGACCACTAAAAATGACTTTGCCCAACAATTGTAATGACTTTGCCAACCACAGTTTATCACTTATCCGACCTCTAAAAATGACTTTGCCAACCACTGGTAATGACTTTGTCAACCACTGTTAATTGCTTATCCGACCTCCAAAAACGACTTTGCCCAACAATTGTAATGACTTTGCCAACCACTTTTAATCACTAATCCGACCTCTAAAATCGACTTTGCCCAACAATTGTAATGAATTTGCCCAACAATTGTAATGACTTTGCCAACCACTGTAAATCACTTATCCGACCTCTAAAAATGACTTTGCCCATCAATTGGAATGACTTTGCCAACCACTATTAATCTCTTATCCGACCTCTAAAAATGACTTTTTTTACCACTTGTAATGACTTTACCAACCACTGTTAATTGCTTATCCGACCTCTAAAAACGACTTTGCCTCACAATTGTAATGACTTTGCCAACCACTTTTAATCACTAATCCGACCTCTAAAAATGACTTTGCCCAACAATTGTAATGACTATGCCAACCACTGTTAATCACTTATCCTACCTCTAAAAATTACCTTGCCCAACAATTGTAATGACTTTGCCAACCACTGTTAATCACTTATCCGACCTCTAAAAATGACTTTTCCCAACAATTGTAACGACTTTGCCCAACAATTGTAATATTTTTGCTTACCACTATTAATCACTAATCCGACCTCTAAAAATGACTTTGCCCAACAATTGTAATGACAACCACTTTTAATCACTAATCCGAACTCTAAAATTGACTTTGCCAAACAATTGTAATGACTTTGCCAACCACTTTTAATCACTTATCCGACCTCAAAAATCGACTTTGCCCAACAATTGTAATGACTTTGCCAACCACTATTTATCACTAATCCGACCTCTAAAAATGACTTTGCCAACCACTGGTTATGACTTTGCCAACCACTGTTAATCACTTATCCGTCCACTAAAAATGACTTTGCCAACCACTGTTGATTGCTTATCCGACCTCTAAAAAAGACTTTGCCCAACAATTGTAATTACTTTGCCCAACAATTGTAATGACTTTGCCAACCACTATTTATCACTAATACGACCTCTAAAAATGACTTTGCCCAAGAATTGTAACGACTTTGCCCAACAATTGTAATAACTTTGCTAACCACTATTAATCACTAATCCGACCTCTAAAAATGACTTTTCCCAACAATTGTAATGACTTTGCCAACCACTGTTAATCACTTATCCGACCTCTAAAAATGACTTTTCCTACCACTGGTAATGACTTTGCCAACAACTGTTAATTGCTTATCCGACCTCTTAAAACGACTTTGCCCAACAATTGTAATGACTTTGCCAACCACTTTTAACCACTAATCCGACCTCTAAAATCGATTTTGCCCAACAATTGTAATGACTTTGCCAACCACTATTTATCACTAATCCGACCTCTAAAAATGACTTTGCCCAACAATTGGAATGACTTTGCCAACCACTGTTAATCACTAATCCGACCACTAAAAATGACTTTGCCCAACAATTGTAAAGACTTTGCCAACCACTGTTAAATCACTAATCGGACCACTAAAAATGACTTTGCCCAACAATTGTAATGACTTTGCCAACCACAGTTTATCACTTATCCGACCGCTAAAAATGACTGCCCAACATTTGTAATGACTTTGCCAACCACTGTTAATCAAATATACGACCTCTAAAAATGACGATGCCCAACAATTGTAATGAATTTGCACAAAATTGTAATGACTTTGCCAACCACTGTTAATCACTTATCCGACCTCTATAAATGACTTTGCCCAACAATTGTAATTACTTTGCCAACCACTGTTAATCACTTATCCGACCTCTAAAAATGACTTTGCCAACCACTGGTAATGACTTTGCCAACCACTTTTAATCACTAATCCGACCTCTAAAAACGACTTTGCCCAACAATTGTAATGACTTTGCCAACCACTTTTAATCACTAATCCGACCTCTAAAATCGACTTTGCCCAACAATTGTAATGACTCTGCCCAACAATTGTAATAACTTTGCTAACCACTATAAATCACTAATCCGACCTCTAAAAATGACTTTGCCCAACAATTGTAATAACTTTGCCAACCACTGTTAATCAATTATACGACCTCTAAAAATGACGATGCCCAACAATTGTAATGAATTTGCACAAAAATTGTAATGACTTTGCCAACCACTGTTAATCACTTATCCGACCTCTATAAATGACTTTGCCCAACAATTGTAATTACTTTGCCAACCACTGTTAATCACTTATCCGACCTCTAAAAATGACTTTGCCAACCACTGGTAATGACTCTGCCAACCACTGTTAATTGCTTATCCGACCTCTAAAAACGATTTTGCCCAACAATTGTATTGACTTTGCCAACCACTTTTAATCACTAATCCGACCTCTAAAATCGACTTTTCCCAACAATTGTAATGACTTTGACCAACCATTATAAAACTTTGCTAACCACTATTAATCACTAATCCGACCTCTAAAAATGACTTTGCCCAACAATTGTGACGACTTTGACCAACAATTGTAATAACTTTGATAACCACTATTAATCACTAATCCGACCTCTAAAAATGACTTTGCCCAACAATTGTAATGACTTTGCCAACAACTGTTAATCACTTATCCGACCTCTAAAAATGACTTTTCCTACCACTGGGAATGACTTTGCCAACCAATGTTAATTGCTTGTCCGACCTCTAAAAACGACTTTGCCCAACAATTGTAATGACTTTGCCAACCACTTTTAATCACTAATCCGACCTCTAAAATCGACTTTGCCCAACAATTGTAATGACTTTGCCAACCACTATTTATCACTAATACGACCTCGAAAAATGACTTTGCCCGACAATTGTAATGACTTTGCCCTACAATTGTAATGACTTTGCCAACCACTGTAAATCACTTATCCGACCTCTAAAAATGACTTTGCCAACCACTGGTAATGACTTTGCCAACCACTGTTAATCACTAATCCGACCACTAAAAATGACTTTGCCCAACAATTGTAATGACTTTGCCAACCACAGTTTATCACTTATCCGACCGCTAAAAATGACTTTGCCCAACAATTGTAATGACTTTGCCAACCACTGTTAATCACTAATCCGACGACTAAAAATGACTTTGCCCAACAATTGTAATGACTTTGCCAACCACAGTTTATCACTTATCCGACCTCTAAAAATGACTTTGCCAACCACTGGTAATGACCTTGTCAACCACTGTTAATTGCTTATCCGACCTCCAAAAACGACTTTGCCCAACAATTGTAATGACTTTGCCAACCACTTTTAATCACTAATCCGACCTCTAAAATCGACTTTGCCCAACAATTGTAATGACTTTGCCAACCACTATTAATCACTAATCCGACCTCTAAAAATGACTTTGCCCAACAATTGGAATGACTTTGCCAACCACTGTTAATCACTAATCCGACCACTAAAAATGACTTTGCCCAACAATTGTAAAGACTTTGCCAACCACTGTTAAATCACTAATCCGACCACTAAAAATGACTTTGCCCAACAATTGTAATGACTTTGCCAACCACAGTTTATCACTTATCCGACCGCTAAAAATGACTTCCCAACATTTGTAATGACTTTGCCAACCACTGTTAATCAATTATACGACCTCTAAAAATGACGATGCCCAACAATTGTAATGAATTTGCCAACCACAGTTTATCACTTATCCGACCTCTAAAAATGACTTTGCCAACCACTGGTAATGACCTTGTCAACCACTGTTAATTGCTTATCCGACCTCCAAAAACGACTTTGCCCAACAATTGTAATGACTTTGCCAACCACTTTTAATCACTAATCCGACCTCTAAAATCGACTTTGCCCAACAATTGTAATGACTTTGCCAACCACTATTTATCACTAATCCGACCTCTAAAAATGACTTTGCCCAACAATTGGAATGACTTTGCCAACCACTTTTAATCACTTATCCGACCTCAAAAATCGACTTTGCCCAACAATTGTAATGACTTTGCCAACCACTATTTATCACTAATCCGACCTCTAAAAATGACTTTGCCCAACAATTGGAATGACTTTGCCAACCACTGTTAATCACTAATCCGACCACTAAAAATGACTTTGCCCAACAATTGTAAAGACTTTGCCAACCACTGTTAAATCACTAATCCGACCACTAAAAATGACTTTGCCCAACAATTGTAATGACTTTGCCAACCACAGTTTATCACTTATCCGACCGCTAAAAATGACTTTGCCCAACAATTGTAATGACTTTGCCAACCACTGTTAATCACTAATCCGACGACTAAAAATGACTTTGCCCAACAATTGTAATGACTTTGCCAACCACAGTTTATCACTTATCCGACCTCTAAAAATGACTTTGCCAACCACTGGTAATGACCTTGTCAACCACTGTTAATTGCTTATCCGACCTTCAAAAACGACTTTGCCCAACAATTGTAATGACTTTGCCAACCACTTTTAATCACTAATCCGACCTCTAAAATCGACTTTGCCCAACAATTGTAATGACTTTGCCAACCACTATTTATCACTAATCCGACCTCTAAAAATGACTTTGCCCAACAATTGGAATGACTTTGCCAACCACTGTTAATCACTAATCCGACCACTAAAAATGACTTTGCCCAACAATTGTAAAGACTTTGCCAACCACTGTTAAATCACTAATCCGACCACTAAAAATGACTTTGCCCAACAATTGTAATGACTTTGCCAACCACAGTTTATCACTTATCCGACCGCTAAAAATGACTGCCCAACATTTGTAATGACTTTGCCAACCACTGTTAATCAATTATACGACCTCTAAAAATGACGATGCCCAACAATTGTAATGAATTTGCACAAAAATTGTAATGACTTTGCCAACCACTGTTAATCACTTATCCGACCTCTATAAATGACTTTGCCCAACAATTGTAATTACTTTGCCAACCACTGTTAATCACTTATCCGGCCTCCAAAAATGACTTTGCCAACCACTGGTAATGACTTTGCCAACCACTTTTAATCACTAATCCGACCTCTATAAATGACTTTGCCCAACAATTGAAATATTTTTGCTTACCACTATTAATCACTAATCCGACCTCTAAAAATGACTTTGCCCAACAATTGTAATGACAACCACTTTTAATCACTAATCCGAACTCTAAAATTGACTTTGCCAAACAATTGTAATGACTTTGCCAACCACTTTTAATCACTTATCCGACCTCAAAAATCGACTTTGCCCAACAATTGTAATGACTTTGCCAACCACTATTTATCACTAATCCGACCTCTAAAAATGACTTTGCCAACCACTGGTTATGACTTTGCCAACCACTGTTAATCACTTATCCGTCCACTAAAAATGACTTTGCCAACCACTGGTAATGACTTTGCCAACCACTGTTGATTGCTTATCCGACCTCTAAAAAAGACTTTGCCCAACAATTGTAATTACTTTGCCCAACAATTGTAATGACTTTGCCAACCACTATTTATCACTAATACGACCTCTAAAAATGACTTTGCCCAAGAATTGTAACGACTTTGCCCAACAATTGTAATAACTTTGCTTACCACTATTAATCACTAATCCGACCTCTAAAAATGACTTTTCCTACCACTGGTAATGACTTTGCCAACAACTGTTAATTGCTTATCCGACCTCTTAAAACGACTTTGCCCAACAATTGTAATGACTTTGCCAACCACTTTTAATCACTAATCCGACCTCTAAAATCGATTTTGCCCAACAATTGTAATGACTTTGCCAACCACTATTTATCACTAATCCGACCTCTAAAAATGACTTTGCCCAACAATTGGAATGACTTTGCAGACCACTGTTAATCACTAATCCGACCACTAAAAATGACTTTGCCCAACAATTGTAAAGACTTTGCCAACCACTGTTAAATCACTTATCCGACCACTAAAAATGACTCTGCCCAACAATTGTAATGACTTTGCCAACCACAGTTTATCACTTATCCGACCGCTAAAAATGACTGCCCAACATTTGTAATGACTTTGCCAACCACTGTTAATCAATTATACGACCTCTAAAAATGACGATGCGCAACAATTGTAATGAATTTGCACAAAAATTGTAATGACTTTGCCAACCACTGTTAATCACTTATCCGACCTCTATAAATGACTTTGCCCAACAATTGTAATTACTTTGCCAACCATTGTTAATCACTTATCCGACCTCTAAAAATGACTTTGCCAACCACTGGTAATGACTTTGCCAACCACTTTTAATCACTAATCCGACCTCTAAAAACGACTTTGCCCAACAATTGTAATGACTTTGCCAACCACTTTTAATCACTAATCCGACCTCTAAAATCGACTTTGCCCAACAATTGTAATGACTCTGCCCAACAATTGTAATAACTTTGCTAACCACTATAAATCACTAATCCGACCTCTAAAAATGACTTTGCCCAACAATTGTAATAACTTTGCCAACCACTGTTAATCACTTATCCGACCTCTAAAAATGACTTTGCCAACCACTGGTAATGACTCTGCCAACCACTGTTAATTGCTTATCCGACCTCTAAAAACGATTTTGCCCAACAATTGTATTGACTTTGCAAACCACTTTTAATCACTAATCCGACCTCTAAAATCGACTTTTCCCAACAATTGTAATGACTTTGACCAACCATTATAAAACTTCGCTAACCACTATTAATCACTAATCCGACCTCTAAAAATGACTTTGCCCAACAATTGTGACGACTTTGACCAACAATTGTAATAACTTTGATAACCACTATTAATCACTAATCCGACCTCTAAAAATGACTTTGCCCAACAATTGTAATGACTTTGCCAACCACTGTTAATCACTTATCCGACCTCTAAAAATGACTTTTCCTACCACTGGGAATGACTTTGCCAACCACTGTTAATTGCTTGTCCGACCTCTAAAAACGACTTTGCCCAACAATTGTAATGACTTTGCCAACCACTTTTAATCACTAATCCGACCTCTAAAATCGACTTTGCCCAACAATTGTAATGACTTGCCAACCACTATTTATCACTAATACGACCTCGAAAAATGACTTTGCCCGACAATTGTAATGACTTTGTCCAACAATTGTAATGACTTTGCCAACCACTGTAAATCACTTATCCGACCTCTAAAAATGACTTTGCCAACCACTGGTAATGACTTTGCCAACCACTGTTAATCACTAATCCGACCACTAAAAATGACTTTGCCCAACAATTGTAATGACTTTGCCAACCACAGTTTATCACTTATCCGACCGCTAAAAATGACTTTGCCCAACAATTGTAATTACTTTGCCAACCACTGGTAATGACTTTGCCAACCACTGTTAATCACTAATCCGACCACTAAAAATGACTTTGCCCAACAATTGTAATGACTTTGCAAACGACAATTAATCACTTATCCGTCCGCTCAAAATGACTTTGCCCATTAATTGTAATGACTTTGCCAACCACTGTTAATCACTTATCCGACCTCTAAAAATGACTTTGCCCAACAATTGTAACGACTTTGCCCAACAATTGTAATATTTTTGCTTACCACTATTAATCACTAATCCGAACTCTAAAAATGACTTTGCCACACAATTGTAATGACAACCACTTTTAATCACTAATCCGAACTCTAAAATTGACTTTGCCAAACAATTGTAATGACTTTGCCAACCACTTTTAATCACTAATCCGACCTCTAAAATCGACTTTTCCCAACAATTGTAATGACTTTGCCCAACCATTATAAAACTTTGCTAACCACTATTAATCACTAATCCGACCTCTAAAAATGACTTTGCCCAACAATTGTAATGACTTTGCCAACCACTGTTAATCACTTATCCGACCTCTAAAAATGACTTTGCCAACCACTGGTAATGACTTTGCCAACCACTGTTAATCACTAATCCGACCACTAAAAATGACTTTGCCCAACAATTGTAATGACTTTGCCAACCACAGTTTATCACTTATCCGACCGCTAAAAATGACTTTGCCCAACAATTGTAATGACTTTGCCAACCACTGTTAATCACTAATCCGACCACTAAAAATGACTTTGCCCAACAATTGTAATGACTTTGCCAACCACAGTTTATCACTTATCCGACCTCTAAAAATGACTTTGCCAACCACTGGTAATGACTTTGTCAATCACTGTTAATTGCTTATCCGACCTCCAAAAACGACTTTGCCCAACAATTGTAATGACTTTGCCAACCACTTTTAATCACTAATCCGACCTCTAAAATCGACTTTGCCCAACAATTGTAATGACTTTGCCAACCACTATTTATCACTAATCCGACCTCTAAAAATGACTTTGCCCAACAATTGGAATGACTTTGCCAACCACTGTTAATCACTAATCCGACCACTAAAAATGACTTTGCCCAACAATTGTAAAGACTTTGCCAACAACTGTTAAATCACTAATCCGACCACTAAAAATGACTTTGCCCAACAATTGTAATGACTTTGCCAACCACAGTTTATCACTTATCCGACCGCTAAAAATGACTGCCCAACATTTGTAATGACTTTGCCAACCACTGTTAATCAATTATACGACCTCTAAAAATGACGATGCCCAACAATTGTAATTACTTTGCCAACCACTGTTAATCACTTATCCGACCTCTAAAAATGACTTTGCCAACCACTGGTAATGACTTTGCCAACCACTTTTAATCACTAATCCGACCTCTATAAATGACTTTGCCCAACAATTGTAATATTTTTGCTTACCACTATTAATCACTAATCCGACCTCTAAAAATGACTTTGCCCAACAATTGTAATGACAACCACTTTTAATCACTAATCCGAACTCTAAAATTGACTTTGCCAAACAATTGTAACGACTTTGCCAACCACTTTTAATCACTAATCCGACCTCAAAAATCGACTTTGCCCAACAATTGTAATGACTTTGCCAACCACTATTTATCACTAATCCGACCTCTAAAAATGACTTTGCCAACCACTGGTTATGACTTTGCCAACCACTGTTAATCACTTATCCGTCCACTAAAAATGACTTTGCCAACCACTGGTAATGACTTTGCCAACCACTGTTGATTGCTTATCCGACCTCTAAAAAAGACTTTGCCCAACAATTGTAATTACTTTGCCCAACAATTGTAATGACTTTGCCAACCACTATTTATCACTAATACGACCTCTAAAAATGACTTTGCCCAAGAATTGTAACGACTTTGCCCAACAATTGTAATAACTTTGCTTACCACTATTAATCACTAATCCGACCTCTAAAAATGACTTTTCCTACCACTGGTAATGACTTTGCCAACAACTGTTAATTGCTTATCCGACCTCTTAAAACGACTTTGCCCAACAATTGTAATGACTTTGCCAACCACTTTTAATCACTAATCCGACCTCTAAAATCGATTTTGCCCAACAATTGTAAAGACTTTGCCAACCACTAATTATCACTAATCCGACCTCTAAAAATGACTTTGCCCAACAATTGGAATGACTTTGCCGACCACTGTTAATCACTAATCCGACCACTAAAAATGACTTTGCCCAACAATTGTAAAGACTTTGCCAACCACTGTTAAATCACTAATCCGACCACTAAAAATGACTTTGCCCAACAATTGTAATGACTTTGCCAACCACAGTTTATCACTTATCCGACCGCTAAAAATGACTGCCCAACATTTGTAATGACTTTGCCAACCACTGTTAATCAATTATACGACCTCTAAAAATGACGATGCCCAACAATTGTAATGAATTTGCACAAAAATTGTAATGACTTTGCCAACCACTGTTAATCACTAATCCGACCTCAAAAATCGACTTTGCCCAACAATTGTAATGACTTTGCCAACCACTGTTAATCACTTATCCGACCTCTAAAAATGACTTTGCCAACCACTGGTAATGACTCTGCCAACCACTGTTAATTGCTTATCCGACCTCTAAAAACGATTTTGCCCAACAATTGTATTGACTTTGCCAACCACTTTTAATCACTAATCCGACCTCTAAAATCGACTTTTCCCAACAATTGTAATGACTTTGACCAACCATTATAAAACTTTGCTAACCACTATTAATCACTAATCCGACCTCTAAAAATGACTTTGCCCAACAATTGTGACGACTTTGACCAACAGTTGTAATAACTTTGATAACCACTATTAATCACTAATCCGACCTCTAAAAATGACTTTGCCCAACAATTGTAATAACTTTGCCAACCACTGTTAATCACTTATCCGACCTCTAAAAATGACTTTGCCAACCACTGGTAATGACTCTGCCAACCACTGTTAATTGCTTATCCGACCTCTAAAAACGATTTTGCCCAACAATTGTATTGACTTTGCCAACCACTTTTAATCACTAATCCGACCTCTAAAATCGACTTTTCCCAACAATTGTAATGACTTTGACCAACCATTATAAAACTTTGCTAACCACTATTAATCACTAATCCGACCTCTAAAAATGACTTTGCCCAACAATTGTGACGACTTTGACCAACAGTTGTAATAACTTTGCTTACCACTATTAATCACTAATCCGACCTCTAAAAATGACTTTTCCTACCACTGGTAATGACTTTGCCAACAACTGTTAATTGCTTATCCGACCTCTTAAAACGACTTTGCCCAACAATTGTAATGACTTTGCCAACCACTTTTAATCACTAATCCGACCTCTAAAATCGATTTTGCCCAACAATTGTAATGACTTTGCCAACCACTAATTATCACTAATCCGACCTCTAAAAATGACTTTGCCCAACAATTGGAATGACTTTGCCGACCACTGTTAATCACTAATCCGACCACTAAAAATGACTTTGCCCAACAATTGTAAAGACTTTGCCAACCACTGTTAAATCACTAATCCGACCACTAAAAATGACTTTGCCCAACAATTGTAATGACTTTGCCAACCACAGTTTATCACTTATCCGACCGCTAAAAATGACTGCCCAACATTTGTAATGACTTTGCCAACCACTGTTAATCAATTATACGACCTCTAAAATGACGATGCCCAACAATTGTAATGAATTTGCACAAAAATTGTAATGACTTTGCCAACCACTGTTAATCACTAATCCGACCTCAAAAATCGACTTTGCCCAACAATTGTAATGACTTTGCCAACCACTATTTATCACTGATCCGACCTCTAAAAATGACTTTGCCAACCACTGGTTATGACTTTGCCAACCACTGTTAATCACTTATCCGTCCACTAAAAATGACTTTGCCCAACAATTGTAATGACTTTGCCAACCACTTTTAATCACTAATCCGACCTCTAAAATCGACTTTGCCCAACAATTGTAATGACTCTGCCCAACAATTGTAATAACTTTGCTAACCACTATAAATCACTAATCCGACCTCTAAAAATGACTTTGCCCAACAATTGTAATAACTTTGCCAACCACTGTTAATCACTTATCCGACCTCTAAAAATGACTTTGCCAACCACTGGTAATGACTCTGCCAACCACTGTTAATTGCTTATCCGACCTCTAAAAACGATTTTGCCCAACAATTGTATTGACTTTGCCAACCACTTTTAATCACTAATCCGACCTCTAAAATCGACTTTTCCCAACAATTGTAATGACTTTGACCAACCATTATAAAACTTTGCTAACCACTATTAATCACTAATCCGACCTCTAAAAATGACTTTGCCCAACAATTGTGACGACTTTGACCAACAGTTGTAATAACTTTGATAACCACTATTAATCACTAATCCGACCTCTAAAAATGACTTTGCCCAACAATTGTAATGACTTTGCCAACCACTGTTAATCACTTATCCGACCTCTAAAAATGACTTTTCCTACCACTGGGAATGACTTTGCCAACCACTGTTAATTGCTTGTCCGACCTCTAAAAACGACTTTGCCCAACAATTGTAATGACTTTGCCAACCACTTTTAATCACTAATCCGACCTCTAAAATCGACTTTGCCCAACAATTGTAATGACTTTGCCAACCACTATTTATCACTAATACGACCTCGAAAAATGACTTTGCCCGACAATTGTAATGACTTTGCCCAACAATTGTAATGACTTTGCCAACCACTGTAAATCACTTATCCGACCTCTAAAAATGACTTTGCCAACCACTGGTAATGACTTTGCCAACCACTGTTAATCACTAATCCGACCACTAAAAATGACTTTGCCCAACAATTGTAATGACTTTGCCAACCACAGTTTATCACTTATCCGACCGCTAAAAATGACTTTGCCCAACAATTGTAATGACTTTGCCAACCACTGGTAATGACTTTGCCAACCACTGTTAATCACTAATCCGACCACTAAAAATGACTTTGCCCAACAATTGTAATGACTTTGCAAACGACAATTAATCACTTATCCGTCCGCTCAAAATGACTTTGCCCAACAATTGTAATGACTTTGCCAACCACTGTTAATCACTTATCCGACCTCTAAAAATGACTTTGCCCAACAATTGTAACGACTTTGCACAACAATTGTAATATTTTTGCTTACCACTATTAATCACTAATCCGAACTCTAAAAATGACTTTGCCACACAATTGTAATGACAACCACTTTTAATCACTAATCCGAACTCTAAAATTGACTTTGCCAAACAATTGTAATGACTTTGCCAACCACTTTTAATCACTAATCCGACCTCTAAAATCGACTTTGCCAACCACTGGTAATGACTCTGCCAACCACTGTTAATTGCTTATCCGACCTCTAAAAACGATTTTGCCCAACAATTGTATTGACTTTGCCAACCGCTTTTAATCACTAATCCGACCTCTAAAATCGACTTTTCCCAACAATTGTAATGACTTTGCCCAACCATTATAAAACTTTGCTAACCACTATTAATCACTAATCCGACCTCTAAAAATGACTTTGCCCAACAATTGTAATGACTTTGCCAACCACTGTTAATCACTTATCCGACCTCTAAAAATGACTTTTCCTACCACTGGGAATGACTTTGCCAACCACTGTTAATTGCTTGTCCGACCTCTAAAAACGACTTTGCCCAACAATTGTAATGACTTTGCCAAACACTTTTAATCACTAATCCGACCTCTAAAATCGACTTTGCCCAACAATTGTAATGACTTTGCCAACCACTTTTTATCACTAATACGACCTCGAAAAATGACTTTGCCCAACAATTGTAATGACTTTGCCAACCACTGTAAATCACTTATCCGACCTCTTAAAATGACTTTGCCAACCACTGGTAAAGACTTTGCAAACCACTGTTAATCACTAATCCGACCACTAAAAATGACTTTGCCCAACAATTGTAATGACTTTGCCAACCACAGTTTATCACTTATCCGACCTCTAAAAATGACTTTGCCAACCACTGGTAATGACTTTGTCAACCACTGTTAATTGCTTATCCGACCTCCAAAAACGACTTTGCCCAACAATTGTAATGACTTTGCCAACCACTTTTAATCACTAATCCGACCTCTAAAATCGACTTTGCCCAACAATTGTAATGACTTTGCCCAACAATTGTAATAACTTTGCTAACCACTATTAATCAATTATCCGACCTCTAAAAATGACTATGCCCAACAATTGTAATGAATTTGCCCAACAATTGTAATGACTTTGCCAACCACTGTAAATCACTTATCCGACCTCTAAAAATGACTTTGCTCATCAATTAGAATGACTTTGCCAACCACTGTTAATTGCTTATCCGACCTCTAAAAACGACTTTGCCTCACAATTGTAATGACTTTGCCAACCACTTTTAATCACTAATCCGACCTCTAAAAAAGACTTTGCCCAACAATTGTAATGACTTTGCCAACCACTGTTAAGCACTAATCCGACCACTAAAAATGACTTTGCCCAACAATTGTAATGACTTTGCAAACGACAATTAATCACTTATCCGTCCGCTCAAAATGACTTTGCCCAACAATTGTAATGACTTTGCCAACCACTGTTAATCACTTATCCTACCTCTAAAAATTACCTTGCCCAACAATTGTAATGACTTTGCCAACCACTGTTAATCACTTATCCGACCTCTAAAAATGACTTTGCCCAACAATTGTAACGACTTTGCCCAACAATTGTAATATTTTTGCTTACCACTATTAATCACTAATCCGAACTCTAAAAATGACTTTGCCCAACAATTGTAATGACAACCACTTTTAATCACTAATCCGAACTCTAAAATTGACTTTGCCAAACAATTGTAATGACTTTGCCAACCACTTTTAATCACTAATCCGACCTATAAAATCGACTTTGCCAACCACTGTTAATCAATTATCCGACCTCTAAAAACGACTTTGCCCAACAATTGTAATGACTATGCCAACCACTATTAAATTACTAATCCAACCTCTAAAATCGACTTTGCCCAACAATTGTAATGACTTTGCCCAACAATTGTAATAACTTTGCTAACCACTATTAATCACTTATCCGACCTCTAAAAATGACTTTGCCCCACAATTGTAATGACTTTGCCCAACAATTGTAATAACTTTGCTAACCACTATTAATCAATTATCCGACCTCTAAAAATGACTTTGCCAAACAATTGTAATGACTTTGCCAACCACTGTTAATCACTTATCCGACCTCTAAAAATGACTTTGCCAACCACTGGTAATGACTTTGTCAACCACTGTTAATTGCTTTTCCGACCTCCAAAAACGACTTTGCCCAACAATTGTAATGACTTTGCCCAACAATTGTAATAACTTTGCTAACCACAATTTATCAATTATCCGACCTCTAAAAATGACTATGCCCAACAATTTTAATGAATTTGCCCAACAATTGTAATGACTTTGCCAACCACTGTAAATCACTTATCCGACCTCTAAAAATGACTTTGCCCATCAATTGGAATGACTTTGCCAACCAATATTAATCTCTTATCCGACCTCTAAAAATGACTTTTCCTACCACTGGTAATGACTTTGCCAACCACTGTTAATTGCTTATCTGACCTCTAAAAACGACTTTGCCTCACAATTGTAATGACTTTGCCGACCACTTTTAATCACTAATCCGACCTCTAAAATCGACTTTTCCCAACAATTGTAATGACTTTGCCCAACCATTATAAAACTTTGATAACCACTTTTAATCACTAATCCGACCTCTAAAAATGACTTTGCCCAACAATTGTAACGACTTTGACCAACAATTGTAATAACTTTGATAACCACTATTAATCACTAATCCGACCTCTAAAAATGACTTTGCCCAACAATTGTAATGACTTTGCCAACCACTGTTAATCACTTATCCGACCTCTAAAAATGACTTTTCCTACCACTGGGAATGACTTTGCCAACCACTGTTAATTGCTTGTCCGACCTCTAAAAACGACTTTGCCCAACAATTGTAATGACTTTGCCAACCACTTTTAATCACTAATCCGACCTCTAAAATCGACTTTGCCCAACAATTGTAATGACTTTGCCAACCACTATTTATCACTTATCCGACCTCTAAAAATGACTTTTCCTACCACTGGGAATGACTTTGCCAACCACGGTTAATTGCTTGTCCGACCTCTAAAAACGACTTTGCCCGACAATTGTAATGACTTTGCCAACCACTTTTAATCACTAATCCGACCTCTAAAATCGACTTTGCCCAACAATTGTAATGACTTTGCCCAACAATTGTAATGACTTTGCCAACCACTGTAAATCACTTATCCGACCTCTAAAAAGACTTTGCCAACCACTGGTAATGACTTTGCCAACCACTGTTAATCACTAATCCGACCACTAAAAATGATTTTGCCCAACAATTGTAATGACTTTGACAACCACAGTTTATCACTTATCCGACCGCAAAAAATGACTTTGCCCAACAATTGTAATGACTTTGCCAACCACTGGTAATGACTTTGCCAACCACTGTTAATCACTAATCCGACCACTAAAAATGACTTTGCCCAACAATTGTAATGACTTTGCCAACCACAGTTTATCACTTATCCGACCTCTAAAAATGACTTTGCCAACCACTGGTAATGACTTTGCCAACCACTGTTAATTGCTTGTCCGACCTCTAAAAACGACTTTGCCCAACAATTGTAATGACTTTGCCAACCACTTTTAATCACTAATCCGACCTCTAAAATCGACTTTGCCCAACAATTGTAATGACTTTGCCAACCACTATTAAATTACTAATCCAACCTCTAAACTCGACTTTGCCCAACAATTGTAATGACTTTGCCCAACAATTGTAATAACTTTGCTAACCACTATTAATCACTTATCCGACCTCTAAAAATGACTTTGCCTCACAATTGTAATGACTTTGCCCAACAATTGTAATAACTTTGCTAACCACTATTAATCACTAATCCGACCTCTAAAAATGACTTTGCCCAACAATTGTAATGACTTTGCCAACCACTGTTAATCACTTATCCGACCTCTAAAAATGTCTTTGACAACCACTGGTAATGACTTTGTCAACCACTGTTAATTGCTTTTCCGACCTCCAAAAACGACTTTGCCCAACAATTGTAATAACTTTGCTAACCACTATTAATCAATTATCCGACCTCTAAAAATGACTATGCCCAACAATTGTAATGAATTTGCCCAACAATTGTAATGACTTTGCCAACCACTGTAAATCACTTATCCGACCTCTAAAAATGACTTTGCCCATCAATTGGAATGACTTTGCCAACCACTATTAATCTCTTATCCGACTTCTAAAAATGACTTTTCCTACCACTGGTAATAACTTTGCCAACCACTGTTAATTGCTTATCTGACCTCTAAAAACGACTTTGCCTCACAATTGTAATGACTTTGCCAACCACTTTTAATCACTAATCCGACCTCTAAAATCGACTTTTCCCAACAATTGTAATGACTTTGCCCAACCATTATAAAATTTTGCTAACCACTATTAATCACTAATCCGACCTCTAAAAATGACTTTGCCCAACAATTGTAACGACTTTGACCAACTATTGTAATAACTTTGATAACCACTATTAATCACTAATCCGACCTCTAAAAATGACTTTGCCCAACAATTGTAATGACTTTGCCAACCACTTTTAATCACTAATCCGACCTCTAAAATCGACTTTTCCCAACAATTGTAATGACTTTGCCCAACCATTATAAAACTTTGCTAACCACTATTAATTACTAATCCGACCTCTAAAAATGACTTTGCCCAACAATTGTAACGACTTTGACCAACAATTGTAATAACTTTGATAACCACTATTAATCTCTTATCCGACCTCTAAAAATGACTTTTCCTACCACTGGTAATGACTTTGCCAACCACTGTTAATTGCTTATCTGACCTCTAAAAACGACTTTGCCTCACAATTGTAATGACTTTGCCAACCACTTTTAATCAGTAATCCGACCTCTAAAATCGACTTTTCCCAACAATTGTAATGACTTTGCCCAACCATTATAAAACTTTGCTACCAATATTTATTTCTAATCCGACCTCGAAAAATGACTTTGCCCAACAATTGTAATGACTTTGCCCAACAATTGTAATGACTTTGCCAACCACTGTAAATCACTTATCCGACCTCTAAAAAGACTTTGCCAACCACTGGTAATGACTTTGCCAACCACTGTTAATCACTAATCCGACCACTAAAAATGATTTTGCCCAACAATTGTAATGACTTTGACAACCACAGTTTATCACTTATCCGACCGCAAAAAATGACTTTGCCCAACAATTGTAATGACTTTGCCAACCACTGGTGATGACTTTGCAGACCACTGTTAATCACTAATCCGACCACTAAAAATGACTCTGCCCAACAATTGTAATGATTTTGCCAACCACAGTTTATCACTTATCCGACCTCTAAAAATGACTTTGCCAACCACTGGTAATGACTTTGTCAACCACTGTTAATCACTTATACGACCTCTAAAAATGACTTTTCCTACCACTGGGAATGACTTTGCCAACCACTGTTAATTGCTTGTCCGACCTCTAAAAACGACTTTGCCCAACAATTGTAATGACTTTGCCAACCACTTTTAATCACTAATCCGACCTCTAAAATCGACTTTGCCCAACAATTGTAATGACTTTGCCAACCACTATTAAATTACTAATCCAACCTCTAAAATCGACTATGCCCAACAATTGTAATGACTTTGCCCAACAATTGTAATAACTTTGCTAACCACTATTAATCACTTATCCGACCTCTAAAAATGACTTTGCCCCACAATTGTAATGACTTTGCCCAACAATTGTAATAACTTTGCTAACCACTATTAATCACTAATCCGACCTCTATAAATGACTTTGTCAACCACTGTTAATTGCTTTTCCGACCTCCAAAAACGACTTTGCCCAACAATTGTAATGACTTTGCCCAACAATTGTAATAACTTTGCTAACCACTATTAATCAATTATCCGACCTCTAAAAATGACTATGCCCAACAATTGTAATGAATTTGCCCAACAATTGTAATGACTTTGCCAACCACTGTAAATCACTTATCCGACCTCTAAAAATGACTTTGCCCAACAATTGTAATGACTTTGCCCAACAATTGTAATGACTTTGCCAACCACTGTAAATCACTTATCCGACCTCTAAAAAGACTTTGCCAACCACTGGTAATGACTTTGCCAACCACTGTTAATCACTAATCCGACCACTAAAAATGATTTTGCCCAACAATTGTAATGACTTTGACAACCACAGTTTATCACTTATCCGACCGCAAAAAATGACTTTGCCCAACAATTGTAATGACTTTGCCAACCACTGGTGATGACTTTGCAGACCACTGTTAATCACTAATCCGACCACTAAAAATGACTCTGCCCAACAATTGTAATGACTTTGCCAACCACAGTTTATCACTTATCCGACCTCTAAAAATGACTTTGCCAACCACTGGTAATGACTTTGTCAACCACTGTTAATCAC
This sequence comes from Brachionus asplanchnoidis, assembly GCA_025491095.1. Classification (NCBI taxonomy): domain Eukaryota; kingdom Metazoa; phylum Rotifera; class Eurotatoria; order Ploima; family Brachionidae; genus Brachionus; species Brachionus asplanchnoidis. Next base: position 474,967 of record JAILYF010000049.1, on the reverse strand, counting down.
TTATACGACCTCTAAAAATGACTTTTCCTACCACTGGGAATGACTTTGCCAACCACTGTTAATTGCTTGTCCGACCTCTAAAAACGACTTTGCCCAACAATTGTAATGACTTTGCCAACCACTTTTAATCACTAATCCGACCTCTAAAATCGACTTTGCCCAACAATTGTAATGACTTTGCCAACCACTATTAAATTACTAATCCAACCTCTAAAATCGACTATGCCCAACAATTGTAATGACTTTGCCCAACAATTGTAATAACTTTGCTAACCACTATTAATCACTTATCCGACCTCTAAAAATGACTTTGCCCCACAATTGTAATGACTTTGCCCAACAATTGTAATAACTTTGCTAACCACTATTAATCACTAATCCGACCTCTAAAAATGACTTTGTCAACCACTGTTAATTGCTTTTACGACCTCCAAAAACGACTTTGACCAACAATTGTAATGACTTTGCCCAACAATTGTAATAACTTTGCTAACCACTATTAATCAATTATCCGACCTCTAAAAATGACTATGCCCAACAATTGTAATGAATTTGCCCAACAATTGTAATGACTTTGCCAACCACTGTAAATCACTTATCCGACCTCTAAAAATGACTTTGCCTATCAATTGGAATGACTTTGCCAATCACTGTTAATTGCTTATCTGACCTCTAAAAACGACTTTGCCTCACAATTGTAATGACTTTGCCAACCACTTTTAATCACTAATCCGACCTCTAAAATCGACTTTTCCCAACAATTGTAATGACTTTGCCCAACAATTGTAATAACTTTGCTAACCACTATTAATCACTAATCCGACCTCTAAAAATGACTTTGTCAACCACTGTTAATTGCTTTTCCGACCTCCAAAAACGACTTTGCCCAACAATTGTAATGACTTTGCCCAACAATTGTAATAACTTTGCTAACCACTATTAATCAATTATCCGACCTCTAAAAATGACTATGCCCAACAATTGTAATGAATTTGCCCAACAATTGTAATGACTTTGCCAACCACTGTAAATCTCTTATCCGACCTCTAAAAATGACTTTTCCTACCACTGGTAATAACTTTGCCAACCACTGTTAATTGCTTATCTGACCTCTAAAAACGACTTTGCCTCACAATTGTAATGACTTTGCCAACCACTTTTAATCACTAATCCGACCTCTAAAATCGACTATTCCCAACAATTGTAATGACTTTGCCCAACCATTATAAAACTTTGCTAACCACTATTAATCACTAATCCGACCTCTAAAAATGACTTTGCCCAACAATTGTAACGACTTTGACAAACAATTGTAATAACTTTGATAACCACTATTAATCACTAATCCGACCTCTAAAAATGACTTTGCCCAACAATTGTAATGACTTTGCCAACCACTTTTAATCACTAATCCGACCTCTAAAATCGACTTTTCCCAACAATTGTAATGACTTTTCCCAACCATTATAAAACTTTGCTAACCACTATTAATCACTAATCCGACCTCTAAAAATGACTTTGCCCAACAATTGTAACGACTTTGACCAACAATTGTAATAACTTTGATAACCACTATTAATCACTTATCCGACCTCTAAAAATGACTTTTCCTACCACTGTGAATGACTTTGCCAACCACTGTTAATTGCTTGTCCGACCTCTAAAAACGACTTTGCCCAACAATTGTAATGACTTTGCCAACCACTTTTAATCACTAATCCGACCTCTAAAATCGACTTTGCCCAACAATTGTAATAACTTTGTTAACCACTATTAATCCTATATCCGACCTCTAAAAATGACTTTGCCCCACAATTGTAATGACTTTGCCCAACAATTGTAATAACTTTGCTAACCACTTTTAATCACTAATCCGACCTCTAAAATCGACTTTTCCCAACAATTGTAATGACTTTGCCCAACCATTATAAAACTTTGCTAACCACTATTAATCACTAATCCGACCTCTAAAAATGACTTTGCCCAACAATTGTAACGACTTTGACCAACAATTGTAATAACTTTGATAACCACTATTAATCACTAATCCGACCTCTAAAAATGACTTTGCCCAACAATTGTAATGACTTTGCCAACCACTTTTAATCACTAATCCGACCTCTAAAATCGACTTTTCCCAACAATTGTAATGACTTTGCCCAACCATTATAAAACTTTGCTAACCACTATTAATCACTAATCCGACCTCTAAAAATGACTTTGCCCAACAATTGTAATAACTTTGATAACCACTATAAATCTCTTATCCGACCTCTAAAAATGACTTTTCCTACTACTGGTAATGACTTTGCCAACCACTGTTAATTGCTTATCTGACCTCTAAAAACGACTTTGCCTCACAATTGTAATGACTTTGCCAACCACTTTTAATCACTAATCCGACCTCTAAAATCGACTTTTCCCAACAATTGTAATGACTTTGCCCAACCATTATAAAACTTTGCTAACCACTATTAATCACTAATCCGACCTCTAAAAATGACTTTGCCCAACAATTGTAACGACTTTGACCAACAATTGTAATAACTTTGATAACCACCATTAATCACTTATCCGACCTCTAAAAATGACTTTTCCTACCACTGTGAATGACTTTGCCAACCACTGTTAATTGCTTGTCCGACCTCTAAAAACGACTTTGCCCAACAATTGTAATGACTTTGCCAACCACTTTTAATCACTAATCCGACCTCTAAAATCGACTTTGCCCAACAATTGTAATAACTTTGTTAACCACTATTAATCCTTTATCCGACCTCTAAAAATGACTTTGCCCCACAATTGTAATGACTTTGCCCAACAATTGTAATAACTTTGCTAACCACTATTAATCACTAATCCGACCTCTAAAAATGACTTTGCCCAACAATTGTAATGACTTTGCCAACCACTGTTAATTGCTTTTACGACCTCCAAAAACGACTTTGACCAACAATTGTAATGACTTTGCCCAACAATTGTAATAACTTTGCTAACCACTATTAATCAATTATCCGACCTCTAAAAATGACTATGCCCAACAATTGTAATGAATTCGCCCAACAATTGTAATGACTTTGCCAACCACTGTAAATCACTTATCCGACCTCTAAAAATGACTTTGCCCATCAATTGGAATGACTTTGCCAACCACTATTAATCTCTTATCCGACCTCTAAAAATGACTTTTCCTAGCACTGGTAATAACTTTGCCAACCACTGTTAATTGCTTATCTGACCTCTAAAAACGACTTTGCCTCACAATTGTAATGACTTTGCCAACCACTTTTAATCACTAATCCGACCTCTAAAATCGACTTTTCCCAACAATTGTAATGACTTTGCCCAACCATTATAAAACTTTGCTAACCACTATTAATCACTAATCCGACCTCTAAAAATGACTTTGCCCAACAATTGTAACGACTTTGACCAACAATTGTAATAACTTTGATAACCACTATTAATCTCTTATCCGACCTCTAAAAATGACTTTTCCTACCACTGGTAATGACTTTGCCAACCACTGTTAATTGCTTATCTGACCTCTAAAAACGACTTTGCCTCACAATTGTAATGACTTTGCCAACCACTTTTAATCACTAATCCGACCTCTAAAATCGACTTTTCCCAACCATTATAAAACTTTGCTAACCACTATTAATCACTAATCCGACCTCTAAAAATGACTTTGCCCAACAATTGTAACGACTTTGACCAACAATTGTAATAACTTTGATAACCACTATTAATCACTTATCCGACCTCTAAAAATGACTTTTCCTACCACTGGGAATGACTTTGCCAACCACTGTTAATTGCTTGTCCGACCTCTAAAAACGACTTTGCCCAACAATTGTAATGACTTTGCCAACCACTTTTAATCACTAATCAGACCTCTAAAATCGACTTTGCCCAACAATTGTAATGACTTTGCCAACCACTATTTATCACTAATCCGACCTCGAAAAATGACTTTGCCCAACAATTGTAATGACTTTGCCCAACAATTGTAATGACTTTGCCAACCACTGTAAATCACTTATCCGACCTCTAAAAATGACTTTGCCAACCACTGGTAATGACTTTGCCAACCACTGTTAATCACTAATCCGACTACTAAAAATGACTTTGCCCAACAATTGTAATGACTTTGCCAACCACAGTTTATCACTTATCCGACCGCAAAAAATGACTTTGCCAAACAATTGTAATGACTTTGCCAACCACTGGTAATGACTTTGCCAACCACTGTTAATCACTAATCCGACCACTAAAAATGAATTTGCCCAACAATTGTAATGACTTTGCCAACCACAGTTTATCACTTATCCGACCTCTAAAAATGACTTTGCCAACCACTGGTAATGACTTTGTCAACCACTGTTAATCACTTATCCGACCTCTAAAAATGACTTTTCCTACCACTGGGAATGACTTTGCCAACCACTGTTTATCACTAATCCGACCTCGAAAAATGACTTTGCCCAACAATTGTAATGACTTTGCCCAACAATTGTAATGACTTTGCCAACCACTGTAAATCACTTATCCGACCTCTAAAAATGACTTTGCCAACCACTGGTAATGACTTTGCCAACCACTGTTAATCACTAATCCGACCACTAAAAATGACTTTGCCCAACAATTGTAATGACTTTGCCAACCACAGTTTATTACCTATCCGACCGCAAGAAATGACTTTGCCCAACAATTGTAATGACTTTGCCAACCACTTGTAATGACTTTGCCAACCACTGTTAATCACTAATCCGACCACTAAAAATGACTTTGCCCAACAATTGTAATGACTTTGCCAACCACTGTTAATTGCTTGTCCGACCTCTAAAAACGACTTTGCCCAACAATTGTAATGACTTTGCCAACCACTTTTAATCACTAATCCGACCTCTAAAATCGACTTTGCCCAACAATTGTAATGACTTTGCCAACCACTATTTATCACTAATCCGACCTCGAAAAATGACTTTGCCCAACAATTGTAATGACCTTGCCCAACAATTGTAATGACTTTGCCAACCACTGTAAATCACTTATCCGACCTCTAAAAATGACTTTGTTAACCACTGGTAATGACTTTGCCAACCACTGTTAATCACTAATCCGACCACTAAAAATGACTTTGCCCAACAATTGTAATGACTTAGCCAACCACAGTTTATCACTTATCCGACCGCAAAAAATGACTTTGCCCAACAATTGTAATGACTTTGCCAACCACTGGTAATGACTTTGCCAACCACTGTTAATCACTAATCCGACCACTAAAAATGTTTTTGCCCAAAAATTGTAATGACTTTGCCAACCACAGTTTATCACCTATCCGACCTCTAAAAATGACTTTGCCAACCACTGGTAATGACTTTGTCAACCACTGTTAATTGCTTATCCGACCTCCAAAAACGACTTTGCCCAACAATTGTAATTACTTTGCCCAACAATTGTAATAACTTTGCTAACCACTATTAATCACTTATCCGACCTCTAAAAATGACTTTGCCCCACAATTGTAATGACTTTGCCCAACAATTGTAATAACTTTGCTAACCACTATTAATCACTAATCCGACCTCTAAAAATGACTTTGCCCAACAATTGTAATGACTTTGCCAACCACTGTTAATCACTTATCCGACCTCTAAAAATGACTTTGACAACCACTGGTAATGACTTTGTCAACCACTGTTAATTGCTTTTCCGAACTCCAAAATCGACTTTGCCCAACAATTGTAATGACTTTGCCCAACAATTGTAATAACTTTGCTAACCACTATTAATCAATTATCCGACCTCTAAAAATGACTATGCCCAACAATTGTAATGAATTTGCCCAACACTTGTAATGACTTTGCCAACCACTGTAAATCACTTATCCGACCTCTAAAAATGACTTTGCCCATTTATTGGAATGACTTTGCCAACCACTTTTAATCACTAATCCGACCTCTAAAATCGACTCTTCCTAACAATTGTAATGACTTTGCCCAACCATTATAAAACTTTGCTAACCACTATTAATCACTAATCCGACCTCTAAAAATGACTTTGCCCAACAATTGTAACGACTTTGACCAACAATTGTAATAACTTTGATAACCACTATTAATCACTTATCCGACCTCTAAAAATGACTTTTCCTACCACTGGGAATGACTTTGCCAACCACTGTTAATTGCTTGTCCGACCTCTAAAAACGACTTTGCCCAACAATTGTAATGACTTTGCCAACCACTTTTAATCACTAATCCGACCTCTAAAATCGACTTTGCCCAACAATTGTAATGACTTTGCCAACCACTATTTATCACTAATCCGACCTCGAAAAATGACTTTGCCCAACAATTGTAATGACTTTGCCCAACAATTGTAATGACTTTGCCAACCACTGTAAATCACTTATCCGACCTCTAAAAATGACTTTGCCAACCACTGGTAATGACTTTGCCAACCACTGTTAATCACTAATCCGACCACTAAAAATGACTTTGCCCAACAATTGTAATGACTTTGCCAACCACAGTTTATTACTTATCCGACCGCAAGAAATGACTTTGCCCAACAATTGTAATGACTTTGCCCAACAATTGTAATGACTTTGCCAACCACTGTAAATCACTTATCCGACCTCTAAAAATGACTTTGCCAACCACTGGTAATGACTTTGCCAACCACTGTTAATCACTAATCCGACCACTAAAAATGACTTTGCCCAACAATTGTAATGACTTTGCCAACCACAGTTTATTACTTATCCGACCGCAAGAAATGACTTTGCCCAACAATTGTAATGACTTTGCCAACCACTGGTAATGACTTTGCCAACCACTGTTAATCACCAATCCGACCACTAAAAATGACTTTGCCCAACAATTGTAATGACTTTGCCAACCACTGTTAATCACTTATCCGACCTCTAAAAATGACTTTTCCTACCACTGGGAATGACTTTGCCAACCACTGTTAATTGCTTGTCCGACCTCTAAAAACGACTTTGCCCAACAATTGTAATGACTTTGCCAACCACTTTTAATCACTAATCCGACCTCTAAAATCGACTTTGCCCAACAATTGTAATGACTTTGCCAACCACTATTTATCACTAATCCGACCTCGAAAAATGACTTTGCCCAACAATTGTAATGACCTTGCCCAACAATTGTAATGACTTTGCCAACCACTGTAAATCACTTATCCGACCTCTAAAAATGACTTTGCCAACCACTGGTAATGACTTTGCCAACCACTGTTAATCACTAATCCGACCACTAAAAATGACTTTGCCCAACAATTGTAATGACTTTGCCAACCACAGTTTATCACTTATCCGACCGCAAAAAATGACTTTGTCCAACAATTGTAATGACTTTGCCAACCACTGGAAATGACTTTGCCAACCACTGTTAATCACTAATCCGACCACTAAAAATGTTTTTGCCCAAAAATTGTAATGACTTTGCCAACCACAGTTTATCACTTATCCGACCTCTAAAAATGACTTTGCCAACCACTGGTAATGACTTTGTCAACCACTGTTAATTGCTCATCCGACCTCCAAAAACGACTTTGCCCAACAATTGTAATGACTTTGCCAACCACTTTTAATCACTAATCCGACCTCTAAAATCGACTTTGCCCAACAATTGTAATGACTTTGCCCAACCATTGTAATAACTTTGCTAACCACTATTAATCAATTATCCGACCTCTAAAAATGACTATGCCCAACAATTGTAATGAATTTGCCCAACAATTGTAATGACTTTGCCAACCATTGTAGATCACTTATCCGACCTCTAAAAATGACTTTGCCCATCAATTGGAATGACTTTGCCAACCACTATTAATCTCTTATCCGACCTCTAAAAATGACTTTTCCTACCACTGGTAATGACTTTGCCAACCACTGTTAATTGCTTATCCGACCTCTAAAAACGACTTTGACTCACAATTGTAATGACTTTGCCAACCACTTTTAATCACTAATCCGACCTCTAAAAATGACTTTGCCCAACAATTGTAATGACTTTGCCAACCACTGTTAATCACTAATCCGACCACTAAAAATGACTTTGCCCAACAATTGTAATGACTTTGCAAACGACAATTAATCACTTATCCGTCCGCTCAAAATGACTTTGCCCAACAAATGTAATGACTTTGCCAACCACTGTTAATCACTTATCCTACCTCAAAAAATTATCTTGCCCAACAATTGTAATGACTTTGCCAACCACTGTTAATCACTTATCCGACCTCTAAAAATGACTTAGCCCAACAATTGTAATATTTTTGCTTACCACTATTAATCACTAATCCGACCTCTAAAAATGACTTTGCCCAACAATTGTAATGACAACCACTTTTAATCACTAATCCGAACTCTAAAATTGACTTTGCCCAACAATTGTAATGACTTTGCCAACCACTTTTAATCACTAATCCGACCTCTAAAATCGACTTTGCCCAACAATTGTAATGACTTTGCCAACCACTATTTATCACTAATCCGACCTCTAAAAATGACTTTGCCCAACAATTGTAATGACTTTGCCAACCACTGTTAATCACTTATCCGACCTCTAAAAATGACTTTGCCAACCACTGGTTATGACTTTGCCAACCACTGTTAATCACTAATCCGTCCACTAAAAATGACTTTGCCCTACAACTGTAATGACTTTGCCAACCACTGTTAATCACTAATCCGACCACTAAAAATGACTTTGCCCAACAATTGTAATGACTTTGCCAACCACAGTTTATCACTTATCCGACCGCTAAAAATGACTTTGCCCAACAATTGTAATGACTTTGCCAAACACTGTTAATCAATTATCCGACCTCTTAAAACGACTTTGCCCAACAATTGTAATGACTATGCCAACCACTATTAAATTACTAATCCAACCTCTAAAATCGACTTTGCCCAACAATTGTAATGACTTTGCCCAACAATTGTAATAACTTTGCTAACCACTATTAATCACTTATCCGACCTCTAAAGATGACTTTGCCCCACAATTGTAATGACTTTGCCCAACAATTGTAATAACTTTGCTAACCACTATTAATCAATTATCCGACCTCTAAAAATGACTTTGCCCAACAATTGTAATGACTTTGCAAACCACTGTTAATCACTTATCCGACCTCTAAAAATGACTTTGCCAACCACTGGTAATGACTTTGTCAACCACTGTTAATTTCTTATCCGACCTCCAAAAACGACTTTGCCCAACAATTGTAATGACTTTGCCAACCACTTTTAATCACTAATCCGACCTCTAAAATCGACTTTGCCCAACAATTGTAATGACTTTGCCCAACAATTGTAATAACTTTGCTAACCACTATTAATCACTAATCCGACCTCTAAAAATGACTTTGCCCAACAATTGTAACGACTTTGCCCGACAATTGTAATAACTTTGCTAACCACTATTAATCAATTATCCGACCTCTAAAATCGACTTTGCCCAACAATTTTAATGACTTTGCCAACCACTTTTATTCACTAATCCGACCTCTAAAATCGACTTTGCTCAACAATTGTAATGACTTTGCCAACCACTTTTAATCACTAATCCGACCTCTAAAAATGACTTTGCCCAACAATTGTAATGACTTTGCCAACCACTGTTAATCACTTATCCGACCTCTAAAAATGACTTTTCCTACCACTGGTAATGACTTTGCCAACCACTGTTAATTGCTTGTCCGACCTCTAAAAACGACTTTGCCCAACAATTGTAATGACTTTGCCAACCACTTTTAATCACTAATCTGACCTTTAAAATCTACTTTGCCCAACAATTGTAATGACTTTGGCAACCACTGTTAATCAATTATCCGACCTCTAAAAACGACTTTGCTCAACAATTGTAATGACTATGCCAACCACTATTAAATTACTAATCCAACCTCTAAAATCGACTTTGCCCAACAATTGTAATGACTTTGCCAAACAATTGTAATAACTTTGCCAACCACTATTAATCACTTATCCGACCTCAAAAAATGACTTTGCCCCACAATTGTAATGACTTTGCCCAACAATTGTAATGACTTTGCCAACCACTGTTAATCACTTATCCGACCTCTAAAAATGACTTTGCCAACCACTGGTAATGACTTTGTCAACCACTGTTAATTGCTTATCCGACCTCCAAAAACGACTTTGCCCAACAATTGTAATGACTTTGCCAACCACTTTTAATCACTAATCCGACCTCTAAAATCGACTTTGCCCAACAATTGTAATGACTTTGCCCAATAATTGTAATAACTTTGCTAACCACTATTAATCACTAATCCGACCTCTAAAAATGACTTTGCCCAACAATTGTAACGACTTTGCCCGACAATTGTAATAACTTTGCTAACCACTATTAATCAATTATCCGACCTCTAAAATCGACTTTGCCCAACAATTTTAATGACTTTGCCAACCACTTTTATTCACTAATCCGACCTCTAAAATCGACTTTGCCCAACAATTGTAATGACTTTGCCAACCACTTTTAATCACTAATCCGACCTCTTAAAATGACTTTGCCCAACAATTGTAATGACTTTGCCAACCACTGTTAATCACTTATCCGACCTCTAAAAATGACTTTTCCTACCACTGGTAATGACTTTGCCAACCACTGTTAATTGCTTGTCCGACCTCTAAAAACGACTTTGCCCAACAATTGTAATGACTTTGCCAACCACTTTTAACCACTAATCCGACCTCTAAAAATGACTTTGCCCAACAATTGTAACGACTTTGCCCAACAATTGTAATAACTTTGCTAACCAATATTAATCAATTATCCGACCTCTAAAATCGACTATGCCCAACAATTTTAATGACTTTGCCAGCCACTTTTAATCACTTATCCGACCTCTAAAAATGACTTTTCCTACCACTGGTAATGACTTTGCCAACCACTGTTAATTGCTTGTCCGACCTCTAAAAACGACCTTGCCCAACAATTGTAATGACTTTGCCAACCACTTTTAATCACTAATCCGACCTCTAAAATCGACTTTGCCCAACAATTGTAACGACTTTGCCCAACAATTGTAATAACTTTGCTAACCACTATTAATCAATTATCCGACCTCTAAAATCGACTTTGCCCAACAATTTTAATGACTTTGCCAACCACTTTTATTCACTAATCCGACCTCTAAAATCGACTTTGCCCAACAATTGCAATGACTTTGCCAACCACTGTTAATCACTTATCCGACCTCTAAAAATGACTTTTCCTACCACTGGTAATGACTTTGCCAACCACTGTTAATTGCTTGTCCGACCTCTAAAAACGACTTTGCCCAACAATTGTAATGACTTTGCCAACCACTTTTAATCACTAATCCGACCTCTAAAAATGACTATGCCCAACAATTGTAATGACTTTGCCAACCACTGTTAATCACTTATCCGACCTCTAAAAATGACTTTGCCAACCACTGGTAATTGCTAATCCGACCTCCAAAAACGACTTTGCCCAACAATTGTAATGACTTTGCCAACCACTTTTAATCACTAATCCGACCTCTAAAATCGACTTTGCCCAACAATTGTAATGACTTTGCCCAACAATTGTAATAACTTTGCTAACCACTATTAATCACTAATCCGACCTCTAAAAATGACTTTTCCCAACATTTGTAACTACTTTGCCCAGCAATTGTAATAACTTTGCTAACCACTATTAATCAATTATCCGACCTCTAAAATCGACTTTGCCCAACAATTTTAATGACTTTGCCATCCACTTTTATTCACTAATCCGACCTCTAAAATCGACTTTGCCCAACGATTGTAATGACTTTGCCAACCACTTTTAATCACTAATCCGACCTCTAAAAATGACTTTGCCAAACAATTGTAATGACTTTGCCAACCACTGTTAATTGCTTGTCCGACCTCTAAAAACGACTTTGCCCAACAATTGTAATGACTTTGCCAACCACTTTTATTCACTAATCCGACCTCTAAAATCGACTCTGCCCAACATTTGTAATGACTTTGCCAACCACTTTTAATCACTAATCCGATCTCTAAAAATGACTTTGCCCAACAATTTTAATGACTTTGCCAACCACTTTTATTCACTAATCCGACCTCTAAAATCGACTTTGCCCAACGATTGTAATGACTTTGCCAACCACTTTTAATCACTAATCCGACCTCTAAAAATGACTTTGCCAAACAATTGTAATGACTTTGCCAAACACTGTTAATCACTTATCCGACCTCTAAAAATGACTTTTCCTACCACTGGTAATGACTTTGCCAACCACTGTTAATTGCTTGTCCGACCTCTAAAAACGACTTTGCCCAACATTTGTAATAACTTTGCTAACCACTATTAATCAATTATCCGACCTCTAAAATCTACTTTTCCCAACAATTTTAATGACTTTGCCAACCACTTTTATTCACCAATCCGAACTCTAAAATCGACTTTGCCCAACAATTGTAATGACTTTGCCAACCACTTTTAATCACTAATCCGACCTCTAAAAATGACTATGCCCAACAATTGTAATGAATTTGCCCAACAATTGTAATGACTTTGCCAACCATTGTAGATCACTTATCCGACCTCTAAAAATGACTTTGCCCATCAATTGGAATGACTTTGCCAACCACTATTAATCTCTTATCCGACCTCTAAAAATGACTTTTCCCAACAATTTTAATGACTTTGCCAACCACTTTTATTCACCAATCCGAACTCTAAAATCGACTTTGCCCAACAATTGTAATGACTTTGCCAACCACTTTTAATCACTAATCCGACCTCTAAAAATGACTATGCCTAACAATTGTAATGAATTTGCCCAACAATTGTAATGACTTTGCCAACCATTGTAGATCACTTATCCGACCTCTAAAAATGACTTTGCCCATCAATTGGAATGACTTTGCCAACCACTATTAATCTCTTATCCGACCTCTAAAAATGAGTTTTCCTACCACTGGTAATGACTTTGCCAACCACTGTTAATTGCTTGTCCGACCTCTAAAAACGACTTTGCCCAACATTTGTAATAACTTTGCTAACCACTATTAATCAATTATCCGACCTCTAAAATCTACTTTTCCCAACAATTTTAATGACTTTGCCAACCACTTTTATTCACCAATCCGAACTCTAAAATCGACTTTGCCCAACAATTGTAATGACTTTGCCAACCACTATTAATCAATTATCCGACCTCTAAAAATGACTATGCCCAACAATTGTAATGAATTTGCCCAACAATTGTAATGACTTTGCCAACCATTGTAGATCACTTATCCGACCTCTAAAAATGACTTTGCCCATCAATTGGAATGACTTTGCCAACCACTATTAATCTCTTATCCGACCTCTAAAAATGACTTTTCCTACCACTGGTAATGACTTTGCCAACCACTGTTAATTGCTTATCCGACCTCTAAAAACGACTTTGACTCACAATTGTAATGACTTTGCCAACCACTTTTAATCACTAATCCGACCTCTAAAAATGACTTTGCCCAACAATTGTAATGACTTTGCCAACCACTGTTAATCACTAATCCGACCACTAAAAATGACTTTGCCCAACAATTGTAATGACTTTGCAAACGACAATTAATCACTTATCCGTCCGCTCAAAATGACTTTGCCCAACAAATGTAATGACTTTGCCAACCACTGTTAATCACTTATCCTACCTCAAAAAATTATCTTGCCCAACAATTGTAATGACTTTGCCAACCACTGTTAATCACTTATCCGACCTCTAAAAATGACTTAGCCCAACAATTGTAACGACTTTGCCCAACAATTGTAATATTTTTGCTTACCACTATTAATCACTAATCCGACCTCTAAAATGACTTTGCCCAACAATTGTAATGACAACCACTTTTAATCACTAATCCGAACTCTAAAATTGACTTTGCCCAACAATTGTAATGACTTTGCCAACCACTTTTAATCACTAATCCGACCTCTAAAATCGACTTTGCCCAACAATTGTAATGACTTTGCCAACCACTATTTATCACTAATCCGACCTCTAAAAATGACTTTGCCCAACAATTGTAATGACTTTGCCAACCACTGTTAATCACTTATCCGACCTCTAAAAATGACTTTGCCCAACAATTGTAACGACTTTGCCCAACAATTGTAATGACTATGCCAACCACTATTAAATTACTAATCCAACCTCTAAAATCGACTTTGCCCAACAATTGTAATGACTTTGCCCAACAATTGTAATAACTTTGCTAACCACTATTAATCACTTATCCGACCTCTAAAGATGACTTTGCCCCACAATTGTAATGACTTTGCCCAACAATTGTAATAACTTTGCTAACCACTATTAATCAATTATCCGACCTCTAAAAATGACTTTGCCCAACAATTGTAATGACTTTGCAAACCACTGTTAATCACTTATCCGACCTCTAAAAATGACTTTGCCAACCACTGGTAATGACTTTGTCAACCACTGTTAATTTCTTATCCGACCTCCAAAAACGACTTTGCCCAACAATTGTAATGACTTTGCCAACCACTTTTAATCACTAATCCGACCTCTAAAATCGACTTTGCCCAACAATTGTAATGACTTTGCCCAACAATTGTAATAACTTTGCTAACCACTATTAATCACTAATCCGACCTCTAAAAATGACTTTGCCCAACAATTGTAACGACTTTGCCCGACAATTGTAATAACTTTGCTAACCACTATTAATCAATTATCCGACCTCTAAAATCGACTTTGCCCAACAATTTTAATGACTTTGCCAACCACTTTTATTCACTAATCCGACCTCTAAAATCGACTTTGCTCAACAATTGTAATGACTTTGCCAACCACTTTTAATCACTAATCCGACCTCTAAAAATGACTTTGCCCAACAATTGTAATGACTTTGCCAACCACTGTTAATCACTTATCCGACCTCTAAAAATGACTTTTCCTACCACTGGTAATGACTTTGCCAACCACTGTTAATTGCTTGTCCGACCTCTAAAAACGACTTTGCCCAACAATTGTAATGACTTTGCCAACCACTTTTAATCACTAATCTGACCTTTAAAATCTACTTTGCCCAACAATTGTAATGACTTTGGCAACCACTGTTAATCAATTATCCGACCTCTAAAAACGACTTTGCTCAACAATTGTAATGACTATGCCAACCACTATTAAATTACTAATCCAACCTCTAAAATCGACTTTGCCCAACAATTGTAATGACTTTGCCAAACAATTGTAATAACTTTGCCAACCACTATTAATCACTTATCCGACCTCAAAAAATGACTTTGCCCCACAATTGTAATGACTTTGCCCAACAATTGTAATGACTTTGCCAACCACTGTTAATCACTTATCCGACCTCTAAAAATGACTTTGCCAACCACTGGTAATGACTTTGTCAACCACTGTTAATTGCTTATCCGACCTCCAAAAACGACTTTGCCCAACAATTGTAATGACTTTGCCAACCACTTTTAATCACTAATCCGACCTCTAAAATCGACTTTGCCCAACAATTGTAATGACTTTGCCCAACAATTGTAATAACTTTGCTAACCACTATTAATCACTAATCCGACCTCTAAAAATGACTTTGCCCAACAATTGTAACGACTTTGCCCGACAATTGTAATAACTTTGCTAACCACTATTAATCAATTATCCGACCTCTAAAATCGACTTTGCCCAACAATTTTAATGACTTTGCCAACCACTTTTATTCACTAATCCGACCTCTAAAATCGACTTTGCCCAACAATTGTAATGACTTTGCCAACCACTTTTAATCACTAATCCGACCTCTTAAAATGACTTTGCCCAACAATTGTAATGACTTTGCCAACCACTGTTAATCACTTATCCGACCTCTAAAAATGACTTTTCCTACCACTGGTAATGACTTTGCCAACCACTGTTAATTGCTTGTCCGACCTCTAAAAACGACTTTGCCCAACAATTGTAATGACTTTGCCAACCACTTTTAATCACTAATCCGACCTCTAAAAATGACTTTGCCCAACAATTGTAACGACTTTGCCCAACAATTGTAATAACTTTGCTAACCAATATTAATCAATTATCCGACCTCTAAAATCGACTTTGCCCAACAATTTTAATGACTTTGCCAACCACTTTTAATCACTTATCCGACCTCTAAAAATGACTTTTCCTACCAATGGTAATGACTTTGCCAACCACTGTTAATTGCTTGTCCGACCTCTAAAAACGACTTTGCCCAACAATTGTAATGACTTTGCCAAACACTTTTAATCACTAATCCGACCTCTAAAATCGACTTTGCCCAACAATTGTAATGACTTTGCCAACCACTGTTAATCACTTATCCGACCTCTAAAAATGACTTTTCCTACCACTGGTAATGACTTTGTCAACCACTGTTAATTGCTTATCCGACCTCCAAAAACGACTTTGCCCAACAATTGTAATGACTTTGCCAACCACTTTTAATCACTAATCCGACCTCTAAAATCGACTTTGCCCAACAATTGTAACGACTTTGCCCAACAATTGTAATAACTTTGCTAACCACTATTAATCAATTATCCGACCTCTAAAATCGACTTTGCCCAACAATTGTAATGACTTTGCCAACCACTGTTAATCACTTATCCGACCTCTAAAAATGACTTTTCCTACCACTGGTAATGACTTTGCCAACCACTGTTAATTGCTTGTCCGACCTCTAAAACGACTTTGCCCAACAATTGTAATGACTTTGCCAACCACTTTTAATCACTAATCCGACCTCTAAAAATGACTATGCCCAACAATTGTAATGACTTTGCCAACCACTGTTAATCACTTATCCGACCTCTAAAAATGACTTTGCCAACCACTGGTAATTGCTAATCCGACCTCCAAAAACGACTTTGCCCAACAATTGTAATGACTTTGCCAACCACTTTTAATCACTAATCCGACCTCTAAAATCGACTTTGCCCAACAATTGTAATGACTTTGCCCAACAATTGTAATAACTTTGCTAACCACTATTAATCACTAATCCGACCTCTAAAAATGACTTTTCCCAACATTTGTAACTACTTTGCCCAGCAATTGTAATAACTTTGCTAACCACTATTAATCAATTATCCGACCTCTAAAATCGACTTTGCCCAACAATTTTAATGACTTTGCCATCCACTTTTATTCACTAATCCGACCTCTAAAATCGACTTTGCCCAACGATTGTAATGACTTTGCCAACCACTTTTAATCACTAATCCGACCTCTAAAAATGACTTTGCCAAACAATTGTAATGACTTTGCCAACCACTGTTAATCACTTATCCGACCTCTAAAAATGACTTTTCCTACCACTGGTAATGACTTTGCCAACCACTGTTAATTGCTTGTCCGACCTCTAAAAACGACTTTGCCCAACAATTGTAATGA
The DNA here is from genome assembly GCA_025491095.1 of Brachionus asplanchnoidis. Lineage (NCBI taxonomy): Eukaryota > Metazoa > Rotifera > Eurotatoria > Ploima > Brachionidae > Brachionus > Brachionus asplanchnoidis. The sequence continues at coordinate 457,495 of JAILYF010000049.1, read as the reverse complement.
CTTTGCCAACCACTTTTATTCACTAATCCGACCTCTAAAATCGACTCTGCCCAACATTTGTAATGAATTTGCCCAACAATTGTAATGACTTTGCCAACCATTGTAGATCACTTATCCGACCTCTAAAAATGACTTTGCCCATCAATTGGAATGACTTTGCCAACCACTATTAATCTCTTATCCGACCTCTAAAAATGACTTTTCCTACCACTGGTAATGACTTTGCCAACCACTGTTAATTGCTTATCCGACCTCTAAAAACGACTTTGACTCACAATTGTAATGACTTTGCCAACCACTTTTAATCACTAATCCGACCTCTAAAAATGACTTTGCCCAACAATTGTAATGACTTTGCCAACCACTGTTAATCACTAATCCGACCACTAAAAATGACTTTGCCCAACAATTGTAATGACTTTGCAAACGACAATTAATCACTTATCCGTCCGCTCAAAATGACTTTGCCCAACAAATGTAATGACTTTGCCAACCACTGTTAATCACTTATCCTACCTCAAAAAATTATCTTGCCCAACAATTGTAATGACTTTGCCAACCACTGTTAATCACTTATCCGACCTCTAAAAATGACTTAGCCCAACAATTGTAACGACTTTGCCCAACAATTGTAATATTTTTGCTTACCACTATTAATCACTAATCCGACCTCTAAAAATGACTTTGCCCAACAATTGTAATGACAACCACTTTTAATCACTAATCCGAACTCTAAAATTGACTTTGCCCAACAATTGTAATGACTTTGCCAACCACTTTTAATCACTAATCCGACCTCTAAAATCGACTTTGCCCAACAATTGTAATGACTTTGCCAACCACTATTTATCACTAATCCGACCTCTAAAAATGACTTTGCCCAACAATTGTAATGACTTTGCCAACCACTGTTAATCACTTATCCGACCTCTAAAAATGACTTTGCCAACCACTGGTTATGACTTTGCCAACCACTGTTAATCACTAATCCGTCCACTAAAAATGACTTTGCGCTACAACTGTAATGACTTTGCCAACCACTGTTAATCACTAATCCGACCACTAAAAATGACTTTGCCCAACAATTGTAATGACTTTGCCAACCACAGTTTATCACTTATCCGACCGCTAAAAATGACTTTGCCCAACAATTGTAATGACTTTGCCAAACACTGTTAATCAATTATCCGACCTCTTAAAACGACTTTGCCCAACAATTGTAATGACTATGCCAACCACTATTAAATTACTAATCCAACCTCTAAAATCGACTTTGCCCAACAATTGTAATGACTTTGCCCAACAATTGTAATAAGTTTGCTAACCACTATTAATCACTTATCCGACCTCTAAAGATGACTTTGCCCCACAATTGTAATGACTTTGCCCAACAATTGTAATAACTTTGCTAACCACTATTAATCAATTATCCGACCTCTAAAAATGACTTTGCCCAACAATTGTAATGACTTTGCAAACCACTGTTAATCACTTATCCGACCTCTAAAAATGACTTTGCCAACCACTGGTAATGACTTTGTCAACCACTGTTAATTTCTTATCCGACCTCCAAAAACGACTTTGCCCAACAATTGTAATGACTTTGCCAACCACTTTTAATCACTAATCCGACCTCTAAAATCGACTTTGCCCAACAATTGTAATGACTTTGCCCAACAATTGTAATAACTTTGCTAACCACTATTAATCACTAATCCGACCTCTAAAAATGACTTTGCCCAACAATTGTAACGACTTTGCCCGACAATTGTAATAACTTTGCTAACCACTATTAATCAATTATCCGACCTCTAAAATCGACTTTGCCCAACAATTTTAATGACTTTGCCAACCACTTTTATTCACTAATCCGACCTCTAAAATCGACTTTGCTCAACAATTGTAATGACTTTGCCAACCACTTTTAATCACTAATCCGACCTCTAAAAATGACTTTGCCCAACAATTGTAATGACTTTGCCAACCACTGTTAATCACTTATCCGACCTCTAAAAATGACTTTTCCTACCACTGGTAATGACTTTGCCAACCACTGTTAATTGCTTGTCCGACCTCTAAAAACGACTTTGCCCAACAATTGTAATGACTTTGCCAACCACTTTTAATCACTAATCTGACCTTTAAAATCTACTTTGCCCAACAATTGTAATGACTTTGGCAACCACTGTTAATCAATTATCCGACCTCTAAAAACGACTTTGCTCAACAATTGTAATGACTATGCCAACCACTATTAAATTACTAATCCAACCTCTAAAATCGACTTTGCCCAACAATTGTAATGACTTTGCCAAACAATTGTAATAACTTTGCCAACCACTATTAATCACTTATCCGACCTCAAAAAATGACTTTGCCCCACAATTGTAATGACTTTGCCCAACAATTGTAATGACTTTGCCAACCACTGTTAATCACTTATCCGACCTCTAAAAATGACTTTGCCAACCACTGGTAATGACTTTGTCAACCACTGTTAATTGCTTATCCGACCTCCAAAAACGACTTTGCCCAACAATTGTAATGACTTTGCCAACCACTTTTAATCACTAATCCGACCTCTAAAATCGACTTTGCCCAACAATTGTAATGACTTTGCCCAACAATTGTAATAACTTTGCTAACCACTATTAATCACTAATCCGACCTCTAAAAATGACTCTGCCCAACAATTGTAACGACTTTGCCCGACAATTGTAATAACTTTGCTAACCACTATTAATCAATTATCCGACCTCTAAAATCGACTTTGCCCAACAATTTTAATGACTTTGCCAACCACTTTTATTCACTAATCCGACCTCTAAAATCGACTTTGCCCAACAATTGTAATGACTTTGCCAACCACTTTTAATCACTAATCCGACCTCTTAAAATGACTTTGCCCAACAATTGTAATGACTTTGCCAACCACTGTTAATCACTTATCCGACCTCTAAAAATGACTTTTCCTACCACTGGTAATGACTTTGCCAACCACTGTTAATTGCTTGTCCGACCTCTAAAAACGACTTTGCCCAACAATTGTAATGACTTTGCCAACCACTTTTAATCACTAATCCGACCTCTAAAAATGACTTTGCCCAACAATTGTAACGACTTTGCCCAACAATTGTAATAACTTTGCTAACCAATATTAATCAATTATCCGACCTCTAAAATCGACTTTGCCCAACAATTTTAATGACTTTGCCAACCACTTTTAATCACTTATCCGACCTCTAAAAATGACTTTTCCTACCAATGGTAATGACTTTGCCAACCACTGTTAATTGCTTGTCCGACCTCTAAAAACGACTTTGCCCAACAATTGTAATGACTTTGCCAAACACTTTTAATCACTAATCCGACCTTTAAAATCTACTTTGCCCAACAATTGTAATGACTTTGGCAACCACTTTTAATCACTTATCCGACCTCTAAAAATGACTTTGCCAACCACTGGTAATGACTTTGTCAACCACTGTTAATTGCTTATCCGACCTCCAAAAACGACTTTGCCCAACAATTGTAATGACTTTGCCAACCACTTTTAATCACTAATCCGACCTCTAAAATCGACTTTGCCCAACAATTGTAACGACTTTGCCCAACAATTGTAATAACTTTGCTAACCACTATTAATCAATTATCCGACCTCTAAAATCGACTTTGCCCAACAATTGTAATGACTTTGCCAACCACTGTTAATCACTTATCCGACCTCTAAAAATGACTTTTCCTACCACTGGTAATGACTTTGCCAACCACTGTTAATTGCTTGTCCGACCTCTAAAACGACTTTGCCCAACAATTGTAATGACTTTGCCAACCACTTTTAATCACTAATCCGACCTCTAAAAATGACTATGCCCAACAATTGTAATGACTTTGCCAACCACTGTTAATCACTTATCCGACCTCTAAAAATGACTTTGCCAACCACTGGTAATTGCTAATCCGACCTCCAAAAACGACTTTGCCCAACAATTGTAATGACTTTGCCAACCACTTTTAATCACTAATCCGACCTCTAAAATCGACTTTGCCCAACAATTGTAATGACTTTGCCCAACAATTGTAATAACTTTGCTAACCACTATTAATCACTAATCCGACCTCTAAAAATGACTTTTCCCAACATTTGTAACTACTTTGCCCAGCAATTGTAATAACTTTGCTAACCACTATTAATCAATTATCCGACCTCTAAAATCGACTTTGCCCAACGATTGTAATGACTTTGCCAACCACTTTTAATCACTAATCCGACCTCTAAAAATGACTTTGCCAAACAATTGTAATGACTTTGCCAACCACTGTTAATCACTTATCCGACCTCTAAAAATGACTTTTCCTACCACTGGTAATGACTTTGCCAACCACTGTTAATTGCTTGTCCGACCTCTAAAAACGACTTTGCCCAACAATTGTAATGACTTTGCCAACCACTTTTATTCACTAATCCGACCTCTAAAATCGACTCTGCCCAACATTTGTAATGACTTTGCCAACCACTTTTAATCACTAATCCGATCTCTAAAAATGACTTTGCCCAACAATTTTAATGACTTTGCCAACCACTTTTATTCACTAATCCGACCTCTAAAATCGACTTTGCCCAACGATTGTAATGACTTTGCCAACCACTTTTAATCACTAATCCGATCTCTAAAAATGACTTTGCCAAACAATTGTAATGACTTTGCCAAACACTGTTAATCACTTATCCGACCTCTAAAAATGACTTTTCCTACCACTGGTAATGACTTTGCCAACCACTGTTAATTGCTTGTCCGACCTCTAAAAACGACTTTGCCCAACATTTGTAATAACTTTGCTAACCACTATTAATCAATTATCCGACCTCTAAAATCTACTTTTCCCAACAATTTTAATGACTTTGCCAACCACTTTTATTCACCAATCCGAACTCTAAAATCGACTTTGCCCAACAATTGTAATGACTTTGCCAACCACTTTTAATCACTAATCCGACCTCTAAAATGACTTTGCCCAACAATTGTAATGACTTTGCCAACCACTGTTAATCACTTATCCGACCTCTAAAAATGACTTTTCCTACCACTGGAAATGACTTTGCCAACCACTGTTAATTGCTTGTCCGACCTCTAAAAACGACTTTGCCCAACAATTGTAATGACTTTGCCAACCACTTTTAATCACTAATCCGACCTTTAAAATCTACTTTGCCCAACAATTGTAATGACTTTGGCAACCACTTTTAATCACTAATCCGACCTCTAAAATCGACTTTGCCCAACAATTGTAATGACTATGCCAACCACTTTTTATCACTAATCCGACCTCTAAAAATGACTTTGCCCAACAATTGTAATGACTTTGCCAACCACTGTTAATCACTTATCCGACCTCTAAAAATGACTTTGCCAACCACTGGTTATGTCTTTGCCAACCACTGTTAATCACTAATCCGACCACTAAAAATGACTTTGCCCAACAATTGTAATGACTTTCCCAACCACTGTTGATCACTAATCCGCGCACTAAAAATGACTTTGCCCAACAATTGAAGTGACTTTGCCAACCACAGTTTATAACTTATCCGACCGCTAAAAATGACTTTGCCCAACAATTGTAATTACTTTGCCAACCACTGGTAATGACTTTGCCAACCACTGTTAATCAATCATCCGACCTCTAAAAATGACTATGCCCAAAAATTGTAATGAATTCGCCCAACAATTGTAATGACTTTGCCAACCACTGTTAATCACTTATCCGACCTCTAAAAATGACTTTGCCCAACAATTGTAATGACTTTGCCAACCATTGTTAATCTCTTATCCTACCTCTAAAAATGACTTTGCCAACCACTGGTAATGACTTTGCCAACCACTGTTAATTGCTTATCCGACCTCTAAAAACGACTTTGCCCAACAACTGTAATGACTTTGCCAACCACTTTAAATCACTAATCCGACCTCTAAAATCGACTTTGCCCAACAATTGTAATGACTTTGCCAACCACTGTTAATCACTTATCCGACCTCTAAAAATGACTTTGCCCAACAATTGTAACGACTTTGCCCAACAATTGTAATAACTTTGTTAACCACTATTAATCACTAATCCGACCTTTAAAAATGACTTTGCCCAACAATTGTAATGACTTTGCCAACCACTATTTATCACTTATCCGACCTCTAAAAATGACTTTGCCCAACAATTGTAATGAATTTGCCAACCACTGGTATTGACTTTGCCAACCACTTTTAATCACTAATCCGACCTCTAAAATCGACTTTGCCCAACAATTGAAATGACTTTACCAACCACTATTTATCACTAATCCGACCTCTAAAAATGACTTTGCCCAACAATTGTAATGACTTTGCCAACCACTATTTATCACTAATCCGACCTCTAAAAATGACTTTGCCCAACAATTGTAATGACTTTGCCAACCACTGTAAATCACTTATCCGACCTCTAAAAATGACTTTGCCCAACAATTGTAATGACTTTGCCAACCACCGTTAATCACTAATCCGACCACTAAAAATGACTTTGCCCAACAATTGTAATGACTTTGCCAACCACTGTTAATCACTTATCCGACCACTAAAAATGACTTTGCCCAACAATTGTAATGACTTTGCCAACCACAGTTTATCACTTATCCGACCGCTAAAAATGACTTTGCCCAACAATTGTAATGACTTTGCCAACCACTGTTAATCACTTATCCGACCACTAAAAATGACTTTGCCCAACAATTGTAATGACTTTGCCAACCACAGTTTATCACTTATCCGACCTCTAAAAATGACTTTGCCCAACAATTGTAATGACTTTGCCAACCACTGGTAATGACTTTGCCAACCACTTTTAATCACTAATCCGACCTCTAAAAACGACTTTGCCCAACAATTGTAATGACTTTGCCAACCACTTTTAATCACTATTCCGACCTCTAAAATCAACTTTGCCCAACAATTGTAATGACCTTGCCAACCACTGTTAATCACTTATCCGACCTCTAAAAATGACTATGCCCAACAATTGGAATGACTTTGCCAACCACTGTTAATCACTAATCCGACCACTAAAAATGACTTTGCCCAACAATTGTAATGACTTTGCCAACCACTGTTAATCACTTATCCGACCACTAAAAATGACTTTGCCCAACAATTGTAATGACTTTGCCAACCACAGTTTATCACTTATCGACCGCTAAAAATGACTTTGCCCAACAATTGTAATGAATTTGCCAACCACTGGTATTGACTTTGCCAACCACTTTTAATCACTAATCCGACCTCTAAAATCGACTTTGCCCAACAATTGAAATGACTTTACCAACCACTATTTATCACTAATCCGACCTCTAAAAATGACTTTGCCCAACAATTGTAATGACTTTGCCAACCACTATTTATCACTAATCCGACCTCTAAAAATGACTTTGCCCAACAATTGTAATGACTTTGCCAACCACTGTAAATCACTTATCCGACCTCTAAAAATGACTTTGCCCAACAATTGTAATGACTTTGCCAACCACCGTTAATCACTAATCCGACCACTAAAAATGACTTTGCCCAACAATTGTAATGACTTTGCCAACCACTGTTAATCACTTATCCGACCACTAAAAATGACTTTGCCCAACAATTGTAATGACTTTGCCAACCACAGTTTATCACTTATCCGACCGCTAAAAATGACTTTGCCCAACAATTGTAATGACTTTGCCAACCACTGTTAATCACTTATCCGACCACTAAAAATGACTTTGCCCAACAATTGTAATGACTTTGCCAACCACAGTTTATCACTTATCCGACCTCTAAAAATGACTTTGCCCAACAATTGTAATGACTTTGCCAACCACTGGTAATGACTTTGCCAACCACTTTTAATCACTAATCCGACCTCTAAAATCGACTTTGCCCAACAATTGTAATGACTTTACCAACCACTATTTATCACTAATCCGACCTCTAAAAATGACTTTGCCCAACAATTGTAATGACTATGCCAACCACTGTTAATCACTAGTCCGACCACTAAAAATGACTTTGCCCAACAATTTTAATGACTTTTCCAACCACTGTTAATCACTTATCCGACCACTAAAAATGACTTTGCCCAACAATTGTAATGACTTTGCCAACCACAGTTTATAACTTATCCGACCGCTAAAAATGACTTTGCCCAACAATTGTAATGTCTTTGCCAACCACTGGTAATGACTTTGCCAACCACTGTTAATCAATTATCCGACCTCTAAAAATGACTATGCCCAACAATTGTAATGAATTTGCCAAACAATTGTAATGACTTTGCTAACCACTTTTAATCACTAATCCGACCTCTAAAATCGACTTTGCCGAACAATTGTAATGACTTTGCCAACCACTGTTAATCACTTATCCTACCTCTAAAAATTACTTTGCCCAACATTTGTAATGACTTTGCCAACCAATGTTAATCACTTATCCGACCTCTTTAAATGACAATGCCCAACAATTGTAATGAATTTGCCCAATAATTGTAATGACTTTGCCAACCACTGTTAATCAATTATCCGACCTCTAAAAATGACTATGCCCAACAATTGTAATGAATTTGCCAAACAATTGTAATGACTTTGCCAACCACTGTTAATCACTTATCCGACCTCTAAAAATGACTTTGCCAACCACTGGTAATGACTTTGCCAACCACTGTTAATTGCTTATCCGACCTCTAAAAACGACTTTACCCAACAATTGTAATGACTTTGCCAACCACTTTTAATCACTAATCCGACCTCTAAAATCGACTTTGCCCAACAATTGTAATGACTTTGCCAACCACTGCTAATCTCTTATCCTACCTCTAAAATTGACTTTGCCAACCACTGGTAATGACTTTGCCAACCACTGTTAATTGCTTATCCGACCTCTAAAAACGACTTTGCCCAACAATTGTAATGAATTTGCCAAACAATTGTAATGACTTTGCCAACCACTGTTAATCACTAATCCGACCTCTAAAAATGACTTTGCCAACCACTGGTAATGACTTTGCCAACCACTGTTAATTGCTTATCCGACCTCTAAAAACGACTTTGCCCAACAATTGTAATGACTTTGCCAAACACTTTTAATCACTAATCCGACCTCTAAAATCGACTTAGCCCAACAATTGTAATGACTTTGCCAACCACTGTTAATCTCTTATCCTACCTCTAAAAATGACTTTGCCAACCACTGGTAATGACTTTGCCAACCACTGTTAATTGCTTATCCGACCTCTAAAAACGACTTTGCCCAACAATTGTAATGACTTTGCCAACCACTTTAAATCACTAATCCGACCTCTAAAATCGACTTTGCCCAACAATTGTAATGACTTTGCCAACAACTGTTAATCACTCATCCGACCTCTAAAAATGACTTTGCCAACCACTGGTAATGACTTTGCCAACCACTGTTAATCAATTATCCGACCTCTAAAAATGACTATGCCCAACAATTGTAATGAATTTGCCAAACAATTGTAATGACTTTGCCAACCACTGTTAATCACTTATCCGACCTCTAAAAATGACTTTGCCAACCACTGGTAATGACTTTGCCAACCACTGTTAATTGCTTATCCGACCTCTAAAAACGACTTTGCCCTACAATTGTAATGACTTTGCCCAACAATTGTAATGACTTTGCCAACCACTGTTAATCTCTTATCCTACCTCTAAAAATGACTTTGCCAACCACTGGTAATGACTTTGCCAACCACTGTTAATTGCTTATCCGACCTCTAAAAACGACTTTGCCCAACAATTGTAATGACTTTGCCAACCACTTTAAATCACTAATCCGACCTCTAAAATCGACTTTGCCCAATAATTGTAATGACTTTGCCAACCACTGTTAATCAATTATCCGACCTCTAAAAATGACTATGCCCAACAATTGTAATGAATTTGCCCAACAATTGTAATGACTTTGCCAACCACTGTTAATCACTCATCCGACCTCTAAAAATAACTTTGCCAACCACTGGTAATGACTTTGCCAACCACTGTTAATCAATTATCCGACCTCTAAAAATGACTATGCCCAACAATTGTAATGAATTTGCCAAACAATTGTAATGACTTTGCCAACCACTGTTAATCACTTATCCGACCTCTAAAAATGACTTTGCCAACCACTGGTAATGACTTTGCCAACCACTGTTAATTGCTTATCCGACCTCTAAAAACGACTTTGCCCTACAATTGTAATGACTTTGCCCAACAATTGAAATGACTTTGCCAACCACTGTTAATCACTTATCCGACCTCTAAAAATGACTTTGCCAACCACTGGTAATGACTTTGCCAACCACTGTTAATCAATTATCCGACCTCTAAAAATGACTATGCCCAACAATTGTAATGAATTTGCCAAACAATTGTAATGACTTTGCCAACCACTGTTAATCACTTATCCGACCTCTAAAAATGACTTTGCCAACCACTGGTAATGACTTTGCCAACCACTGTTAATTGCTAATCCGACCTCTAAAAACGACTTTGCCCAACAATTGTAATGAATTTGCCAACCACTGTTAATCACTTATCCGACCTCTAAAAATGACTTTGCCCAACAATTGTAATGACTTTGCCAACCACTGGTAATGACTTTGCCAACCACTGTTAATTGCTTATCCGACCTCTAAAAACGACTTTGCCCAACAATTGAAATGACTTTGCCAACCACTTTTAATCACTAATCCGACCTCTAAAATCGACTTTGCCCAACAATTGTAATGACTTTGCCAACCACTGTTAATCACTTATCCTACCTCTAAAAATTACTTTGCCCAACAATTGTAATGACTTTGCCAACCACTGTAAATAACTTATCCGACCTCTTTAAATGACTATGCCCAACAATTTTAATGAATTTGCCCAACAATTGTAATGACTTTGCCAACCACTGGTATTGACTTTGCCAACCACTGTTAATCAATTATCCGACCTCTAAAATGACTATGCCCAACAATTGTAATGAATTTGCCCAATAATTGTAATGACTTTGCCAACCAGTGTTAATCAATTATCCGACCTCTAAAAATGACTATGCCCAACAATTGTAATGAATTTGCCCAACAATTGTAATGACTTTGCCAACCACTGTTAATCACTTATCCGACCTCTAAAAATGACTTTGCCAACCACTGGTAATGACTTTGCCAACCACTGTTAATTGCTTATCCGACCTCTAAAAACGACTTTGCCCAACAATTGTAATGACTTTGCCAACCACTGTTAATCAATTATCCGACCTCTAAAAATGACTATGCCCAACAATTGTAATGAATTTGCCCAACAATTGTAATGACTTTGCCAACCACTGTTAATCACTTATCCGACCTCTAAAAATGACTTTGCCAACCACTGGTAATGACTTTGCCAACCACTGTTAATTGCTTATCCGACCTCTAAAAACGACTTTGCCCAACAATTGTAATGACTTTGCCAACCACTTTTAATCACTAATCCGACCTCTAAAATCGACTTTGCCCAACAATTGTAATGACCTTGCCAACCACTGTTAATCACTTATCCTACATCTAAAAATTACTTTGCCCAACAATTGTAATGACTTTGCCAACCACTGTTAATCACTTTTCCGACCTCTAAAAATGACTTTGCCAACCACTGGTAATGACTTAACCAACCACTGGTAATGACTTTGCCAACCACTGGTAATGACTTTGCCAACCACTGTTAATCATTTATCCGACCTCTAAAAATGACTTTGCCCAACAATTTTAATAACTTTGTTAACCACTATTAATCACTAGTCCGACCTCTAAAAATGACTTTGCCCAACAATTGTAATGACTTTTCCAACCACTGTTAATCACTTATCCGAACTCTAAAAATGACTTTGCCAACCACTGTTAATCACTAATCCGACCACTAAAAATGACTTTGCCAACCACTGGTAATGACTTTGCCGACCACTGTTAATCATTTATCCGACCTCTAGAAATGACTTTGCCCAACAATTGTAATGACTTTGCCAACCACTGTTAATCACTTATCCTACCTCTAAAAATTACTTTGCTCAACAATTGTAATGACTTTGCCAACCACTGTTAATTGCTAATCCGACCTCTAAAAACGACTTTGGCCAACAATTGTAATGACTTTGCCAACCACTTTTAATCATTAATCCGACCTCTAAAATCGACTTTGCCCAACAATTTTAATGACTTTGTTAACCACTATTAATCACTAGTCCGACCTCTAAAAATGACTTTGCCCAACAATTGTAATGACTTTTCCAACCACTGTTAATCACTTATCCGACCTCTAAAAATGACTTTGCCAACCACTGGTAATGACTTTGCCAACCACTGTTAATCACTAATCCGACCACTAAAAATGACTTTGCCCAACAATTGTAATTACTTTGCCAACCACTGGTAATGACTTTGCCAACCACTGTTAATCAATTATCCGACCTCTAAAAATGACTATGCCCAACAATTGTAATGAATTTGCCAAACAATTGTAATGACTTTGCCAACCACTGTTAATCACTTATCCGACCTCTAAAAATGACTTTGCCAACCACTGGTAATGACTTTGCCAACCACTGTTAATTGCTTATCCGACCTCTAAAAACGACTTTGCCCTACAATTGTAATGACTTTGCCCAACAATTGAAATGACTTTGCCAACCACTGTTAATCACTTATCCGACCTCTAAAAATGACTTTGCCAACCACTGGTAATGACTTTGCCAACCACTGTTAATCAATTATCCGACCTCTAAAATGACTATGCCCAACAATTGTAATGAATTTGCCAAACAATTGTAATGACTTTGCCAACCACTGTTAATCACTTATCCGACCTCTAAAAATGACTTTGCCAACCACTGGTAATGACTTTGCCAACCACTGTTAATTGCTAATCCGACCTCTAAAAACGACTTTGCCCAACAATTGTAATGAATTTGCCAACCACTGTTAATCACTTATCCGACCTCTAAAAATGACTTTGCCCAACAATTGTAATGACTTTGCCAACCACTGGTAATGACTTTGCCAACCACTGTTAATTGCTTATCCGACCTCTAAAAACGACTTTGCCCAACAATTGAAATGACTTTGCCAACCACTTTTAATCACTAATCCGACCTCTAAAATCGACTTTGCCCAACAATTGTAATGACTTTGCCAACCACTGTTAATCACTTATCCTACCTCTAAAAATTACTTTGCCCAACAATTGTAATGACTTTGCCAACCACTGTAAATAACTTATCCGACCTCTTTAAATGACTATGCCCAACAATTTTAATGAATTTGCCCAACAATTGTAATGACTTTGCCAACCACTGGTATTGACTTTGCCAACCACTGTTAATCAATTATCCGACCTCTAAAAATGACTATGCCCAACAATTGTAATGAATTTGCCCAATAATTGTAATGACTTTGCCAACCAGTGTTAATCAATTATCCGACCTCTAAAAATGACTATGCCCAACAATTGTAATGAATTTGCCCAACAATTGTAATGACTTTGCCAACCACTGTTAATCACTTATCCGACCTCTAAAAATGACTTTGCCAACCACTGGTAATGACTTTGCCAACCACTGTTAATTGCTTATCCGACCTCTAAAAACGACTTTGCCCAACAATTGTAATGACTTTGCCAACCACTGTTAATCAATTATCAGACCTCTAAAAATGACTATGCCCAACAATTGTAATGAATTTGCCCAACAATTGTAATGACTTTGCCAACCACTGTTAATCACTTATCCGACCTCTAAAAATGACTTTGCCAACCACTGGTAATGACTTTGCCAACCACTGTTAATTGCTTATCCGACCTCTAAAAACGACTTTGCCCAACAATTGTAATGACTTTGCCAACCACTTTTAATCACTAATCCGACCTCTAAAATCGACTTTGCCCAACAATTGTAATGACCTTGCCAACCACTGTTAATCACTTATCCTACATCTAAAAATTACTTTGCCCAACAATTGTAATGACTTTGCCAACCACTGTTAATCACTTTTCCGACCTCTAAAAATGACTTTGCCAACCACTGGTAATGACTTAACCAACCACTGGTAATGACTTTGCCAACCACTGGTAATGACTTTGCCAACCACTGTTAATCATTTATCCGACCTCTAAAAATGACTTTGCCCAACAATTTTAATAACTTTGTTAACCACTATTAATCACTAGTCCGACCTCTAAAAATGACTTTGCCCAACAATTGTAATGACTTTTCCAACCACTGTTAATCACTTATCCGAACTCTAAAAATGACTTTGCCAACCACTGTTAATCACTAATCCGACCACTAAAAATGACTTTGCCAACCACCGGTAATGACTTTGCCAACCACTGTTAATCATTTATCCGACCTCTAGAAATGACTTTGCCCAACAATTGTAATGACTTTGCCAACCACTGTTAATCACTTATCCTACCTCTAAAAATTACTTTGCTCAACAATTGTAATGACTTTGCCAACCACTGTTAATTGCTAATCCGACCTCTAAAAACGACTTTGGCCAACAATTGTAATGACTTTGCCAACCACTTTTAATCATTAATCCGACCTCTAAAATCGACTTTGCCCAACAATTTTAATGACTTTGTTAACCACTATTAATCACTAGTCCGACCTCTAAAAATGACTTTGCCCAACAATTGTAATGACTTTTCCAACCACTGTTAATCACTTATCCGACCTCTAAAAATGACTTTGCCAACCACTGTTAATCACTAATCCGACCACTAAAAATGACTTTGCCCAACAATTGTAATGACTTTGCCAACCACTGTTAATCACTTATCCTACCTCTAAAAATTACTTTGCCCAACAATTGTAATGACTTTGCCAACCACTGTAAATAACTTATCCGACCTCTTTAAATGACTTTGCCCAACAATTTTAATGACTTTGTTAACCACTATTAATCACTAGTCCGACCTCTAAAAATGACTTTGCCCAACAATTGTAATGACTTTTCCAACCACTGTTAATCACTTATCCGACCTCTAAAAATGACTTTGCCAACCAGTGTTAATCAATTATCCGACCTCTAAAAATGACTATGCCCAACAATTGTAATGAATTTGCCCAACAATTGTAATGACTTTGCCAACCACTGTTAATCACTTATCCGACCTCTAAAAATGACTTTGCCAACCACTGGTAATGACTTTGCCAACCACTGTTAATTGCTTATCCGACCTCTAAAAACGACTTTGCCCAACAATTGTAATGACTTTGCCAACCACTGTTAATCACTTATCCGACCTCTAAAAATGACTTTGCCAACCACTGGTAATGACTTTGCCAACCACTGTTGTTTGCTTATCCGACCTCTAAAAACGACTTTGCCCAACAATTGTAATGACTTTGCCAACCACTTTTAATCACTAATCCGACCTCTAAAATCGACTTTGCCCAACAATTGTAATGACCTTGCCAACCACTGTTAATCACTTATCCCACATCTAAAAATTACTTTGCCCAACAATTGTAATGACTTTGCCAACCACTGTTAATCACTTTTCCGACCTCTAAAAATGACTTTGCCAACCACTGGTAATGACTTTGCCAACCACTGGTAATGACTTTGCCAACCACTGTTAATCATTTATCCGACCTCTAAAAATGACTTTGCCCAACAATTTTAATAACTTTGTTAACCACTATTAATCACTAGTCCGACCTCTAAAAATGACTTTGCCCAACAATTGTAATGACTTTTCCAACCACTGTTAATCACTTATCCGAACTCTAAAAATGACTTTGCCAACCACTGTTAATCACTAATCCGACCACTAAAAATGACTTTGCCAACCACTGGTAATGACTTTGCCAACCACTGTTAATCATTTATCCGACCTCTAGAAATGACTTTGCCCAACAATTGTAATGACTTTGCCAACCACTGTTAATCACTTATCCTACCTCTAAAAATTACTTTGCTCAACAATTGTAATGACTTTGCCAACCACTGTTAATTGCTAATCCGACCTCTAAAAACGACTTTGGCCAACAATTGTAATGACTTTGCCAACCACTTTTAATCACTAATCCGACCTCTAAAATCGACTTTGCCCAACAATTTTAATGACTTTGTTAACCACTATTAATCACTAGTCCGACCTCTAAAAATGACTTTGCCCAACAATTGTAATGACTTTTCCAACCACTGTTAATCACTTATCCGACCTCTAAAATTGACTTTGCCAACCACTGTTAATCACTAATCCGACCACTAAAAATGACTTTGCCCAACAATTGTAATGACTTTGCCAACCACTGTTAATCACTTATCCGACCTCTAAAAATGACTTTGCCAACCACTGGTAATGACTTTGCCAACCACTGTTAATTGCTAATCCGACCTCTAAAAACGACTTTGGCCAACAATTGTAATGACTTTGCCAACCACTTTTAATCACTAATCCGACCTCTAAAATCGACTTTGCCCAACAATTTTAATAACTTTGTTAACCACTATTAATCACTAGTCCGACCTCTAAAAATGACTTTGCCCAACAATTGTAATGACTTTTCCAACCACTGTTAATCACTTATCCGACCTCTAAAAATGACTTTGCCAACCACTGTTAATCACTAATGCGACCACTAAAAATGACTTTGCCCAACAATTGTAATGACTTTGCCAACCACTGTTAATCACTTATCCGACCTCTAAAAATGACTTTGCCAACCACTGGTAATGACTTTGCCAACCACTGTTAATCAATTATCCGACCTCTAAAAATGACTTTGCCAACCACTGGTAATGACTTTGCCAACCACTGTTAATCATTTATCCGACCTCTAGAAATGACTTTGCCCAACAATTGTAATGACTTTGCCAACCACTGTTAATCACTTATCCTACCTCTAAAAATTACTTTGCTCAACAATTGTAATGACTTTGCCAACCACTGTTAATTGCTAATCCGACCTCTAAAAACGACTTTGGCTAACAATTGTAATGACTTTGCCAACCACTTTTAATCACTAATCCGACCTCTAAAATCGACTTTGCCCAACAATTGTAATGACTTTGCCAAACACTGTTAATCACTTATCCGACCTCTAAAAATGACTTTGCCAACCACTGGTAATGACTTTGCCAACCACTGTTAATCACTAATCCGACCACTAAAAATGACTTTGCCCAACAATTGTAATTACTTTGCCAACCACTGTTAATCACTAATCCGACCACCAAAAATGACCTTGCCCAACAATTGAAATGACTTTGCCAGCCACAGTTTATCACTTATCCGACCGCTAAAAATGACTTTGCCCAACAATTGTAATGACTTTGCAAACCACTGGTAATGACTTTGCCAACCACTGTTAATCAATTATCCGACCTCTAAAAATGACTATGCCCAACAATTGTAATGACTTTGCCAACAACTGTTAATCACTTATCCGACCTCTAAAAATGACTTTGCCAACCACTGGTAATGACTTTGCCAACCACTGTTAATCACTAATCCGACCACTAAAAATGACTTTGCCCAACAATTGTAATGACTTTGCCAACCACTTTTAATCACTAATCCGACCTCTAAAATCGACTTTGCCCAACAATTGTAATGACTTTGCCAACCACTGTTAATCACTTATCCTACCTCTAAAAATTACTTTGCCCAACAATTGTAATGACTTTGCCAACCACTGTTAATCACTTATCCGACCTCTAAAAATGACTTTGCCAACCACTTTTAATCACTAATCCGACCTCTAAAATCGACTTTGCCCAACAATTTTAATGACTTTGCTTACCACTTTTAATCACTAATCCGACCTCTAAAATCGACTTTGCCAAACAATTGTAATGACTTTGCCAAACACTGTTAATGACTTTGCCAACCACTGTTAATCACTAATCCGACCACTAAAAATGACTTTGCCCAACAATTGTAATTACTTTGCCAACCACTGTTAATCACTAATCCGACCACCAAAAATGACCTTGCCCAACAATTGAAATGACTTTGCCAGCCACAGTTTATCACTTATCCGACCGTTAAAAATGACTTTGCCCAACAATTGTAATGACTTTGCAAACCACTGGTAATGACTTTGCCAACCACTGTTAATCACATATCCGACCTCTAAAAATGACTATGCCCAACAATTGTAATGACTTTGCCAACCACTGTTAATCACTTATCCGACCTCTAAAAATGACTTTGCCAACCACTGGTAATGACTTTGCCAACCACTGTTAATCACTAATCCGACCACTAAAAATGACTTTGCCCAACAATTGTAATTACTTTGCCAACCACTGTTAATCACTAATTCGACCACCAAAAATGACCTTGCCCAACAATTGAAATGACTTTGCCAGCCACAGTTTATCACTTATCCGACCGCTAAAAATGACTTTGCCTAACAATTGTAATGACTTTGCAAACCATTGGTAATGACTTTGCCAACCACTGTTAATCAATTATCCGACCTCTAAAAATGACTATGCCCAACAATTGTAATGACTTTGCCAACCACTGTTAATCACTTATCCGACCTCTAAAAATGACTTTGCCAACAACTGGTAATGACTTTGCCAACCACTGTTAATCACTAATCCGACCACTAAAAATGACTTTGCCCAACAATTGTAATGACTTTGCCAACCACTTTTAATCACTAATCCGACCTCTAAAATCGACTTTGCCCAACAATTGTAATGACTTTGCCAACCACTGTTAATCACTTATCCTACCTCTAAAAATTACTTTGCCCAACAATTGTAATGACTTTGCCAACCACTGTTAATCACTTATCCGACCTCTAAAAATGACTTTGCCAACCACTGGTAAATACTTTGCCATCCACTGGTAATGACTTTGCCAACCACTGGTAATGACTTTGCCAACCACTGATAATGACTTTGCCAACCACTGGTAATGACTTTGCCAACCACTGTTAATCTCTTATCCGACCTCTAAAAATGACTTTTCCTACCATTGGTAATGACTTTGCCAACGACTGTTAATTGCTAATCCGACCTCTAAAAACGACTTTGCCAAACAATTGTAATGACTTTGCCAGCCACAGTTTATCAATTATCCGACCTCTAAAAATGACTTTGCCCAACAATTGTAATGACTTTGCCAACCACTGTTAATCACTTATCCTACCTCTAAAAATTACTTTGCTCAACAATTGTAATGACTTTGCCAACCACTGTTAATTGCTAATCCGACCTCTAAAAACGACTTTGGCCAACAATTGTAATGACTTTGCCAACCACTTTTAATCACTAATCCGACCTCTAAAATCGACTTTGCCCAACAATTTTAATGACTTTGCTTACCACTTTTAATCACTAATCCGACCTCTAAAATCGACTTTGCCCAACAATTGTAATTACTTTGCCAAACACTGTTAATCACTTATCCGACCTCTAAAAATGACTTTGCCAACCACTGGTAATGACTTTGCCAGCCACTGTTAATCACTAATCCGACCACTAAAAATGACTTTGCCCAACAATTGTAATGACTTTGCCAACCACTTTTAATCACTAATCCGACCTCTAAAATCGACTTTGCCCAACAATTGTAATGACTTTGCCAACCACTGTTAATCACTTATCCTACCTCTAAAAATTACTTTGCCCAACAATTGTAATGACTTTGCCAACCACTGTTAATCACTTATCCGACCTCTAAAAATGACTTTGCCAGCCACTGGTAATGACTTTGCCATCCACTGGTAATGACTTTGCCAACCACTGGTAATGACTTTGCCAACCACTGATAATGACTTTGCCAACCACTGGTAATGACTTTGCCAACCACTGTCAATCTCTTATCCGACCTCTAAAAATGACTTTTCCTACCATTGGTAATGACTTTGCCAACGACTGTTAATTGCTAATCCGACCTCTAAAAACGACTTTGCCAAACAATTGTAATGACTTTGCCAGCCACAGTTTATCAATTATCCGACCTCTAAAAATGACTTTGCCCAACAATTGTAATGACTTTGCCAACCACTGTTAATCACTTATCCTACCTCTAAAAATTACTTTGCTCAACAATTGTAATGACTTTGCCAACCACTGTTAATTGCTAATCCGACCTCTAAAAATGACTTTGCCCAACAATTGTAATGACTTTGCCAACCACTTTTAATCACTAATCCGACCTCTAAAATCGACTTTGCCCAACAATTTTAATGACTTTGCTTACCACTTTTAATCACTAATCCGACCTCTAAAATCGACTTTGCCCAACAATTGTAATGACCTTGCCAACCACTGTTAATCACTAATCCCACATCTAAAAATTACTTTGCCCAACAATTGTAATCACTTTGCCAACCACTGTTAATCACTTTTCCGACCACTAAAAATGACTTTGCCCAACATTTGTAATTACTTTGCCAACCACTGTTAATCACTAATCCGACCACCAAAAATGACCTTGCCCAACAATTGAAATGACTTTGCCAGCCACAGTTTATCACTTATCCGACCGCTAAAAATGACTTTGCCCAACAATTGTAATGACTTTGCAAACCACTGGTAATGACTTTGCCAACCACTGTTAATCAATTATCCAACCTCTAAAAATGACTATGCCCAACAATTGTAATGACTTTGCCAACCACTGTTAATCACTTATCCGACCTCTAAAAATGACTTTGCCAACCACTGGTAATGACTTTGCCAACCACTGTTAATCACTAATCCGACCACTAAAAATGACTTTGCCCAACAATTGTAATGACTTTGCCAACCATTTTTAATCACTAATCCGACCTCTAAAATCGACTTTGCCCAACAATTGTAATGACTTTGCCAACCACTGTTAATCACTTATCCTACCTCTAAAAATTACTTTGCCCAACAATTGTAATGACTTTGCCAACCACTGTTAATAGCTTATCCGACCTCTTTAAATGACTATGCCCAACAATTGTAATGAATTTGCCGAACAATTGTAATGACTTTGCCAACCACTGGTAATGACTTTGCCAACCACTGTTAATCAATTATCCGACCTCTAAAAATGACTATGCCCAACAATTGTAATGAATTTGCCCAATAATTATAATGACTTTGCCAACCACTGTTAATCAATTATCCGACCTCTAAAAATGACTATTCCCAACAATTGTAATGAATTTGCCCAACAATTGTAATGACTTTGCCAACCACTGTTAATCACTTATCCGACCTCTAAAAATGACTTTGCCAACCACTGGTAATGACTTTGCCAACCACTTTTAATCACTAATCCGACCTCTAAAATCGACTTTGCCCAAAAATTGTAATGACCTTGCCAACCACTGTTAATCACTTATCCTACATCTAAAAATTACTTTGCCCAACAATTGTAATGACTTTGCCAACCACTGTTAATCACTTTTCCGACCTCTAAAAATGACTTTGCGAACCACTGGTAATGACTTTGCCAACCACTGGTAATGACTTTGCCAACCACTGTTAATCATTTATCCGACCTCTAAAAATGACTTTGCCCAACAATTGTAATGACTTTTCCAACCACTGTTAATCTCTTATCCGACCTCTAAAAATGACTTTTCCTACCATTGGTAATGACTTTGCCAACCACTTTTAATCACTAATCCGACCTCTAAAATCGACTTTGCCCAACAATTGTAATGACCTTGCCAACCACTGTTAATCACTAATCCCACATCTAAAAATTACTTTGCCCAACAATTGTAATCACTTTGCCAACCACTGTTAATCACTTTTCCGACCTCTAAAAATGACTTTGCCAACAACTGGTAATGACTTTGCCAACAACTGTTAATCATTTATCCGACCTCTAAAAATGACTTTGCCCAACAATTTTAATAACTTTGTTAACCACTATTAATCACTAATCCGACCTCTAAAAATGACTTTGCCCAACAATTATAATGACTTTTCCAACCACTGTTAATCACTTTTCCGACCTCTAAAAATGACTTTGCCAACCACTGGTAATGACTTTGCCAACCACTGGTAATGACTTTGCCAACAACTGTTAATCATTTATCCGACCTCTAAAAATGACTTTGCCCAACAATTTTAATAACTTTATTAACCACTATTAATC
Source organism: Brachionus asplanchnoidis (assembly GCA_025491095.1). Taxonomy (NCBI): domain Eukaryota; kingdom Metazoa; phylum Rotifera; class Eurotatoria; order Ploima; family Brachionidae; genus Brachionus; species Brachionus asplanchnoidis. Next base: position 435,351 of record JAILYF010000049.1, on the reverse strand, counting down.
ACTTATCCGACCTCTAAAAATGACTTTTCCTACCATTGAAAATGACTTAGCCATCCACTGTTAATTGCTTATCCGACCTCTAAAAACGACTTTGCCTAACAATTGTAATGACTTTGCCAACCACTTTTAATCAATTATCCAACCTCTAAAAATGACTATGCCCAACAATTGTAATGACTTTGCCAACCACTGTTAATCACTTATCCGACCTCTAAAAATGACTTTGCCAACCACTGGTAATGACTTTGCCAACCACTGTTAATCACTAATCCGACCTCTAAAATCGACTTTGCCCAACAATTTTAATGACTTTGCCAACCACTGTTAATCACTTATCCGACCTCTAAAAATGACTATGCCCAACAATTGTAATGAATTTGCCCAACAATTGTAATGACTTTGCCAACCACTGGTAATGACTTTGCCAACCACTGTTAATCACTAATCCGACCTCTAAAATCGACTTTGCCCAACAATTGTAATGACTTTGCCAACCACTGTTAATCACTTATCCGACCTCTAAAAATGACTATGCCCAACAATTGTAATGAATTTGCCCAATAATTGTAATGACTTTGCCAACCACTGTTAATCACTTATCCGACCTCTAAAAATGACTTTGCCAACCACTGGTAATGACTTTGCCAACCACTGTTAATTGCTCATCCGACCTCTAAAAACGACTTTGCCCAACAATTGTAATGACTTTGCCAACCACTTTTAATCACTAATCCGACCTCTAAAATCGACTTTGCCCAACAATTGTAATGACCTTGCCAACCACTGTTAATCACTTATCCTACATCTAAAATTTAATTGGCCCAACAATTGTAATGACCTTGCCAACCACTGTTAATCACTCATCCTACATCTAAAAATTACTATGCCCAACAATTGTAATGACTTTGCCAACCACTGTTAATCACTTATCCTACCTCTAAAAATTACTTTGCCCAACAATTGTAATGACTTTGCCAACCACTGTTAATCACTTATCCGACCTCTAAAAATGACTTTGCCAACCACTGGTAATGACTTTGCCATCCACTGGTAATGACTTTGCCAACCACTGGTAATGACTTTGCCAACCACTGGTAATGACTTTGCCAACCACTGGTAATGACTTTGCCAACCACTGTTAATCTCTTATCCGACCTCTAAAAATGACTTTTCCTACCATTGGTAATGACTTTGCCAACCACTGTTAATTGCTAATCCGACCTCTAAAAACGACTTTGCCAAACAATTGTAATGACTTTGCCAGCCACAGTTTATCAACTATCCGACCTCTAAAAATGACTTTGCCCAACAATTGTAATGACTTTGCCAACCACTGTTAATCACTTATCCTACCTCTAAAAATTACTTTGCTCAACAATTGTAATGACTTTGCCAACCACTGTTAATTGCTAATCCGACCTCTAAAAACGACTTTGCCCAATAATTTTAATGACTTTGCTTACCACTTTTAATCACTAATCCGACCTCTAAAATCGACTTTGCCCAACAATTGTAATGACTTTGCCAAACACTGTTAATCACTTATCCGACCTCTAAAAATGACTTTGCCAACCACTGGTAATGACTTTGCCAACCACTGTTAATCACTAATCCGACCACTAAAAATGACTTTGCCCAACAATTGTAATTACTTTGCCAACCACTGTTAATCACTAATCCGACCACCAAAAATGACCTTGCCCAACAATTGAAATGACTTTGCCAGCCACAGTTTATCACTTATCTGACCGCTAAAAATGACTTTGCCCAACAATTGTAATGACTTTGCAAACCACTGGTAATGACTTTGCCAACCACTGTTAATCAATTATCCGACCTCTAAAAATGACTATGCCCAACAATTGTAATGACTTTGCCAACCACTGTTAATCACTTATCCGACCTCTAAAAATGACTTTGCCAACCACTGGTAATGACTTTGCCATCCACTGGTAATGACTTTGCCAACCACTGGTAATGACTTTGCCAACCACTGGTAATGACTTTGCCAACCACTGGTAATGACTTTGCCAACCACTGTTAATCTCTTATCCGACCTCTAAAAATGACTTTTCCTACCATTGGTAATGACTTTGCCAACCACTGTTAATTGCTAATCCGACCTCTAAAAACGACTTTGCCAAACAATTGTAATGACTTTGCCAGCCACAGTTTATCAACTATCCGACCTCTAAAAATGACTTTGCCCAACAATTGTAATGACTTTGCCAACCACTTTTAATCACTAATCCGACCTCTAAAATCGACTTTGCCCAACAATTTTAATGACTTTTCTTACCACTTTTAATCACTAATCCGACCTCTAAAATCGACTTTGCCCAACAATTGTAATGACTTTGCCAAACACTGTTAATCACTTATCCGACCTCTAAAAATGACTTTGCCAACCACTGGTAATGACTTTGCCAACCACTGTTAATCACTAATCCGACCACTAAAAATGACTTTGCCCAACAATTGTAATTACTTTGCCAACCACTGTTAATCACTAATCCGACCACCAAAAATGACCTTGCCCAACAATTGAAATGACTTTGCCAGCCACAGTTTATCACTTATCTGACCGCTAAAAATGACTTTGCCCAACAATTGTAATGACTTTGCAAACCACTGGTAATGACTTTGCCAACCACTGTTAATCAATTATCCGACCTCTAAAAATGACTATGCCCAACAATTGTAATGACTTTGCCAACCACTGTTAATCACTTATCCGACCTCTAAAAATGACTTTGCCAACCACTGGTAATGACTTTGCCAACCACTGTTAATCACTAATCCGACCACTAAAAATGACTTTGCCCAACAATTGTAATGACTTTGCCAACCACTTTTAATCACTAATCCGACCTCTAAAATCGACTTTGCCCAACAATTGTAATGACTTTGCCAACCACTGTTAATCACTTATCCGACCTCTTTAAATGACTATGCCCAACAATTGTAATGAATTTGCCGAACAATTGTAATGACTTTGCCAACCACTGTTAATCAATTATCCGACCTCTAAAAATGACTATGCCCAACAATTGTAATGACTTTGCCAAACACTGTTAATCACTTATCCGACCTCTAAAAATGACTTTGCCAACCACTGGTAATGACTTTGCCAACCACTGTTAATCACTAATCCGACCACTAAAAATGACTTTGCCCAACAATTGTAATTACTTTGCCAACCACTGTTAATCACTTATCCGACCTCTAAAAATGACTTTGCCAACCACTGGTAATGACTTTGCCAACCACTGTTAATCACTAATCCGACCACTAAAAATGACTTTGCCCAACAATTGAAATGACTTTGCCAGCCACAGTTTATCACTTATCTGACCGCTAAAAATGACTATGCCCAACAATTGTAATGAATTTGCCGAACAATTGTAATGACTTTGCCCAACAATTGTAATGACTTTGCCAACCACTTTTAATCACTAATCCGACCTCTAAAATCGACTTTGCCCAACAATTGTAATGACTTTGCCAACCACTGTTAATCACTTATCCTACCTCTAAAAATTAGTTTGCCCAACAATTGTAATGACTTTGCCAACCACTGTTAATAGCTTATCCGACCTCTTTAAATGACTATGCCCAACAATTGTAATGAATTTGCCGAACAATTGTAATGACTTTGCCAACCACTGTTAATCAATTATCCGACCTCTAAAAATGACTATGCCCAACAATTGTAATGACTTTGCCAAACACTGTTAATCACTTATCCGACCTCTAAAAATGACTTTGCCAACCACTGGTAATGACTTTGCCAACCACTGTTAATCACTAATCCGACCACTAAAAATGACTTTGCCCAACAATTGTAATTACTTTGCCAACCACTGTTAATCACTAATCCGACCACCAAAAATGACCTTGCCCAACAATTGAAATGACTTTGCCAGCCACAGTTTATCACTTATCTGACCGCTAAAAATGACTTTGCCCAACAATTGTAATGACTTTGCAAACCACTGGTAATGACTTTGCCAACCACTGTTAATCAATTATCCGACCTCTAAAAATGACTATGCCCAACAATTGTAATGACTTTGCCAACCACTGTTAATCACTTATCCGACCTCTAAAAATGACTTTGCCAACCACTGGTAATGACTTTGCCAACCACTGTTAATCACTAATCCGACCACTAAAAATGACTTTGCCCAACAATTGTAATGACTTTGCCAACCACTTTTAATCACTAATCCGACCTCTAAAATCGACTTTGCCCAACAATTGTAATGACTTTGCCAACCACTGTTAATCACTTATCCTACCTCTAAAAATTAGTTTGCCCAACAATTGTAATGACTTTGCCAACCACTGTTAATAGCTTATCCGACCTCTTTAAATGACTATGCCCAACAATTGTAATGAATTTGCCGAACAATTGTAATGACTTTGCCAACCACTGGTAATGACTTTGCCAACCACTGTTAATCAATTATCCGACCTCTAAAAATGACTATGCCCAACAATTGTAATGAATTTGCCCAATAATTGTAATGACTTTGCCAACCACTGTTAATCAATTATCCGACCTCTAAAAATGACTATGCCCAACAATTGTAATGAATTTGCCCAACAATTGTAATGACCTTGCCAACCACTGTTAATCACTTATCCGACCTCTAAAAATGACTTTGCCAACCACTGGTAATGACTTTGCCTTCCACTGTTAATCAATTATCCGACCTCTAAAAATGACTATGCCCAACAATTGTAATGAATTTGCCCAATAATTGTAATGACTTTGCCAACCACTGTTAATCAATTATCCGACCTCTAAAAATGACTATGCCCAACAATTGTAATGAATTTGCCCAACAATTGTAATGACTTTGCCAACCACTGTTAATCACTTATCCGACCTCTAAAAATGACTTTGCCAACCACTGGTAATGACTTTGCCAACCACTTTTAATCACTAATCCGACCTCTAAAATCGACTTTGCCCAAAAATTGTAATAACCTTGCCAACCACTGTTAATCACTTATCCTACATCTAAAAATTACTTTGCCCAACAATTGTAATGACTTTGCCAACCACTGTTAATCACTTTTCCGACCTCTAAAAATGACTTTGCCAACCACTGGTAATGACTTTGCCAACCACTGGTAATGACTTTGCCAACCACTGGTAATGACTTTGCCAACCACTGTTAATCATTTATCCGACCTCTAAAAATGACTTTGCCCAACAATTGTAATGACTTTTCCAACCACTGTTAATCTCTTATCCGACCTCTAAAAATGACTTTTCCTACCATTGGTAATGACTTTGCCAACCACTTTTAATCACTAATCCGACCTCTAAAATCGACTTTGCCCAACAATTGTAATGACCTTGCCAACCACTGTTAATCACTAATCCTACATCTAAAAATTACTTTGCCCAAAAATTGTAATGATTTTGCCAACCACTGTTAATCACTTTTCCGACCTCTAAAAATGCTTTTGCCAACCACTGGTAATGACTTTGCCAACAACTGTTAATCATTTATCCGACCTCTAAAAATGACTTTGCCCAACAATTTTAATAACTTTGTTAACCACTTTAAATCACTAATCCGACCTCTAAAAATGACTTTGCCCAACAATTATAATGACTTTTCCAACCACTGTTAATCACTTTTCCGACCTCTAAAAATGACTTTGCCAACCACTGGTAATGACTTTGCCAACCACTGGTAATGACTTTGCCAACAACTGTTAATCATTTATCCGACCTCTAAAAATGACTTTGCCCAACAATTTTAATAACTTTGTTAACCACTATTAATCACTTATCCGACCTCTAAAAATGACTTTTCCTACCATTGAAAATGACTTTGCCAACCACTTTTAATCACTAATCCGACCTCTAAAATCGACTTTGCCCAACAATTTTAATGACTTTGCCAACCACTTTTAATCACTAATCCGACCTCTAAAATCGACTTTGCCCAACAATTTTAATGACTTTGCCAACCACTTTTAATCACTAATCCGACCACTAAAATCGACTTTGCCCAACAATTGTAATTGACTTTGCCAACCACTTTTAATCACTAATCCGACCTCTAAAATCGACTTTGCCCAACTATTGTAATGACTTTGCCAACCACTGTTAATCACTTATCCGACCTCTAAAAATGACTATGCCTAACAATTGTAATGAATTTGCCCAACAATTGTAATGACTTTGCCAACCACTGGTAATGACTTTGCCAACCACTGTTAATCAATTATCCGACCTCTAAAAATGACTATGCCCAACAATTGTAATGAATTTGCCCAATAATTGTAATGACTTTGCCAACCACTGTTAATCACTTATCCGACCTCTAAAAATGACTTTGCCAACCACTGGTAATGACTTTGCCAACCACTGTTAATTGCTCATCCGACCTCTAAAAACGACTTTGCCCAACAATTGAAATGACTTCGCCAACCACTTTTAATCACTAATCCGACCTCTAAAATCGACTTTGCCCAACAATTGTAATGACCTTGCCAACCACCGGTAATCACTTATCCTACATCTAAAATTTAATTGGCCCAACAATTGTAATGACCTTGCCAACCACTGTTAATCACTTATCCTACATCTAAAAATTACTTTACCCAACAATTGTAATGACTTTGCCAACCACTGTTAATCACTTTTCCGACCTCTAAAAATGACTTTGCCAACCACTGGTAATGACTTTGCCAACCACTGGTAATGACTTTGCCAACCACTGTTAATCATTTATCCGACCTCTAAAAATGACTTTGCCCAACAATTTTAATAACTTTGTTAACCACTATTAATCACTAATCCGACCTCTAAAAATGACTTTGCCCAACAATTGTAATAACTTTGCTAACCACTGTTAATCACTTATCCGACCTCTAAAAATGACTTTTCCTACCATTGATAATGACTTTGCCATCCACTGTTAATTGCTTATCTTACCTCTAAAAACGACTTTGCCTAACAATTGTAATGACTTTGCCAACCACTTTTAATCACCAATCCGACCTCTAAAATCGACTTTGCCCAACAATTTTAATGACTTTGCCAACCACTGTTAGTCACTTATCCGACCTCTAAAATCGACTTTGCCCAACAATTGTAATGACTTTGCCAACCACTGTTAATCACTTATCCGACCTCTAAAAATGACTATGCCCAACAATTGTAATGAATTTGCCCAACAATTGTAATGACTTTGCCAACCACTGGTAATGACTTTCCCAACCACTGTTAATCTTTTATCCGACCTCTAAAAATGATTTTGCCCAACAATTTTAATAACTTTGTTAACCACTATTAATCACTAATCCGACCTCTAAAAATGACTTTGCCCAACAATTGTAATGAATTGCCAACCACTTTTAATCACTAATCCGACCTCTAAAATCGACTTTGCCCAACAATTGTAATGACTTTGCCAACCACTGTTAATCACTTATCCGACCTCTAAAAATGACTATGCCTAACAATTGTAATGAATTTGCCCAACAATTGTAATGACTTTGCCAACCACTGGTAATGACTTTGCCAACCACTGTTAATCAATTATCCGACCTCTAAAAATGACAATGCCCAACAATTGTAATGAATTTGCCCAATAATTGTAATGACTTTGCCAACCACTGTTAATCACTTATCCGACCTCTAAAAATGACTTTGCCAACCACTGGTAATGACTTTGCCAACCACTGTTAATTGCTCATCCGACCTCTAAAAACGACTTTGCCCAACAATTGTAATGACTTTGCCAACCACTTTTAATCACTAATCCGACCTCTAAAATCGACTTTGCCCAACAATTGTAATGACCTTGCCAACCACTGTTAATCACTTATCCTACATCTAAAATTTAATTGGCCCAACAATTGTAATGACCTTGCCAACCACTGTTAATCACTTATCCTACATCTAAAAATTACTTTGCCCAACAATTGGAATGACTTTGCCAACCACTGTTAATCACTTTTCCGACCTCTAAAAATGACTTTGCCAACCACTGGTAATGACTTTGCCAACCACTGGTAATGACTTTGCCAACCACTGTTAATCATTTATCCGACCTCTAAAATGACTTTGCCCAACAATTTTAATAACTTTGTTAACCACTATTAATCACTTATCCGACCTCTAAAAATGACTTTTCCTACCATTGATAATGACTTTGCCATCAACTGTTAATTGCTTATCCGACCTCTAAAAACGACTTTGCCTAACAATTGTAATGACTTTGCCAACCACTTTTAATCACTAATCCGACCTCTAAAATCGACTTTGCCCAACAATTTTAATGACTTTGCCAACCACTTTTAATCACTAATCCGACCTCTAAAATCGACTTTGCCCAACAATTTTAATGACTTTGCCAACCACTGTTAGTCACTTATCCGACCTCTAAAATCGACTTTGCCCAACAATTGTAATGACTTTGCCAACCACTGTTAATCACTTATCCGACCTCTAAAAATGACTATGCCCAACAATTGTAATGAATTTGCCCAACAATTGTAATGACTTTGCCAACCACTGGTAATGACTTTCCCAACCACTGTTAATCTTTTATCCGACCTCTAAAAATGACTATGCCCAACAATTGTAATGAATTTGCCCAATAATTGTAATGACTTTGCCAACCACTGTTAATCACTTATCCGACCTCTAAAAATGACTTTGCCAACCACTGGTAATGACTTTGCCAACCACTGTTAATTGCTCATCCGACCTTTAAAACGACTTTGCCCAACAATTGTAATGACTTTGCCAACCACTTTTAATCACTAATCCGACCTCTAAAATCGACTTTGCCCAACAATTGTAATGACCTTGCCAACCACTGTTAATCACTTATCCTACATCTAAAAATTACTTTGCCCAACAATTGTAATGACCTTGCCAACCACTGTAAATCACTTATCCTACATCTAAAAATTACTTTGCCCAACAATTTTAATGACTTTGCAAACCACTGGTAATGACTTTGCCAACCACTGGTAATGACTTTGCCAACCACTGTTAATCATTTATCCGACCTCTAAAAATGACTTTGCCCAACAATTTTAATAACTTTGTCAACCACTATTAATCACTAATCCGACCTCTAAAAATGACATTGCCCAACAATTGTAATGACTTTGCCAACCACTTTTAATCACTTATCCGACCTCTAAAAATGACTTTTCCTACCATTGATAATGACTTTGCCATCCACTGTTAATTGCTTATCCGACCTCTAAAAACGACTTTGCCTAACAATTGTAATGACTTTGACAACCACTTTTAATCACTAATCCGACCTCTAAAATCGACTTTGCCCAACAATTTTAATGACTTTGCCAACCACTTTTAATCACTAATCCGACCTCTAAAATCGACTTTGCCCAACAATTGTAATGAGTTTGCCAACCACTTTTAATCACTAATCCGACCTCTAAAAATGACTTTGCCCAACAATTGTAATGACTTTGCCAACCACTGTTAATCACTTATCCGACCTCTAAAAATGACTATGCCCAACAATTGTAATGAATTTGCCCCACAATTGTAATGACTTTGCCAACCACTGGTAATGACTTTGCCAACCACAGTTAATCAATTATCCGACCTCTATAAATGACTATGCCCAACAATTGTAATGAATTTGCCAAATAATTGTAATGACTTTGCCAACCACTGTTAATCACTTATCCGACCTCTAAAAATGACTTTGCCCAACAATTGTAATGACTTTGCCAACCACTGTTAATCACTTATCCGACCACTAAAAATGACTTTGCCAACCACTGGTAATGACTTTGCCAACCATTGTTAATTGCTTATCCGACCTCTAAAAACGACTTTGCCCAACAATTGTAATGACTTTGCCAACCACTTTCAATCACTAATCCGACATCTAAAATCGACTTTGCCCAACAATTGTAATGACCTTGTCAACCACTGTTAATCACTTATCCTACATCTAAAAATTACTTTGCCCAACAATTGTAATGACTTTGCCAACCACTGTTAATCACTTTTCCGACCTCTAAATATGACTTTGCCAACCACTGGTAATGACTTTGCCAACCACTGGTAATGACTTTGCCAACCACTGGTAATGACTTTGCCAACCTATGTTAATCATTTATCCGACCTCTAAAAATGACTTTGCCCAACAATTTTAATAACTTTGTTAACCACTATTAATCACTAGACCGACTTCTAAAAATGACTTTGCCCAACAATTGAAATGACTTTTCCAACCACTTTTAATCACTTATCCGACCTCTAAAAATGACTTTTCCTACCATTGATAATGACTTTGCCATCCACTGTTAATTGCTTATCCGACCTCTAAAAACGACTTTGCCTAACAATTGTAATGACTTTGCCAACCACTTTTAATCACTAATCCGACCTCTAAAATCGACTTTGCCCAACAATTGTAATGACTTTGCCAACCACTTTTAATCACTAATCCGACCTCTAAAAATGACTTTGCCCAACAATTGTAATGACTTTGCCAACCACTGTTAATCACTTATCCGACCTCTAAAATTACTTTGCCAACCACTGGTAATGACTTTGCCAACCACTGTTAATCACTAATCCGACCACTAAAAATGACTTTGCCCAACAATTGTAATGACTTTGCCAACCACTGTTAATCACTTATCCTACCTCTAAAAATTACTTTGCCCAACAATTGAAATGACTCTGCCAACCACTGTTAATCACTTATCCGACCTCTAAAAATGACTTTGCCAACCACTGGTAATGACTTTGCCAACCACTGTTAATCATTTATCCGACCTCTAGAAATGACTTTGCTCAACAATTGTAATGACTTTGCCAACCACTGTTAATTGCTAATCCGACCTCTAAAAACGACTTTGGCCAACAATTGTAATGACTTTGCCAACAACTTTTAATCACTAATCCGGCCTCTAAAATCGACTTTGCCCAACAATTTTAATGACCTTGCCAACCACTGTTAATCACTTATCCTACATCTAAAAATTTCTTTGCCCAACAATTTTAATGACCTTGACAACCACTGGTAATGACTTTGCCAACCACTGTTAATCATTTATCCGACCTCTAAAAATGACTTTGCCCAACAATTTTAATAACTTTGTATACCACTATTAATCACTAAGCCAACCTCTAAAAATGACTTTGCCCAACAATTGTAATGACTTTTCCAACCACTGTTAATCACTTATCCGACCTCTAAAAATGACTTTTCCTACCATTGATAATGACTTTGCCATCAACTGTTAATTGCTTATCCGACCTCTAAAAACGACTTTGCCTAACAATTGTAATGACTTTGCCAACCACTTTTAATCACTAATCCGACCTCTAAAATCGACTTTGCCCAACAATTTTAATGACTTTGCCAACCACTTTTAATCACTAATCCGACCTCTAAAATCGACTTTGCCCAACAATTGTAATGACTTTGCCAACCACTTTTAATCACTAATCCGACCTCTAAAAATGACTTTGCCCAACAATTGTAATGACTTTGCCAACCACTGTTAATCACTTATCCGACCTCTAAAAATGACTATGCCCAACAATTGTAATGAATTTGCCCAACAATTGTAATGACTTTGCCAACAACTGGTAATGACTTTGCCAACCACTGTTAATCACTTATCCGACCTCTAAAAATGACTTTGCCAACCACTGGTAATGACTTTGCCAACCACTGTTAATTGCTTATCCGACCTCTAAAAACGACTTTGCCCAACAATTGTAATGACTTTGCCAACCACTTTTAATCACTATTCCGACCTCTAAAATCGACTTTGCCCAACAATTGTAATGACCTTGCCAACCACTGTTAATCACTAATCCTACATCTAAAAATTACTTTGCCCAACAATTGTAATGACTTTGCCAACCACTGTTAATCACTTTTCCGACCTCTAAAAATGACTTTGCCAACAACTGGTAATGACTTTGCCAACCACTGGTAATCATTTATCCGACCTCTAAAAATGACTTTGCCCAACAATTTTAATAACTTTGTTAACCACTATTAATCACTAGACCGACCTCTAAAAATGACTTTGCCCAACAATTGTAATGACTTTTCCAACCACTTTTAATCATTTATCCGACCTCTAAAAATGACTTTTCCTACCATTGATAATGACTTTGCCATCCACTGTTAATTGCTTATCCGACCTCTAAAAACGACTTTGCCTAACAATTTTAATGACTTTGCCAACCACTTTTAATCACTAATCCGACCTCTAAAATCGACTTTGCCCAACAATTGTAATGACTTTGCCAACCACTGTTAATCACTTATCCGACCTCTAAAAATGACTTTGCCAACCACTGGTAATGACTTTGCCAACCACTGTTAATCATTTATCCGACCTCTAGAAATGACTTTGCTCAACAATTGTAATGACTTTGCCAACCACTGTTAATTGCTAATCCGACCTCTAAAAACGACTTTGGCCAACAATTGTAATGACTTTGACAACCACTTTTAATCACTAATCCGGCCTCTAAAATCGACTTTGCCCAACAATTTTAATGACTTTGCTTACCACTTTTAATCACTAATCCGACCTCTAAAATCGACTTTGCCCAACAATTGTAATGACTTTGCCAAACACTTTTAATCACTTATCCGACCTCTAAAAATGACTTTGCCAACCACTGGTAATGACTTTGCCAACCACTTTTAATCACTAATCCGACCACTAAAAATGACTTTGCCCAACAATTGTAATTACTTTGCCAACCACTGTTAATCACTAATCCGACCACTAAAAATGACCTTGCCCAACAATTGAAATGACTTTGCCAGCCACAGTTTATCACTTATTCGACCGCTAAAAATGACTTTGCCCAACAATTGTAATGACTTTGCAAACCACTGGTAATGACTTTGCCAACCACTGTTAATCAATTATCCGACCTCTAAAAATGACTATGCCCAACAATTGTAATGAATTTTCCCAACAATTGTAATGAATTTGCCCAACAATTGTAATGACTTTGCCAACCACTGTTAATCATTTATCCGACCTCTAAAAATGACTTTGCCCAACAATTTTAATAACTTTGTTAACCACTATTAATCACTAATCCGACCTCTAAAAATGACTTTGCCAACCACTGGTAATGACTTTGCCAACCACTGTTAATTGCTTATCCGACCTCTAAAAACGACTTTGCCCAACAATTGTAATGACTTTGCCAACCACTTTTAATCACTATTCCGACCTCTAAAATCGACTTTGCCCAACAATTGTAATGACCTTGCCAACCACTGTTAATCACTAATCCTACATCTAAAAATTACTTTGCCCAACAATTGTAATGACTTTGCCAACCACTGTTAATCACTTTTCCGACCTCTAAAAATGACTTTGCCAACCACTGGTAATGACTTTGCCAACCACTGTTAATTGCTTATCGGACCTCTAAAAACGACTTTGCCCAACAATTGTAATGACTTTGCCAACCACTTTTAATCACTATTCCGACCTCTAAAATCGACTTTGCCCAACAATTGTAATGACCTTGCCAACCACTGTTAATCACTAATCCTACATCTAAAAATTACTTTGCCCAACAATTGTAATGACTTTGCCAACCACTGTTAATCACTTTTCCGACCTCTAAAAATGACTTTGCCAACCACTGGTAATGACTTTGCCAACCACTGGTAATGACTTTGCCAACCACTGGTAATGACTTTGCCAACCACTGTTAATCATTTATCCGACCTCTAAAAATGACTTTGCCCAACAATTTTAATAACTTTGTTAACAACTATTAATCACTAGACCGACCTCTAAAAATGACTTTGCCCAACAATTGTAATGACTTTTCCAACCACTTTTAATCATTTATCCGACCTCTAAAAACGACTTTGCCTAACAATTGTAATGACTTTGCCAACCACTTTTAATCACTAATCCGACCACTAAAAATGACCTTGCCCAACAATTGAAATGACTTTGCCAGCCACAGTTTATCACTTATTCGACCGCTAAAAATGACTTTGCCCAACAATTGTAATGACTTTGCAAACCACTGGTAATGACTTTGCCAACCACTGTTAATCAATTATCCGACCTCTAAAAATGACTATGCCCAACAATTGTAATGAATTTTCCCAACAATTGTAATGAATTTGCCCAACAATTGTAATGACTTTGCCAACCACTGTTAATCATTTATCCGACCTCTAAAAATGACTTTGCCCAACAATTTTAATAACTTTGTTAACCACTATTAATCACTAATCCGACCTCTAAAAATGACTTTGCCAACCACTGGTAATGACTTTGCCAACCACTGTTAATTGCTTATCCGACCTCTAAAAACGACTTTGGCCAACAATTGTAATGACTTTGACAACCACTTTTAATCACTAATCCGGCCTCTAAAATCGACTTTGCCCAACAATTTTAATGAATTTGCTTACCACTTTTAATCACTAATCCGACCTCTAAAATCGACTTTGCCCAACAATTGTAATGACTTTGCCAAACACTTTTAATCACTTATCCGACCTCTAAAAATGACTTTGCCAACCACTGGTAATGACTTTGCCAACCACTTTTAATCACTAATCCGACCACTAAAAATGACTTTGCCCAACAATTGTAATTACTTTGCCAACCACTGTTAATCACTAATCCGACCACTAAAAATGACCTTGCCAACCACTGGTAATGACTTTGCCAACCACTGGTAATGACTTTGCCAACCACTGGTAATGACTTTGCCAACCACTGTTAATCATTTATCCGACCTCTAAAAATGACTTTGCCCAACAATTTTAATAACTTTGTTAACAACTATTAATCACTAGACCGACCTCTAAAAATGACTTTGCCCAACAATTGTAATGACTTTTCCAACCACTTTTAATCATTTATCCGACCTCTAAAAATGACTTTTCCTACCATTGATAATGACTTTGCCATCCACTGTTAATTGCTTATCCGACCTCTAAAAACGACTTTGCCTAACAATTGTAATGACTTTGCCAACCACTTTTAATCACTAATCCGACCACTAAAAATGACCTTGCCCAACAATTGAAATGACTTTGCCAGCCACAGTTTATCACTTATTCGACCGCTAAAAATGACTTTGCCCAACAATTGTAATGACTTTGCAAACCACTGGTAATGACTTTGCCAACCACTGTTAATCAATTATCCGACCTCTAAAAATGACTATGCCCAACAATTGTAATGAATTTTCCCAACAATTGTAATGAATTTGCCCAACAATTGTAATGACTTTGCCAACCACTGTTAATCATTTATCCGACCTCTAAAAATGACTTTGCCCAACAATTTTAATAACTTTGTTAACCACTATTAATCACTAATCCGACCTCTAAAAATGACTTTGCCAACCACTGGTAATGACTTTGCCAACCACTGTTAATTGCTTATCCGACCTCTAAAAACGACTTTGCCCAACAATTGTAATGACTTTGCCAACCACTTTTAATCACTATTCCGACCTCTAAAATCGACTTTGCCCAACAATTGTAATGACCTTGCCAACCACTGTTAATCACTAATCCTACATCTAAAAATTACTTTGCCCAACAATTGTAATGACTTTGCCAACCACTGTTAATCACTTTTCCGACCTCTAAAAATGACTTTGCCAACCACTGGTAATGACTTTGCCAACCACTGGTAATGACTTTGCCAACCACTGGTAATGACTTTGCCAACCACTGTTAATCATTTATCCGACCTCTAAAAATGACTTTGCCCAACAATTTTAATAACTTTGTTAACCACTATTAATCACTAGACCGACCTCTAAAAATGACTTTGCCCAACAATTGTAATGACTTTTCCAACCACTTTTAATCATTTATCCGACCTCTAAAAATGACTTTTCCTACCATTGATAATGACTTTGCCATCCACTGTTAATTGCTTATCCGACCTCTAAAAACGACTTTGCCTAACAATTGTAATGACTTTGCCAACCACTTTTAATCACTAATCCGACCACTAAAATGACCTTGCCCAACAATTGAAATGACTTTGCCAGCCACAGTTTATCACTTATTCGACCGCTAAAAATGACTTTGCCCAACAATTGTAATGACTTTGCAAACCACTGGTAATGACTTTGCCAACCACTGTTAATCAATTATCCGACCTCTAAAAATGACTATGCCCAACAATTGTAATGAATTTTCCCAACAATTGTAATGAATTTGCCCAACAATTGTAATGACTTTGCCAACCACTGTTAATCATTTATCCGACCTCTAAAAATGACTTTGCCCAACAATTTTAATAACTTTGTTAACCACTATTAATCACTAATCCGACCTCTAAAAATGACTTTGCCAACCACTGGTAATGACTTTGCCAACCACTGTTAATTGCTTATCCGACCTCTAAAAACGACTTTGCCCAACAATTGTAATGACTTTGCCAACCACTGTTAATCATTTATCCGACCTCTAAAAATGACTTTGCCCAACAATTTTAATAACTTTGTTAACCACTATTAATCACTAGACCGACCTCTAAAAATGACTTTGCCCAACAATTGTAATGACTTTTCCAACCACTTTTAATCATTTATCCGACCTCTAAAAATGACTTTTCCTACCATTGATAATGACTTTGCCATCCACTGTTAATTGCTTATCCGACCTCTAAAAACGACTTTGCCTAACAATTGTAATGACTTTGCCAACCACTTTTAATCACTAATCCGACCACTAAAAATGACCTTGCCCAACAATTGAAATGACTTTGCCAGCCACAGTTTATCACTTATTCGACCGCTAAAAATGACTTTGCCCAACAATTGTAATGACTTTGCAAACCACTGGTAATGACTTTGCCAACCACTGTTAATCAATTATCCGACCTCTAAAAATGACTATGCCCAACAATTGTAATGAATTTTCCCAACAATTGTAATGAATTTGCCAAACAATTGTAATGACTTTGCCAACCACTGTTAATCATTTATCCGACCTCTAAAAATGACTTTGCCCAACAATTTTAATAACTTTGTTAACCACTATTAATCACTAATCCGACCTCTAAAAATGACTTTGCCAACCACTGGTAATGACTTTGCCAACCACTGTTAATTGCTTATCCGACCTCTAAAAACGACTTTGCCCAACAATTGTAATGACTTTGCCAACCACTGTTAATCATTTATCCGACCTCTAAAAATGACTTTGCCCAACAATTTTAATAACTTTGTTAACCACTATTAATCACTAGACCGACCTCTAAAAATGACTTTGCCCAACAATTGTAATGACTTTTCCAACCACTTTTAATCATTTATCCGACCTCTAAAAATGACTTTGCCAACCACTGGTAATGACTTTGCCAACCACTGGTAATGACTTTGCCAACCACTGGTAATGACTTTGCCAACCACTGTTAATCATTTATCCGACCTCTAAAAATGACTTTGCCCAACAATTTTAATAACTTTGTTGACCACTATTAATCACTAGACCGACCTCTAAAAATGACTTTGCCCAACAATTGTAATGACTTTTCCAACCACTTTTAATCATTTATCCGACCTCTAAAAATGACTTTTCCTACCATTGATAATGACTTCGCCATCCACTGTTAATTGCTTATCCGACCTCTAAAAACGACTTTGCCTAACAATTGTAATGACTTTGCCAACCACTTTTAATCACTAATCCGACCTCTAAAATCGACTTTGCCCAACAATTGTAATGACTTTGCCAACCACTTTTAATCACTAATCCGACCTCTAAAAATGACTTTGCCCAACAATTGTAATGACTTTGCCAACAACTGTTAATCACTTATCCTACCTCTAAAAATTACTTTGCCCAACAATTGTAATGACTTTGCCAACCACTGTTAATCACTTATCCGACCTCTAAAAATGACTTTGCCAACCACTGGTAATGACTTTGCCAACCACTGTTAATCATTTATCCGACCTCTAGAAATGACTTTGCTCAACAATTGTAATGACTTTGCCAACCACTGTTAATTGCTAATCCGACCTCTAAAAACGACTTTGGCCAACAATTGTAATGACTTTGCCAACCACTTTTAATCACTAATCCGGCCTCTAAAATCGACTTTGCCCAACAATTTTAATGACTTTGCTTACCACTTTTAATCACTAATCCGACCTCTAAAATCGACTTTGCCCAACAATTGTAATGACTTTGCCAAACACTTTTAATCACTTATCCGACCTCTAAAAATGACTTTGCCAACCACTGGTAATGACTTTGCCAACCACTTTTAATCACTAATCCGACCACTAAAAATGACTTTGCCCAACAATTGTAATTACTTTGCCAACCACTGTTAATCACTAATCCGACCACTAAAAATGACCTCGCCCAACAATTGAAATGACTTTGCCAGCCACAGTTTATCACTTATTCGACCGCTAAAAATGACTTTGCCCAACAATTGTAATGACTTTGCAAACCACTGGTAATGACTTTGCCAACCACTGTTAATCAATTATCCGACCTCTAAAAATGACTATGCCCAACAATTGTAATGAATTTTCCCAACAATTGTAATGAATTTGCCCAACAATTGTAATGACTTTGCCAACCACTGTTAATCATTTATCCGACCTCTAAAAATGACTTTGCCCAACAATTTTAATAACTTTGTTAACCACTATTAATCACTAATCCGACCTCTAAAAATGACTTTGCCCAACAATTGTAATGACTTTGCCAACAACTGTTAATCACTTATCCTACCTCTAAAAATTACTTTGCCCAACAATTGTAATGACTTTGCCAACCACTGTTAATCACTTATCCGACCTCTAAAAATGACTTTGCCAACCACTGGTAATGACTTTGCCAACCACTGTTAATCATTTATCCGACCTCTAGAAATGACTTTGCTCAACAATTGTAATGACTTTGCCAACCACTGTTAATTGCTAATCCGACCTCTAAAAACGACTTTGGCCAACAATTGTAATGACTTTGCCAACCACTTTTAATCACTAATCCGGCCTCTAAAATCGACTTTGCCCAACAATTTTAATGACTTTGCTTACCACTTTTAATCACTAATCCGACCTCTAAAATCGACTTTGCCCAACAATTGTAATGACTTTGCCAAACACTTTTAATCACTTATCCGACCTCTAAAAATGACTTTGCCAACCACTGGTAATGACTTTGCCAACCACTTTTAATCACTAATCCGACCACTAAAAATGACTTTGCCCAACAATTGTAATTACTTTGCCAACCACTGTTAATCACTAATCCGACCACTAAAAATGACCTCGCCCAACAATTGAAATGACTTTGCCAGCCACAGTTTATCACTTATTCGACCGCTAAAAATGACTTTGCCCAACAATTGTAATGACTTTGCAAACCACTGGTAATGACTTTGCCAACCACTGTTAATCAATTATCCGACCTCTAAAAATGACTATGCCCAACAATTGTAATGAATTTTCCCAACAATTGTAATGAATTTGCCCAACAATTGTAATGACTTTGCCAACCACTGTTAATCATTTATCCGACCTCTAAAAATGACTTTGCCCAACAATTTTAATAACTTTGTTAACCACTATTAATCACTAATCCGACCTCTAAAAATGACTTTGCCCAACAATTGTAATGACTTTGCCAACCACTGTTAATCACTTATCCGACCTCTAAAAATGACTTTGCCCAACAATTGTAATGACTTTGCCAACCACTGTTAATCACTTATCCGACCTCTAAAAATGACTTTGCCAACCACTGGTAATGACTTTGCCAACCACTGTTAATCATTTATCCGACCTCTAGAAATGACTTTGCCCAACAATTGTAATGACTTTGCCAACCACTGTTAATCACTTATCATACCTCTAAAAATTACTTTGCTCAACAATTGTAATGACTTTGCCAACCACTGTTAATTGCTAATCCGACCTCTAAAAACGACTTTGGCCAACAATTGGAATGGCTTTGCCAACCACTTTTAATCACTAATCCGACCTCTAAAATCGACTTTGCCCAACAATTTTAATGACTTTGCTTACCACTTTTAATCACTAATCCGACCTCTAAAATCGACTTTGCCCAACAATTGAAATGACTTTGCCAGCCACAGTTTATCACTTTTTCGACCGCTAAAAATGACTTTGCCCAACAATTGTAATGACTTTGCAAACCACTGGTAATGACTTTGCCAACCACTGTTAATCAATTATCCGACCTCTAAAAATGACTATGCCAAACAATTGGTATGAATTTTCCCAACAATTGTAATGAATTTGCCCAACAATTGTAATGACTTTGCCAACCACTGTTAATCATTTATCCGACCTCTAAAAATGAATTTGCCCAACAATTTTAATAACTTTGTTAACCACTATTAATCACTAATCCGACCTCTAAAAATGACTTTGCCCAACAATTGTAATGACTTTGCCAACCACTGTTAATCACTTATCCGACCTCTAAAAATGACTTTGCCCAACAATTGTAATGACTTTGCCAACCACTGTTAATCACTTATCCGACCTCTAAAAATGACTTTGCCAACCACTGGTAATGACTTTGCCAACCACTGTTAATCATTTATCCGACCTCTAGAAATGACTTTGCCCAACAATTGTAATGACTTTGCCAACCACTGTTAATCACTTATCATACCTCTAAAAATTACTTTGCTCAACAATTGTAATGACTTTGCCAACCACTGTTAATTGCTAATCCGACCTCTAAAAACGACTTTGGCCAACAATTGGAATGGCTTTGCCAACCACTTTTAATCACTAATCCGACCTCTAAAATCGACTTTGCCCAACAATTTTAATGACTTTGCTTACCACTTTTAATCACTAATCCGACCTCTAAAATCGACTTTGCCCAACAATTGTAATGACTTTGCCAAACACTGTTAATCACTAATCCGACCACTAAAAATGACCTTGCCCAACAATTGAAATGACTTTGCCAGCCACAGTTTATCACTTATCCGACCGCTAAAAATGACTTTGCCCAACAATTGTAATGACTTTGCAGACCACTGGTAATGACTTTGCCAACCACTGTTAATCAATTATCCGACCTCTAAAAATGACTATGCCCAACAATTGTAATGAATTTTCCCAACAATTGTAATGAATTTGCCCAACAATTGTAATGACTTTGCCAACCATGTTAATCATTTATCCGACCTCTAAAAATGACTTTGCCCAACAATTTTAATTACTTTGTTAACCACTATTAATCACTAATCCGACCTCTAAAAATGACTTTGCCCAACAATTGTAATGACTTTGCCAACCACTGTTAATCACTTATCCGACCTCTAAAAATTACTTTTCCTACCATTGATAATGACTTTGCCAACCACTGTTAATTACTTATCCGACCTCTAAAAACGACTTTGCCCAACAATTGTAATGACTTTGCAAACCACTTTTAATCACTAATCCGACCTCTAAAATCGACTTTGCCCAACAATTTTAATGACTTTGCTTACCACTTTTAATCACTAATCCGACCTCTAAAATCGACTTTGCCCAACAATTGTAATTACTTTGCCAACCACTGTTAATCACTAATCCGACCACTAAAAATGACCTTGCCCAACAATTGAAATGACTTTGCCAGCCACAGTTTATCACTTATCCGACCGCTAAAAATGACTTTGCCCAACAATTGTAATGACTTTGCAGACCACTGGTAATGACTTTGCCAACCACTGTTAATCAATTATCCGACCTCTAAAAATGACTATGCCCAACAATTGTAATGAATTTTCCCAACAATTGTAATGAATTTGCCCAACAATTGTAATGACTTTGCCAACCATGTTAATCATTTATCCGACCTCTAAAAATGACTTTGCCCAACAATTTTAATTACTTTGTTAACCACTATTAATCACTAATCCGACCTCTAAAAATGACTTTGCCCAACAATTGTAATGACTTTGCCAACCACTGTTAATCACTTATCCGACCTCTAAAAATTACTTTTCCTACCATTGATAATGACTTTGCCAACCACTGTTAATTACTTATCCGACCTCTAAAAACGACTTTGCCCAACAATTGTAATGACTTTGCAAACCACTTTTAATCACTAATCCGACCTCTAAAATCGACTTTGCCCAACAATTTTAATGACTTTGCCAACCACTTTTAATCACTAATCCGACCTCTAAAATCGACTTTGCCCAACAATAGTAATGACTTTGCCCAATAATTGTAATGACTTTGCCAACCACTGTTAATCACTAATCCGACCACTAATAATGACTTTGCCCAACAATTGTAATGACATTGCCAACCACTTTTAATCACTTATCCGACCTCTAAAATCGACTTTGCCCAACAACTGTAATGACTTTGCCAACCACTGTTAATAACTTATCCTACCTCTAAAAATTACTTTGCCCAACAATTGTAATGACTTTGCCAACCACTGTTAATCACTTATCCGACCTCTAAAAATGACTTGCCAACCACTGGTAATGACTTTGCCAACCACTGGTAATGACTTTGCCAACCACTGGTAATGACTTTGCCAACCACTGGTAATGACTTTGCCAACCACTGTTAATCAATTATCCGACCTCTAAAAATGACTATGCCAAACAATTGTAATGAATTTTCCCAACAATTGTAATGAATTTGCCCAACAATTGTAATGACTTTGCCAACCACTGTTAATCATTTATCCGACCTCTAAAAATGACTTTGCCCAACAATTTTAATTACTTTGTTAACCACTATTAATCACTAATCCGACCTCTAAAAATGACTTTGCCCAACAATTGTAATGACTTTGCCAACCACTGTTAATCACTTATCCGACCTCTAAAAATGACTTTGCCCAACAATTGTAATGACTTTGCCAACCACTGTTAATCACTTATCCGACCTCTAAAAATGACTTTGCCAACCACTGGTAATGACTTTGCCAACCACTGTTAATCATTTATCCGACCTCTAGAAATGACTTTGCCCAACAATTGTAATGACTTTGCCAACCACTGTTAATCACTTATCATACCTCTAAAAATTACTTTGCTCAACAATTGTAATGACTTTGCCAACCACTGTTAATTGCTAATCCGACCTCTAAAAACGACTTTGGCCAACAATTGGAATGGCTTTGCCAACCACTTTTAATCACTAATCCGACCTCTAAAATCGACTTTGCCCAACAATTTTAATGACTTTGCTTACCACTTTTAATCACTAATCCGACCTCTAAAATCGACTTTGCCCAACAATTGTAATGACTTTGCCAAACACTGTTAATCACTAATCCGACCACTAAAAATGACCTTGCCCAACAATTGATATGACTTTGCCAGCCACAGTTTATCACTTATCCGACCGCTAAAAATGACTTTGCCCAACAATTGTAATGACTTTGCAGACCACTGGTAATGACTTTGCCAACCACTGTTAATCAATTATCCGACCTCTAAAAATGACTATGCCCAACAATTGTAATGAATTTTCCCAACAATTGTAATGAATTTGCCCAACAATTGTAATGACTTTGCCAACCATGTTAATCATTTATCCGACCTCTAAAAATGACTTTGCCCAACAATTTTAATTACTTTGTTAACCACTATAAATCACTTATCCGACCTCTAAAAATTACTTTTCCTACCATTGATAATGACTTTGCCAACCACTGTTAATTACTTATCCGACCTCTAAAAACGACTTTGCCCAACAATTGTAATGACTTTGCAAACCACTTTTAATCACTAATCCGACCTCTAAAATCGACTTTGCCCAACAATTTTAATGACTTTGCTTACCACTTTTAATCACTAATCCGACCTCTAAAATCGACTTTGCCCAACAATTGTAATGACTTTGCCAAACACTGTTAATCACTAATCCGACCACTAAAAATGACCTTGCCCAACAATTGATATGACTTTGCCAGCCACAGTTTATCACTTATCCGACCGCTAAAAATGACTTTGCCCAACAATTGTAATGACTTTGCAGACCACTGGTAATGACTTTGCCAACCACTGTTAATCAATTATCCGACCTCTAAAAATGACTATGCCCAACAATTGTAATGAATTTTCCCAACAATTGTAATGAATTTGCCCAACAATTGTAATGACTTTGCCAACCATGTTAATCATTTATCCGACCTCTAAAATGACTTTGCCCAACAATTTTAATTACTTTGTTAACCACTATTAATCACTAATCCGACCTCTAAAAATGACTTTGCCCAACAATTGTAATGACTTTGCCAACCACTGTTAATCACTTATCCGACCTCTAAAAATTACTTTTCCTACCATTGATAATGACTTTGCCAACCACTGTTAATTACTTATCCGACCTCTAAAAACGACTTTGCCCAACAATTGTAATGACTTTGCAAACCACTTTTAATCACTAATCCGACCTCTAAAATCGACTTTGCCCAACAATTTTAATGACTTTGCTTACCACTTTTAATCACTAATCCGACCTCTAAAATCGACTTTGCCCAACAATTGTAATTACTTTGCCAACCACTGTTAATCACTAATCCGACCACTAAAAATGACCTTGCCCAACAATTGAAATGACTTTGCCAGCCACAGTTTATCACTTATCCGACCGCTAAAAATGACTTTGCCCAACAATTGTAATGACTTTGCAGACCACTGGTAATGACTTTGCCAACCACTGTTAATCAATTATCCGACCTCTAAAAATGACTATGCCCAACAATTGTAATGAATTTTCCCAACAATTGTAATTACTTTGCCAACCACTGTTAATCACTAATCCGACCACTAAAAATGACCTTGCCCAACAATTGAAATGACTTTGCCAGCCACAGTTTATCACTTATCCGACCGCTAATAATGACTTTACCCAACAATTGTAATGACTTTGCAGACCACTGGTAATGACTTTGCCAACCACTGTTAATCAATTATCCGACCTCTAAAAATGACTTTGCCCAACAATTTTAATTACTTTGTTAACCACTATTAATCACTAATCCGACCTCTAAAAATGACTTTGCCCAACAATTGTAATGACTTTGCCAACCACTGTTAATCACTTATCCGACCTCTAAAAATTACTTTTCCTACCATTGATAATGACTTTGCCAACCACTGTTAATTACTTATCCGACCTCTAAAAACGACTTTGCCCAACAATTGTAATGACTTTGCAAACCACTTTTAATCACTAATCCGACCTCTAAAATCGACTTTGCCCAACAATTTTAATGACTTTGCCAACCACTTTTAATCACTAATCCGACCTCTAAAATCGACTTTGCCCAACAATTGTAATGACTTTGCCCAATAATTGTAATGACTTTGCCAACCACTGTTAATCACTAATCCGACCACTAATAATGACTTTGCCCAACAATTGTAATGACTTTGCCAACCACTTTTAATCACTTATCCGACCTCTAAAATCGACTTTGCCCAACAACTGTAATGACTTTGCCAACCACTGTTAATAACTTATCCTACCTCTAAAAATTACTTTGCCCAACAATTGTAATGACTTTGCCAACCACTGTTAATCACTTATCCGACCTCTAAAAATGACTTTGCCAACCACTGGTAATGACTTTGCCAACCACTGGTAATGACTTTGCCAACCACTGGTAATGACTTTGCCAACCACTGGTAATGACTTTGCCAACCACTGTTAATCAATTATCCGACCTCTAAAAATGACTATGCCAAACAATTGTAATGAATTTTCCCAACAATTGTAATGAATTTGCCCAACAATTGTAATGACTTTGCCAACCACTGTTAATCATTTATCCGACCTCTAAAAATGACTTTGCCCAACAATTTTAATAACTTTGTTAACCACTATTAATCACTAATCCGACCTCTAAAAATGACTTTGCCCAACAATTGTAATGACTTTGCCAACCACTGTTAATCACTTATCCGACCTCTAAAAATGACTTTGCCCAACAATTGTAATGACTTTGCCAACCACTGTTAATCACTTATCCGACCTCTAAAAATGACTTTGCCAACCACTGGTAATGACTTTGCCAACCACTGTTAATCATTTATCCGACCTCTAGAAATGACTTTGCCCAACAATTGTAATGACTTTGCCAACCACTGTTAATCACTTATCATACCTCTAAAAATTACTTTGCTCAACAATTGTAATGACTTTGCCAACCACTGTTAATTGCTAATCCGACCTCTAAAAACGACTTTGGCCAACAATTGGAATGGCTTTGCCAACCACTTTTAATCACTAATCCGACCTCTAAAATCGACTTTGCCCAACAATTTTAATGACTTTGCTTACCACTTTTAATCACTAATCCGACCTCTAAAATCGACTTTGCCCAACAATTGTAATGACTTTGCCAAACACTGTTAATCACTAATCCGACCACTAAAAATGACCTTGCCCAACAATTGAAATGACTTTGCCAGCCACAGTTTATCACTTATCCGACCGCTAAAAATGACTTTGCCCAACAATTGTAATGACTTTGCAGACCACTGGTAATGACTTTGCCAACCACTGTTAATCAATTATCCGACCTCTAAAAATGACTATGCCCAACAATTGTAATGAATTTTCCCAACAATTGTAATGAATTTGCCCAACAATTGTAATGACTTTGCCAACCATGTTAATCATTTATCCGACCTCTAAAAATGACTTTGCCCAACAATTTTAATTACTTTGTTAACCACTATAAATCACTTATCCGACCTCTAAAAATTACTTTTCCTACCATTGATAATGACTTTGCCAACCACTGTTAATTACTTATCCGACCTCTAAAAACGACTTTGCCCAACAATTGTAATGACTTTGCAAACCACTTTTAATCACTAATCCGACCTCTAAAATCGACTTTGCCCAACAATTTTAATGACTTTGCTTACCACTTTTAATCACTAATCCGACCTCTAAAATCGACTTTGCCCAACAATTGTAATTACTTTGCCAACCACTGTTAATCACTAATCCGACCACTAAAAATGACCTTGCCCAACAATTGAAATGACTTTGCCAGCCACAGTTTATCACTTATCCGACCGCTAAAAATGACTTTGCCCAACAATTGTAATGACTTTGCAGACCACTGGTAATGACTTTGCCAACCACTGTTAATCAATTATCCGACCTCTAAAAATGACTATGCCCAACAATTGTAATGAATTTTCCCAACAATTGTAATGAATTTGCCCAACAATTGTAATGACTTTGCCAACCATGTTAATCATTTATCCGACCTCTAAAAATGACTTTGTCCAACAATTTTAATTACTTTGTTAACCACTATTAATCACTAATCCGACCTCTAAAAATGACTTTGCCCAACAATTGTAATGACTTTGCCAACCACTGTTAATCACTTATCCGACCTCTAAAAATTACTTTTCCTACCATTGATAATGACTTTGCCAACCACTGTTAATTACTTATCCGACCTCTAAAAACGACTTTGCCCAACAATTGTAATGACTTTGCAAACCACTTTTAATCACTAATCCGACCTCTAAAATCGACTTTGCCCAACAATTTTAATGACTTTGCTTACCACTTTTAATCACTAATCCGACCTCTAAAATCGACTTTGTCCAACAATTGTAATTACTTTGCCAACCACTGTTAATCACTAATCCGACCACTAAAATGACCTTGCCCAACAATTGAAATGACTTTGCCAGCCACAGTTTATCACTTATCCGACCGCTAAAAATGACTTTGCCCAACAATTGTAATGACTTTGCAGACCACTGGTAATGACTTTGCCAACCACTGTTAATCAATTATCCGACCTCTAAAAATGACTATGCCCAACAATTGTAATGAATTTTCCCAACAATTGTAATGAATTTGCCCAACAATTGTAATGACTTTGCCAACCATGTTAATCATTTATCCGACCTCTAAAAATGACTTTGCCCAACAATTTTAATTACTTTGTTAACCACTATTAATCACTAATCCGACCTCTAAAAATGACTTTGCCCAACAATTGTAATGACTTTGCCAACCACTGTTAATCACTTATCCGACCTCTAAAAATTACTTTTCCTACCATTGATAATGACTTTGCCAACCACTGTTAATTACTTATCCGACCTCTAAAAACGACTTTGCCCAACAATTGTAATGACTTTGCAAACCACTTTTAATCACTAATCCGACCTCTAAAATCGACTTTGCCCAACAATTTTAATGACTTTGCCAACCACTTTTAATCACTAATCCGACCTCTAAAATCGACTTTGCCCAACAATTGTAATGACTTTGCCCAATAATTGTAATGACTTTGCCAACCACTGTTAATCACTAATCCGACCACTAATAATGACTTTGCCCAACAATTGTAATGACTTTGCCAACCACTTTTAATCACTTATCCGACCTCTAAAATCGACTTTGCCCAACAATTGTAATGACTTTGCAGACCACTTTTAATCACTAATCCGACCTCTAAAATCGACTTTGCCCAACAATTTTAATGACTTTGCTTACCACTTTTAATCACTAATCCGACCTCTAAAATCGACTTTGTCCAACAATTGTAATTACTTTGCCAACCACTGTTAATCACTAATCCGACCACTAAAAATGACCTTGCCCAACAATTGAAATGACTTTGCCAGCCACAGTTTATCACTTATCCGACCGCTAAAAATGACTTTGCCCAACAATTGTAATGACTTTGCAGACCACTGGTAATGACTTTGCCAACCACTGTTAATCAATTATCCGACCTCTAAAAATGACTATGCCCAACAATTGTAATGAATTTTCCCAACAATTGTAATGAATTTGCCCAACAATTGTAATGACTTTGCCAACCATGTTAATCATTTATCCGACCTCTAAAAATGACTTTGCCCAACAATTTTAATTACTTTGTTAACCACTATTAATCACTAATCCGACCTCTAAAAATGACTTTGCCCAACAATTGTAATGACTTTGCCAACCACTTTTAATCACTTATCCGACCTCTAAAAATTACTTTTCCTACCATTGATAATGACTTTGCCAACCACTGTTAATTACTTATCCGACCTCTAAAAACGACTTTGCCCAACAATTGTAATGACTTTGCAAACCACTTTTAATCACTAATCCGACCTCTAAAATCGACTTTGCCCAACAATTTTAATGACTTTGCCAACCACTTTTAATCACTAATCCGACCTCTAAAATCGACTTTGCCCAACAATTGTAATGACTTTGCCCAATAATTGTAATGACTTTGCCAACCACTGTTAATAACTTATCCTACCTCTAAAAATTACTTTGCCCAACAATTGTAATGACTTTGCCAACCACTGTTAATCACTTATCCGACCTCTTAAAATGACTTTGCCAACCACTGGTAATGACTTTGCCAACCACTGGTAATGACTTTGCCAACCACTGGTAATGACTTTGCCAACCACTGGTAATGACTTTGCCAACCACTGGTAATGACTTTGCCAACCACTGGTAATCTCTTATCCGACCTCTAAAAATGACTTTTCCAACCACTGGTAATGACTTTGCCAACCACTGGTAATGACTTTGCCAACCACTGGTAATGACTTTGCCAACCACTGGTAATGACTTTGCCAACCACTGTTAATCTCTTATCCGACCTCTAAAAATGACTTTTCCTACCATTGGTAATGACTTTGCCAACCACTGTTAATTGCTAATCCGACCTCTAAAAAAGACTTTGCCAAACAATTGTAATGACTTTGCCAACCACTGTTAATCACTTATCCGACCTCTAAAAATGACTTTGCCCAACAATTGAAATGACTTTGCCAACCAATGTAAATCACTTATCCGACCCCTAAAAATGACTTTGCCAACTACTGGTAATGACTTTGCCAACCACTGTTAATTGCCTTTCCGACCTCTAAAAACGACTTTGCCCAACAATTGTAATGACTTTGCCCAACAATTTTAATAACTTTGTTAACCACTATTAATCACTAATCCGACCTCTAAAAATGACTTTGCCCAACTACTGGTAATGACTTTGCCAACCACTGTGAATTGCCTTTCCAACCTCTAAAAACGACTTTGCCCAACAACTGTAATGACTTTGCCCAACAATTGTAATGACTTTGCCAACCACTGTTAATCACTTATCCGACCTCTAAAAATGACTTTGCCCAACAATTGTAACGACTTTGCACAACAATTGTAATAACTTTGCCAACCACTTTTAATCACTAATCCGACCTCTAAAATCGACTTTGCCCAACAATTGTAATGAATCTGCCAACCACTTTTAATCACTAATCCGACCTCTAAAAATGACTTTGACCAACAATTGTAATGACTTTGCCAACCACTGTTAATCACTTATCCGACCTCTAAAAATGACTTTGCCAACCACTGGTAATGACTTTGCCAACCACTGTTAATCACTAATCCGACCTCTAAAATCGACTTTGCCCAACAATTTTAATTACTTTGTTAACCACTATTAATCACTAATCCGACCTCTAAAAATGACTTTGCCCAAATACTGGTAATGACTTTGCCATCCACTGTTAATTGCTTATCCGACCTCTAAAAATGACTTTGCCCAACAATTGTAATGACTTTGCCAACCACTTTTAATCACTAATCCGACCTCTAAAATCGACTTTGCCCAACAATTGTAATGACTTTGCCAACCACTTTTAATCACTAATCCGACCTCTAAAAATGACTTTTCCAACCACTGGTAATGACTTTGCCAACCACTGTTAATTACTAATCCAACCACTAAAAATGACTTTGCCCAACAATTGTAATGACTTTGCCTACCACTGTTAATCACTTATCCTACCTCTAAAAATGACTTTGCCCAACAATTGAAATGACTTTGCCAGCCACAGTTTATCACTTATTCGACCGCTAAAATCGACTTTGCCCAACAATTTTAATTACTTTGTTAAACACTTTTAATCACTAATCCGACCTCTAAAATCGACTTTGCCCAACAATTGTAATGAATCTGCCAACCACTTTTAATCACTAATCCGACCTCTAAAAATGACTTTGACCAACAATTGTAATGACTTTGCCAACCACTGTTAATCACTTATCCGACCTCTAAAAATGACTTTGCCAACCACTGGTAATGACTTTGCCAACCACTGTTAATCACTAATCCGACCTCTAAAATCGACTTTGCCCAACAATTTTAATTACTTTGTTAACCACTATTAATCACTAATCCGACCTCTAAAAATGACTTTGCCCAAATACTGGTAATGACTTTGCCATCCACTGTTAATTGCTTATCCGACCTCTAAAAATGACTTTGCCCAACAATTGTAATGACTTTGCCAACCACTTTTAATCACTAATCCGACCCCTAAAATCGACTTTGCCCAACAATTGTAATGACTTTGCCAACCACTTTTAATCACTAATCCGACCTCTAAAAATGACTTTTCCAACCACTGGTAATGACTTTGCCAACCACTGTTAATTACTAATCCAACCACTAAAAATGACTTTGCCCAACAATTGTAATGACTTTGCCTACCACTGTTAATCACTTATCCTACCTCTAAAAATGACTTTGCCCAACAATTGAAATGACTTTGCCAGCCACAGTTTATCACTTATTCGACCTCTAAAAATGACTTTGCCCAACTACTGGTAATGACTTTGCCATCCACTGTTAATTGCTTATCCGACCTCTAAAAACGACTTTGCCTAATAATTGTAATGACTTTGCCAACCACTTTTAATCACTAATCCGACCTCTAAAATCGACTTTGCCCAACAATTGTAATGACTTTGCCAACCACTTTTAATCACTAATCCGACCTCTAAAAATGACTTTTCCCAACAATTGTAATGACTTTGCCAACCACTGTTAATCACTTATCCGACCCCTAAAAATGACTTTGCCAACCACTGGTAATGACTTTGCCAACCACTGTTAATCACTAATCCGACCTCTAAAATCGACTTTGCCTAACAATTTTAATTACTTTGTTAACCACTATTAATCACTAATCCGACCTCTAAAAATGACTTTGCCCAACTACTGGTAATGACTTTGCCATCCACTGTTAATTGCTTATCCGACCTCTAAAAACGACTTTGCCTAACAATTGTAATGACTTTGCCAACCACTTTTAATCACTAATCCGACCTCTAAAATCGACTTTGCCCAACAATTGTAATGACTTTGCCAACCACTTTTAATCACTTATCCGACCTCTAAAAATGACTTTGCCCAACAATTGTAATGCCTTTGCCAACCACTGTTAATCACTTATCCGACCTCTAAAAATGACTTTGCCAACCACTGGTAATGACTTTGCCAACCACTGTTAATCACTAATCCGACCTCTAAAATCGACTTTGCCCAACAATTTTAATTACTTTGTTAACCACTATTAATCACTAATCCGACCTCTAAAAATGACTTTGCCCAACTGCTGGTAATGACTTTGCCATCCACTGTTAATTGCTTATCCGACCTCTAAAAACGACTTTGCCTAACAATTGTAATGACTTTGCCAACCACTTTTAATCACTAATCCGACCTCTAAAATCGACTTTGCCCAACAATTGTAATGACTTTGCCAACCACTTTTAATCACTTATCCGACCTCTAAAAATGACTTTGCCCAACAATTGTAATGACTTTGCCAACCACTGTTAATCACTTATCCGACCTCTAAAAATTACTATGCCAACCACTGGTAATGACTTTGCCAACCACTGTTTATCACTAATCCGACCTCTAAAATCGACTTTGCCCAACAATTTTAATTACTTTGTTAACCACTATTAATCACTAATCCGACCTCTAAAAATGACTTTGCCCAACTACTGGTAATGACTTTGCCATCCACTGTTAATTGTTTATCCGACCTCCAAAAACGACTTTGCCTAACAATTGTAATGACTTTGCCAACCACTTTTAATCACTAATCCGACCTCTAAAATCGACTTTGCCCAACAATTGTAATGACTTTGCCAACCACTTTTAATCACTAATCCGACCACTAAAAATGACTTTGCCCAACAATTGTAATGACTTTGCCTACCACTGTTAATCACTTATCCTACCTCTAAAAATTACTTTGCCCAACAATTGTAATGACTTTGCCAACCACTGTTAATCACTTATCCGACCTCTAAAATCGACTTTGCCAACCACTGGTAATGACTTTGCCAACCACTGTTAATCATTTATCCGACCTCTAGAAATGACTTTGCTCAACAATTGTAATGACTTTGCCAACCACTGTTAATTGCTAATCCGACCTCTAAAAACAACTTTGGCCAACAATTGTAATGACTTTGCCAACCACTTTTAATCACTAATCCGGCCTCAAAAATCGACTTTGCCCAACAATTTTAATGACTTTGCTTACCACTTTTAATCACTAATCCGACCTCTAAAATCGACTTTGCCCAACAATTGTAATGACTTTGCCAAACACTGTTAATCACTTATCCGACCTCTAAAAATGACTTTGCCAACCACTGGTAATGACTTTGCCAACCACTGTTAATCACTAATCCGACCACTAAAAATGACTTTGCCCAACAATTGTAATTACTTTGCCAACCCCTGTTAATCACTAATCCGACCACTAAAAATGACCTTGCCCAACAATTGAAATGACTTTGCCAGCCACAGTTTATCACTTATTCGACCGCTAAAAATGACTTTGCCGAACAATTGTAATGACTTTGCAAACCACTGGTAATGACTTTGCCAACCACTGTTAATCAATTATCCGACCTCTAAAAATGACTATGCCCAACAATTGTAATGAATTTTCCCAACAATTGTAATGAATTTGCCCAACAATTGTAATGACTTTGCCAACCACTGTTAATCATTTATCCGACCTCTAAAAATGACTTTGCCCAACAATTTTAATAACTTTGTTAACCACTATTAATCACTAATCCGACCTCTAAAAATGACTTTGCCCAACAATTGTAATGACTTTGCCAACCACTGTTAATCACTTATCCGACCTCTAAAAATGACTTTGCCCAACAATTGAAATGACTTTGCCAACCACTGTTAATCACTTATCCGACCTCTAAAAATGACTTTGCCAAACACTGGTAATGACTTTGCCAACCACTGTTAATCATTTATCCGACCTCTAGAAATGACTTTGCCCAACAATTGTAATGACTTTGCCAACCACTGTTAATCACTTATCCTACCTCTAAAAATTACTTTGCTCAACAATTGTAATGACTTTGCCAACCACTGTTAATTGCTAATCCGACCTCTAAAAACGACTTTGGCCAACAATTGGAATGACTTTGCCAACCACTTTTAATCACTAATCCGACCTCTAAAATCGACTTTGCCCAACAATTTTAATGACTTTGCTTTCCACTTTTAATCACTAATCCGACCTCTAAAATCGACTTTGCCCAACAATTGTAATGACTTTGCCAAACACTGTTAATCACTTATCCGACCTCTAAAAATGACTTTGCCAACCACTGGTAATGACTTTGCCAACCACTGTTAATCACTAATCCGACCACTAAAAATGACTTTGCCCAACAATTGTAATTACTTTGCCAACCACTGTTAATCACTAATCCGACCACTAAAAATGACCTTGCCCAACAATTGAAATGACTTTGCCAGCTACAGTTTATCACTTATCCGACCGCTAAAAATGACTTTGCCCAACAATTGTAATGACTTTGCAAACCACTGGTAATGACTTTGCCAACCACTGTTAATCAATTATCCGACCTCTAAAAATGACTATGCCCAACAATTGTAATGAATTTTCCCAACAATTGTAATGATCTTGCCCAACAATTGTAATGACTTTGCCAACCACTGTTAATCACTTATCCGACCTCTAAAAATGACTTTTCCTAACATTGATAATGACTTTGCCAACCACTGTTAATTACTTATCCGACCTCTAAAAATGACTTTTCCTAACATTGATAATGACTTTGCCAACCACTGTTAATTACTTATCCGACCTCTAAAAACGACTTTGCCCAACAATTGTAATGACTTTGCAAACCACTTTAAATCACTAATCCGACCTCTAAAATCGACTTTGCCCAACAATTGTAATGACTTTGCCAACCACAATTAATCACTAATCCGACCTCTAAAAATGACTTTGCCCAACAATTGTAATGACTTTGCCAACCACTGTTAATCACTAATCCGACCACTAAAAATGACTTTGCCCAACAATTGTAATGACTTTGCCAACCACTTTTAATCACTAATCCGACCTCTAAAATCGACTTTGCCCAACAATTGTAATGACTTTGCCAACCACTGTTAATCACTTATCCTACCTCTAAAAATTACTTTGCCCAACAATTGTAATGACTTTGCCAACCACTGTTAATCACTTATCCGACCTCTAAAAATGACTTTGCCAACCACTGGTAATGACTTTGCCAACCACTGGTAATGACTTTGCCAACCACTGGTAATGACTTTGCCAACCACTGGTAATGACTTTGCCAACCACTGGTAATGACTTTGCCAACCACTGGTAATGACTTTGCCAACCACTGGTAATGACTTTGCCAACCACTGGTAATGACTTTGCCAACCACTGTTAATCTCTTATCCGACCTCTAAAAATGACTTTTCCTACCATTGGTAATGACTTTGCCAACCACTGTTAATTGCTAATCCGACCTCTAAAAACGACTTTGCCAAACAATTGTAATGACTTTGCCAGCCACAGTTTATCAATTATCCGACCTCTAAAAATGACTATGCCCAACAATTGTAATGAATTTGCCCAACAATTGTAATGACTTTGCCAACCAATGTAAATCACTTATCCGACCCCTAAAAATGACTTTGCCAACTACTGGTAATGACTTTGCCAACCACTATTAATTGCCTTTCCGACCTCTAAAAACGACTTTGCCCAACAATTGTAATGACTTTGCCCAACAATTTTAATAACTTTGTTAACCACTTTTAATCACTAATCCGACCTCTAAAAATGACTTTGCCCAACTACTGGTAATGACTTTGCCAACCACTGTTAATTGCCTTTCCGACCTCTAAAAACGACTTTGCCCAAAAATTGTAATGACTTTGCCAACCACTGGTAATGACTTTGCCAACCACTGGTAATGACTTTGCCAACCACTGGTAATGACTTTGCCAACCACTGGTAATGACTTTGCCAACCACTGTTAATCTCTTATCCGACCTCTAAAAATGACTTTTCCTACCATTGGTAATGACTTTGCCAACCACTGTTAATTGCTAATCCGACCTCTTAAAACGACTTTGCCAAACAAT
The DNA here is from genome assembly GCA_025491095.1 of Brachionus asplanchnoidis. Classification (NCBI taxonomy): domain Eukaryota; kingdom Metazoa; phylum Rotifera; class Eurotatoria; order Ploima; family Brachionidae; genus Brachionus; species Brachionus asplanchnoidis. The sequence goes on along the minus strand of JAILYF010000049.1, from coordinate 399,043 downwards.
TGTAATGACTTTGCCAGCCACAGTTTATCAATTATCCGACCTCTAAAAATGACTATGCCCAACAATTGTAATGAATTTGCCCAACAATTGTAATGACTTTGCCAACCACTGTTAATCACTTATCCGACCTATAAAAATGACTTTGCCCAACAATTGAAATGACTTTGCCAACCAATGTAAATCACTTATCCGACCCCTAAAAATGACTTTGCCAACTACTGGTAATGACTTTGCCAACCACTGTTAATTGCCTTTCCGACCTCTAAAAACGACTTTGCCCAACAATTGTAATGACTTTGCCCAACAATTTTAATAACTTTGTTAACCACTATTAATCACTAATCCGACCTCTAAAAATGACTTTGCCCAACTACTGGTAATGACTTTGCCAACCACTGTTAATTGCCTTTCCGACCTCTAAAAACGACTTTGCCCAACAATTGTAATGACTTTGCCAACCACTGTTAATCACTTATCCGACCTCTAAAAATGACTTTGCCCAACAATTGTAACGACTTTGCACAACAATTGTAATATCTTTGCTTACCACTTTTAATCACTAATCCGACCTCTAAAAATGACTTTGCCCAACAATTGTAATGACTTTGCCAACCACTGTTAATCACTTATCCGACCCTTAAAAATGACTTTGCCAACCACTGGTAATGACTTTGCCAACTCTGTTAATCACTAATCCGACCACTAAAAATGACTTTGCCCAACAATTGTTATGACTTTGCCAACCACTTTTAATCACTAATCCGACCTCTAAAATCGACTTTGCCCAACAATTTTAATTACTTTGTTAACCACTATTAATCACTAATCCGACCTCTAAAAATGACTTTGCCAACCACTGGTAATGACTTTGCCAACCACTGGTAATGACTTTGCCAACCACTGGTAATGACTTTGCCAACCACTGTTAATCTCTTATCCGACCTCTAAAAATGACTTTTCCTACCATTGGTAATGACTTTGCCAACCACTGTTAATTGCTAATCCGACCTCTTAAAACGACTTTGCCAAACAATTGTAATGACTTTGCCAGCCACAGTTTATCAATTATCCGACCTCTAAAAATGACTATGCCCAACAATTGTAATGAATTTGCCCAACAATTGTAATGACTTTGCCAACCACTGTTTATCACTTATCCGACCTCTAAAAATGACTTTGCCCAACTATTGAAATGACTTTGCCAACCAATGTAAATCACTTATCCGACCCCTAAAAATGACTTTGCCAACTACTGGTAATGACTTTGCCAACCACTGTTAATTGCCTTTCCGACCTCTAAAAACGACTTTGCCCAACAATTGTAATGACTTTGCCCAACAATTTTAATAACTTTGTTAACCACTATTAATCACTAATCCGACCTCTAAAAATGACTTTGCCCAACTACTGGTAATGACTTTGCCAACCACTGTTAATTGCCTTTCCGACCTCTAAAAACGACTTTGCCCAACAATTGTAATGACTTTGCCAACCACTGTTAATCACTTATCCGACCTCTTAAAATGACTTTGCCCAACAATTGTAACGACTTTGCACAACAATTGTAATATCTTTGCTTACCACTATTAATCACTAATCCGACCTCTAAAAATGACTTTGCCCAACAATTGTAATGACTTTGCCAACCACTGTTAATCACTTATCCGACCCTTAAAAATGACTTTGCCAACCACTGGTAATGACTTTGCCAACTCTGTTAATCACTAATCCGACCACTAAAAATGACTTTGCCCAACAATTGTAATGACTTTGCCAACCACTGTTAATCACTTATCAGACCTCTAAAAATGACTTTTCCTACCATTGATAATGACTTTGCCAACCACTATTAATCACTAATCCGACCTCTAAAAACGACTTTGCCCAACAATTGTAATGACTTTGCCAACCACTTTTAATCACTAATCCGACCTCTAAAATCGACTTTGCCCAACAATTTTAATGACTTTGCCAACCACTTTTAATTACTAATCCGACCTCTAAAATCGACTTTGCCCAACAATTGTAATGACTTTACTAACCACTATTAATCACTAATCCGACCTCTAAAAATGACTTTGCCCAACAATTGTAATGACTTTGCCAACCACTGTTAATCTCTTATCCGACCTCTAAAAACGACTTTGCCCAACAATTGTAATGACTTTGCCAACCACTATTGATCACTAATCCGACCTCTAAAAATGACTTTGCCCAACAATTGTAATGACTTTGCCAACCACTGTTAATCACTTATCCTCCCTCTAAAATCGACTTTGCCCAACAATTGTAATGACTTTGCCAACCACTATTAATTACTAATCCGACCTCTAAAAATGACTTTGCCCAACAATTGTAATGACTTTGCCAACCACTGTTAATTGCTAATCCGACCTCTAAAAACGACTTCGGCCAACTATTGTAATGACTTTGCCAACCACTTTTAATCACTAATCCGACCTCTAAAATCGACTTTGCCAACTACTGGTAATGACTTTGCCAACCACTGTTAATTGCTTATCCGACCTCTAAAAACGAATTTGCCCAACAATTGTAATGACTTTGCCAACCACTTTTAATCACTAATCCGACCTCTAAAATCGACTTTGCCCAACAATTTTAATGACTTTGCCAACCACTTTTAATCACTAATCCGACCTCTAAAATCGACTTTGCCCAACAATTGTAATGACTTTGCCAACCACTATTAATCACTAATCCGACCTCTAAAAATGACTTTGCCCAACAATTGTAATGACTTTGCCAACCACTGTTAATCTCTTATCCGACCTCTAAAAATGACTTTTCCTACCATTGGTAATGACTTTGCCAACCACTGTTAATTGCTAATCCGACCTCTAAAAACGACTTTGGCCAACGATTATAATGACTTTGCCAACCACTTTTAATCACTAATCCGACCTCTAAAATCGACTTTGCCCATCAATTGTAATGAATTGTCCCAACAATTGTAATGACTATGCCAACCACTTTTAATCACTTATCCGACCTCTAAAAATGACTTTACCCAACAATTGAAATGACTTTGCCAACCACTGTAAATCACTTATCCGACCCCTAAAAATGACTTTGCCAACCACTGTTAATTGCTTATCCAACCTCTAAAAACGACTTTGCCCAACAATTGTAATGACTTTGCCAACCACTTTTAATCACTAATCCGACCTCTAAAATCGACTTCGCCCAACAATTGTAATGACTTTGCCAACCACAATTAATCAATAATCCGACCTCTAAAAATGACTTTGCCCAACAATTGTAATGACTTTGCCAACCACTGTTAATCACTTATCCGACCTCTAAAAATGACTTTGCCCAACAATTGTAACGACTTTGCACAACAATTGTAATAACTTTGCTTACCACTATTAATCACTAATCCGACCTCTAAAAATTACTTTGCCCAACAATTGTAATTACTTTGACAACCACTGTTAATCACTTATCCGACATCTAAAAATGACTTTGCCAACCACTGTTAATCACTAATCCGACCACTAAAAATGACTTTGCCCAACAATTGTAATGACTTTGCCAACCACTTTTAATCACTAATCCGACCTCTAAAATCGACTTTGCCCAACAATTGTAATGACTTTGCCAACCACTGTTAATCACTTATCATACCTCTAAAAATTACTTTGCCAACCACTGGTAATGACTTTGCCAACCACTCGTAATGACTTTGCCAACCACTATTAATCACTAATCCGACCTCTAAAAATGACTTTGCCCAACAATTGTAATGACTTTGCCAACCACTGTTAATCACTTATCCGACCTCTAAAAATGACTTTGCCAACCACTGTTAATCACTTATCCTACCTCTAAAAATTACTTTGCCCAACAATTGTAATGACTTTGCCAACCACTGTTAATCACTTATCCGACCAATAAAAATGACTTTGCCAACCACTGGTAATGACTTTGCCAACCACTGTTAATCAATAATCAGACCACTAAAAATGACTTTGCCCAACAATTGTAATGACTTTGCCAACCACTTTTAATCACTAATCCGACCTCTAAAATCGACTTTGCCCAACAATTGTAATGACTTTGCCAACCACTGTTATTCACTTATCCTACCTCTAAAAATTACTTTGCCCAACAATTGTAATGACTTTGCCAACCACTGTTAATCACTTATCCGACCTCTAAAAATGACTTTGCCAACCACTGGTAATGACTTTGCCAACCACTGGTAATGACTTTGCCAACCACTGGTAATGACTTTGCCAACCACTATTAATCACTAATCCGACCTCTAAAAATGACTTTGCCCAACAATTGTAATGACTTTTCCAACCACTGTTAATCTCTTATCCGACCTCTAAAAATGACTTTTCCTACCATTGGTAATGACTTTGCCAACCACTGTTAATTGCTAATCCGAACTCTAAAAACGACTTTGGCCAACAATTGTAATGACTTTGCCAACCACTTTTAATCACTAATCCGACCTCCAAAATCGACTTTGCCCAACAATTGTAATGACTTTGCCAGCCACAGTTTATCAATTATCCGACCTCTAAAAACGACTTTGGCCAACAATTGTAATGACTTTGCCCAACAATTTTAATAACTTTGTTAACCACTATAAATCACTAATCCGACCTCTAAAAATGACTTTGCCCAACAATTGTAATGACTTTGCCAACCACTGTTAATCACTTATCAGACCTCTAAAAATGACTTTTCCTACCATTGATAATGACTTTGCCAACCACTGTTAATTGCTTATCCGACCTCTAAAAACGACTTTGCCCAACAATTGTAATGACTTTGCCAACCACTTTTAATCACTAATCCGACCTCTAAAATCGACTATGCCCAACAATTTTAATGACTTTGCCAACCACTTTTAATCACTAATCCGACCTCTAAAATCGACTTTGCCCAACAATTTTAATGACTTTGCCAACCACTATTAATCACTAATACGACCTCTAAAAATGACTTTGCCCAACAATTGTAATGACTTTGCCAACCACTGTTAATCTCTTATCCGACATCTAAAAATGACTTTTTCTACCATTGGTAATGACTTTGCCAACCACTGTTAATTGCTAATCCGACCTCTAAAAACGACTTTGGCCAACGATTGTAATGACTTTGCCAACCACTTTTAATCACTAATCCGACCTCTAAAATCGACTTTGCCAACTACTGGTAATGACTTTGCCAACCACTGTTAATTGCCTTTCCGACCTCTAAAAACGACTTTGCCCAACAATTGTAATGACTTTGCCCAACAATTTTAATAACTTTGTTAACCACTATTAATCACTAATCCGACCTCTAAAAATGACTTTGCCCAACTATTGTAATGACTTGCCAACCACTGTTAATCACTTATCAGACCTCTAAAAATGACTTTTCCTACCATTGATAATGACTTTGCCAACCACTGTTAATTGCTTATCCGACCTCTAAAAACGACTTTGCCCAACAATTGTAATGACTTTGCCAACCACTTTTAATCACTAATCCGACCTCTAAAATCGACTTTGCCCAACAATTTTAATGACTTTGCCAACCACTTTTTATAACTTATCCGACCTCTAAAATCGACTTTGCCCAACAATTGTAATGACTTTGCCAACCACTTTTAATCACTAATCCGACCTCTAAAAATGACTTTGCCCAACAATTGTAATGACTTTGCCAACCACTGTTAATCTCCAATCCGACCTCTAAAAATGACTTTTCCTACCATTGGTAATGACTTTGCCAACCACTGTTAATTGCTAATCCGACCTCTAAAAACGACTTTGGCCAACGATTGTAATGACTTTACCAACCACTTTTAATCACTAATCCGACCTCTAAAATCGACTTTGCCCATCAATTGCAATGGCTTTGCCAGCCACAGTTTATCAATTATCCGACCTCTAAAAATGACTATGCCCAACAATTGAAATGAATTTGCCCAACAATTGTAATGACTATGCCAACCACTTTTAATCACTTATCCGACCTCTAAAAATGACTTTGCCCAACAATTGAAATGACTTTGCCAACCACTGTAAATCACTTATCCGACCCCTAAAAATGACTTTGCCAACTACTGGTAATGAATTTGCCAACCACTGTTAATTGCCTTTCCGACCTCTAAAAACGACTTTGCCCAACAATTGTAATGACTTTGCCCAACAATTTTAATAACTTTGTTAACCACTTTTAATCACTAATCCGACCTCTAAAAATGACTTTGCCCAACGATTGTAATGACTTTGCCAACCACTGTTAATCACTTATCCGACCTCTAAAAATGACTTTTCCTACCATTGATAATGACTTTGCCAACCACTGTTAATTGCTTATCCGACCTCTAAAAACGACTTTGCCCAACAATTGTAATGACTTTGCCAACCACTTTTAATCACTAATCCGACCTCTAAAATCGACTCTGCCCAACAATTTTAATGACTTTGCCAACCACTTTTAATCACTAATCCGACCTCTAAAATCGACTTTGCCCAACAATTGTAATGACTTTGCCAACCACAATTAATCAATAATCGGACCTCTAAAAATGACTTTGCCCAACAATTGTAATGACTTTGCCAACCACTGTTAATCACTTATCCGACCTCTAAAAATGACTTTGCCCAACAATTGTAACGACTTTGCACAACAATTGTAATAACTTTGCTTACCACTATTAATCACTAATCCGACCTCTAAAAATGACTTTGCCCAACAATTGTAATGACTTTGCCAACCACTTTTAATCACTAATCCGACCTCTAAAATCGACTTTGCCCAACAATTGTAATGACTTTGCCAACCACAATTAATCAATAATCCGACCTCTAAAAATGACTTTGCCCAACAATTGTAATGACTTTGCCAACCACTGTTAATCACTTATCCGACCTCTAAAAATGACTTTGCCCAACAATTGTAATGACTTTGCCCAACAATTTTAATAACTTTGTTAACCACTATTAATCACTAATCCGACCTCTAAAAATGACTTTGCCCAACAATTGTAATGACTTTGCCAACCACTGTTAATCACTTATCCGACCTCTAAAAATGACTTTTCCTACCATTGATAATGACTTTGCCAACCACTGTTAATTGCTTATCCGACCTCTAAAAACGACTTTGCCCAACAATTGTAATGACTTTGCCAACCACTTTTAATCACTAATCCGACCTCTAAAATCGACTTTGCCCAACAATTTTAATGACTTTGCCAACCACTTTTAATCACTAATCCGACCTCTAAAATCGACTTTGCCCAACAATTGTAATGACTTTTCCAACCACAATTAATCAATAATCCGACCTTTAAAAATGACTTTGCCCAACAATTGTAATGACTTTGCCAACCACTGTTAATCACTTATCCGACCTCTAAAAATGACTTTGCCCAACAATTGTAACGACTTTGCACAACAATTGTAATAACTTTGCTTACCACTATTAATCAATAATCCGACCTCTAAAAATGACTTTGCCCAACAATTGTAATTACTTTGACAACCACTGTTAATCACTTATCCGACCTCTAAAAATGACTTTGCCAACCACTGTTAATCACTAATCCGACCACTAAAAATGACTTTGCCCAACAATTGTAATGACTTTGCCAACCACTTTTAATCACTAATCCGACCTCTAAAATCGACTTTGCCCAACAATTGTAATGACTTTGCCAACCACTGTTAATCACTTATCCTACCTCTAAAAATTACTTTGCCAACCACTGGTAATGACTTTGCCAACCACTCGTAATGACTTTGCCAACCACTGGTAATGACTTTGCCAACCACTCGTAATGACTTTGCCAACCACTATTAATCACTAATCCGACCTCTAAAATCGACTTTGCCCAACAATTGTAATGACTTTGCCAGCCACAGTTTATCACTTATCCGACCGCTAAAAATGACTTTGCCCAACAATTGTAATGACTTTGCAAACCACTGGTAATGACTTTGCCAACCACTGTAAATGAATTATCCGACCTCTAAAAATGACTTTGCAAACCACTGGTAATGACTTTGCCAACCACTGTTAATGACTTTGCCAACCACTTTTAATCACTAATCCGACCTCTAAAATCGACTTTGCCCAACAATTGAAAATGACTTTGCCAACCACTGTTAATTGCTTATCCGACCTCTAAAAATGACTTTGCCAACCACTGTTAATCACTAATCCGACCACTAAAAATGACTTTGCCCAACAATTGTAATGACTTTGCCAACCACTTTTAATCACTAATCCGACCTCTAAAATCGACTTTGCCCAACAATTGTAATGACTTTGCCAACCACTGTTAATCACTTATCCTACCTCTAAAAATGACTTTGCCAACCACTGGTAATGACTTTGCCAACCACTGGTAATGACTTTGCCAACCACTTTTAATCACTAATCCGACCTCTAAAATCGACTTTGCCCAACAATTGTAATGACTTTGCCAGCCACAGTTTATCACTTATCCGACCGCTAAAAATGACTTTGCCCAACAATTGTAATGACTTTGCAAACCACTGGTAATGACTTTGCCAACCACTGTTAATGAATTATCCTACCTCTAAAAATGACTTTGCCAACCACTGGTAATGACTTTGCCAACCACTGGTAATGACTTTGCCAACCACTGGTAATGACTTTGCCAACCACTTTTAATCACTAATCCGACCTCTAAAATCGACTTTGCCCAACAATTGTAATGACTTTGCCAGCCACAGTTTATCACTTATCCGACCGCTAAAAATGACTTTGCCCAACAATTGTAATGACTTTGCAAACCACTGGTAATGACTTTGCCAACCACTGTTAATGAATTATCCGACCTCTAAAAATGACTTTTCCAACCACTGGTAATGACTTTGCCAACCACTGTTAATTGCTTATCCGACCTCCAAAAACGACTTTTCCTACCATTGATAATTACTTTGACAACCACTGTTAATCACTTATCCGACCTCTAAAAATGACTTTGCCAACCACTGTTAATCACTAATCCGACCACTAAAAATGACTTTGCCCAACAATTGTAATGACTTTGCCAACCACTTTTAAATCACTAATCCGACCTCTAAAATCGACTTTGCCCAACAATTGTAATGACTTTGCCAACCACTGTTAATCACTTTTCCAACCCCTAAAAATGCCTTTTCCAACCACTGGTAATGACTTTGCCAACCACTGGTAATGACTTTGCCAACCACTGGTAATGACTTTGCCAACCACTATTAATCACTAATCCGACCTCTAAAAATGACTTTGCCTAACAATTGTAATGACTTTGCCAACCACTGTTAATCTCTTATCCGACCTCTAAAAATGACTTTTCCTACCATTGGTAATGACTTTGACAACCACTGTTAATTGCTAATCCGACCTCTAAAAACGACTTTGGCCAACAATTGTAATGACATTGCCAACCACTTTTAATCACTAATCCGACCTCTAAAATCGACTTTGCCCAACAATTTTAATGACTTTGCCAACCACTTTTAATCACTAATCCGACCTCTAAAATCGACTTTGCCCAACAATTGTAATGACTTTGCCAACCACAATTAATCAATAATCCGACCTCTAAAAATGACTTTGCCCAACAATTGTAATGACTTTGCCAACCACTGTTAATCACTTATCCGACCTCTAAAAATGACTTTGCCCAACAATTGTAACGACTTTGCACAACAATTGTAATAACTTTGCTTACCACTATTAATCACTAATCCGACCTCTAAAAATGACTTTGCCCAACAATTGTAATTACTTTGACAACCACTGTTAATCACTTATCCGACCTCTAAAAATGACTTTGCCAACCACTGTTAATCACTAATCCGACCACTAAAAATGACTTTGCCCAACAATTATAATGCCTATGCCAACCACTTTTAATCACTAATCCGACCTCTAAAATCGACTTTGCCCAACAATTGTAATGACTTTGCCAACCACTGTTAATCACTTATCCTACCTCTAAAAATTACTTTGCCAACCACTGGTAATGACTTTGCCAACCACTCGTAATGACTTTGCCAACCTCTGGTAATGACTTTGCCAACCACTATTAATCACTAATCCGACCTCTAAAAATGACTTTGCCCAACAATTGTAATGACTTTGCCAACCACTGTTAATCTCTTATCCGAACTCTAAAAATGACTTTTCCTACCATTGGTAATGACTTTGCCAACCACTGTTAATTGCTAATACGACCTCTAAAAACGACTTTGGCCAACAATTGTAATGACTTTGCCAACCACTTTTAATCACTAATCCGACCTCTAAAATCGACTTTGCCCAACAATTGTAATGACTTTGCCAACCACAATTAATCAATAATCCGACCTCTAAAAATGACTTTGCCCAACAATTGTAATGACTTTGCCAACCACTGTTAATCACTTATCCGACCTCTAAAAATGACTTTGCTCAACAATTGTAACGACTTTGCACAACAATTGTAATAACTTTGCTTACCACTATTAATCACTAATCCGACCTCTAAAAATGACTTTGCCCAACAATTGTAATTACTTTGACAACCACTGTTAATCACTTATCCGACCTCTAAAAATGACTTTGCCAACCACTGTTAATCACTAATCCGACCACTAAAAATGACTTTGCCCAACAATTATAATGACTATGCCAACCACTTTTAATCACTAATCCGACCTCTAAAATCGACTTTGCCCAACAATTGTAATGACTTTGCCAACCACTGTTAATCACTTATCCTACCTCTAAAAATTACTTTGCCAACCACTCGTAATGACTTTGCCAACCTCTGGTAATGACTTTGCCAACCACTATTAATCACTAATCCGACCTCTTAAAATGACTTTGCCCAACAATTGTAATGACTTTGCCAACCACTGTTAATCTATTATCCGAACTCTAAAAATGACTTTTCATACCATTGGTAATGACTTTGCCAACCACTGTTAATTGCTAATACGACCTCTAAAAACGACTTTGGCCAACAATTGTAATAACTTTGCTTACCACTATTAATCACCAATCCGACCTCTAAAAATGACTTTGCCCAACAATTGTAATTACTTTGACAACCACTGTTAATCACTTATCCGACCTCTAAAAATGACTTTGCCAACCACTGTAAATCACTAATCCGACCACTAAAAATGACTTTGCCCAACAATTGTAATGACTTTGCCAACCACTTTTAATCACTAATCCGACCTCTAAAATCGACTTTGCCCAACAATTGTAATGACTTTGCCAACCACTGTTAATCACTTATCCTACCTCTAAAAATTACTTTGCCAACCACTGGTAATGACTTTGCCAACCACTGGTAATGACTTTGCCAACCACTATTAATCACTAATCCGACCTCTAAAATCGACTTTGCCCAACAATTGTAATGACTTTGCAAACCACTGTTAATTGCTTATCCGACCTCCAAAAACGACTTTTCCTACCATTGATAATGACTTTGCCAACCACTGTTAATTGCTTATCCGACCTCTAAAAATGACTTTGCCAACCACTGTTAATCACTAATCCGACCACTAAAAATGACTTTGCCCAACAATTGTAATGACTTTGCCAACCACTTTTAATCACTAATCCGACCCCTAAAATCGACTTTGCCCAACAATTGTAATGACTTTGCCAACCACTGTTAATCACTTATCCTACCTCTAAAAATTAGTTTGCCAACCACTGGTAATGACTTTGCCAACCACTGGTAATGACTTTGCCAACCACTATTAATCACTAATCCGACCTCTAAAATTGACTTTGCCCAACAATTGTAATGACTTTGCCAGCCACAGTTTATCACTTATCCGACCGCTAAAAATGACTTTGCCCAACAATTGTAATGACTTTGCAAACCACTGGTAATGACTTTGCCAACCACTGTTAATGAATTATCCTACCTCTAAAAATGACTTTGCCAACCACTGGTAATGACTTTGCCAACCACTGTTAATGACTTTGCCAACCACTTTTAATCACTAATCCGACCTCTAAAATCGACTTTGCCCAACAATTGTAATGACTTTGCCAACCACTGTTAATTGCTTATCCGACCTCCAAAAACGACTTTTCCTACCATTGATAATGACTTTGCCAACCACTGTTAATCACTTATCCTACCTCTAAAAATTACTTTGCCAACCACTGGTAATGACTTTGCCAACCACTGGTAATGACTTTGCCAACCACTATTAATCACTAATCCGACCTCTAAAATTGACTTTGCCCAACAATTGTAATGACTTTGCCAGCTACAGTTTATCACTTATCCGACCGCTAAAAATGACTTTGCCCAACAATTGTAATGACTTTGCAAACCACTGGTAATGACTTTGCCGACCACTGTTAATGAATTATCCGACCTCTAAAAATGACTTTGCCAACCACTGGTAATGACTTTGCCAACCACTGTTAATGACTTTGCCAACCAATTTTAATCACTAATCCGACCTCTAAAATCGACTTTGCCCAACAATTGTAATGACTTTGCCAACCACTGTTAATTGCTTATCCGACCTCCAAAAACGACTTTTCCAACCACTGGTAATGACTTTGCCAACCACTGTTAATGACTTTGCCAACCAATTTTAATCACTAATCCGACCTCTAAAATCGACTTTGCCCAACAATTGTAATGACTTTGCCAGCCACAGTTTATCACTTATCCGACCGCTAAAAATGACTTTGCCCAACAATTGTAATGACTTTGCCAGCCACAGTTTATCACTTATCCGACCGCTAAAAATGACTTTGCCCAACAATTGTAATGACTTTGCAAACCACTGGTAATGACTTTGCCAACCACTGTTAATGAATTATCCTACCTCTAAAAATGACTTTGCAAACCACTGGTAATGACTTTGCCAACCACAGTTAATGACTTTGCCAACCGCTTTTAATCACTAATCCGACCTCTAAAATCGACTTTGCCCAACAATTGTAATGACTTTGCCCAACAATTGTAATGACTTTGCCAACCAGTGTTAATTGCTTATCCGACCTCCAAAAACGACTTTTCCTACCATTGATAATGACTTTGCCAACCACTGTTAATCACTTATCCTACCTCTAAAAATTACTTTGCCAACCACTGGTAATGACTTTGCCAACCACTGGTAATGACTTTGCCAACCACTATTAATCACTAATCCGACCTCTAAAATTGACTTTGCCCAACAATTGTAATGACTTTGCCAGCTACAGTTTATCACTTATCCGACCGCTAAAAATGACTTTGCCCAACAATTGTAATGACTTTGCAAACCACTGGTAATGACTTTGCCAACCACTGTTAATGAATTATCCTACCTCTAAAAATGACTTTGCCAACCACTGGTAATGACTTTGCCAACCACTGGTAATGACTTTGCCAACCACTGTTAATGACTTTGCCAACCACTTTTAATCACTAATCCGACCTCTAAAATCGACTTCGCCCAACAATTGTAATGACTTTGCCAACCACTGTTAATCACTTATCCTACCTCTAAAAATTAGTTTGCCAACCACTGGTAATGACTTTGCCAACCACTGGTAATGACTTTGCCAACCACTATTAATCACTAATCCGACCTCTAAAATTGACTTTGCCCAACAATTGTAATGACTTTGCCAGCCACAGTTTATCACTTATCCGACCGCTAAAAATGACTTTGCCCAACAATTGTAATGACTTTGCAAACCACTGGTAATGACTTTGCCAACCACTGTTAATGAATTATCCTACCTCTAAAAATGACTTTGCCAACCACTGGTAATGACTTTGCCAACCACTGTTAATGACTTTGCCAACCACTTTTAATAACTAATCCGACCTCTAAAATCGACTTTGCCCAACAATTGTAATGACTTTGCCAACCACTGTTAATTGCTTATCCGACCTCCAAAAACGACTTTTCCTACCATTGATAATGACTTTGCCAACCACTGTTAATCACTTATCCTACCTCTAAAAATTACTTTGCCAACCACTGGTAATGACTTTGCCAACCACTGGTAATGACTTTGCCAACCACTATTAATCACTAATCCGACCTCTAAAATTGACTTTGCCCAACAATTGTAATGACTTTGCCAGCTACAGTTTATCACTTATCCGACCGCTAAAAATGACTTTGCCCAACAATTGTAATGACTTTGCAAACCACTGGTAATGACTTTGCCGACCACTGTTAATGAATTATCCGACCTCTAAAAATGACTTTGCCAACCACTGGTAATGACTTTGCCAACCACTGTTAATGACTTTGCCAACCAATTTTAATCACTAATCCGACCTCTAAAATCGACTTTGCCCAACAATTGTAATGACTTTGCCAACCACTGTTAATTGCTTATCCAACCTCCAAAAACGACTTTTCCAACCACTGGTAATGACTTTGCCAACCACTGTTAATGACTTTGCCAACCAATTTTAATCACTAATCCGACCTCTAAAATCGACTTTGCCCAACAATTGTAATGACTTTGCCAGCCACAGTTTATCACTTATCCGACCGCTAAAAATGACTTTGCCCAACAATTGTAATGACTTTGCCAGCCACAGTTTATCACTTATCCGACCGCTAAAAATGACTTTGCCCAACAATTGTAATGACTTTGCAAACCACTGGTAATGACTTTGCCAACCACTGTTAATGAATTATCCTACCTCTAAAAATGACTTTGCAAACCACTGGTAATGACTTTGCCAACCACAGTTAATGACTTTGCCAACCGCTTTTAATCACTAATCCGACCTCTAAAATCGACTTTGCCCAACAATTGTAATGACTTTGCCCAACAATTGTAATGACTTTGCCAACCAGTGTTAATTGCTTATCCGACCTCCAAAAACGACTTTTCCTACCATTGATAATGACTTTGCCAACCACTGTTAATCACTTATCCTACCTCTAAAAATTACTTTGCCAACCACTGGTAATGACTTTGCCAACCACTGGTAATGACTTTGCCAACCACTATTAATCACTAATCCGACCTCTAAAATTGACTTTGCCCAACAATTGTAATGACTTTGCCAGCTACAGTTTATCACTTATCCGACCGCTAAAAATGACTTTGCCCAACAATTGTAATGACTTTGCAAACCACTGGTAATGACTTTGCCAACCACTGTTAATGAATTATCCTACCTCTAAAAATGACTTTGCCAACCACTGGTAATGACTTTGCCAACCACTGGTAATGACTTTGCCAACCACTGTTAATGACTTTGCCAACCACTTTTAATCACTAATCCGACCTCTAAAATCGACTTTGCCCAACAATTGAAATGACTTTGCCAACCACTGTTAATTGCTTATCCGACCTCCAAAAACGACTTTTCCTACCATTGATAATGACTTTGCCAACCACTGTTAATCACTTATCCTACCTCTAAAAATGACTTTGCCAACCACTGGTAATGACTTTGCCAGCCACAGTTCATCACTTATCCGACCGCTAAAAATGACTTTGCCCAACAATTGTAATGACTTTGCAAACCACTGGTAATGACTTTGCCAACCACTGTTAATGAATTATCCTACCTCTAAAAATGACTTTGCCAACCACTGGTAATGACTTTGCCAACCACTGGTAATGACTTTGCCAACCACTTTTAATCACTAATCCGACCTCTAAAATCGACTTTGCCCAACAATTGTAATGACTTTGCTAGCCACAGTTTATCACTTATCCGACCGCTAAAAATGACTTTGCCCAACAATTGTAATGACTTTGCAAACCACTGGTAATCACTAATCCGACCTCTAAAATCGACTTCGCCCAACAATTGTAATGACTTTGCCAGCCACAGTTTATCACTTATCCGACCGCTAAAAATGACCTTGCCCAACAATTGTAATGACTTTGCAAACCACTGGTAATGACTTTGCCAACCACTGTTAATGACTTTGCCAACCACTTTTAATCACTAATCCGACCTCTAAAATCGACTTTGCCCAACAATTGTAATGACTTTGCCAACCACTGTTAATTGCTTATCCGACCTCCAAAAACGACTTTTCCTACCATTGATAATGACTTTGCCAACCACTGTTAATTGCTTATCCGACCTCTAAAAATGACTTTGCCAACCACTGTTAATCACTAATCCGACCACTAAAAATGACTTTGCCCAACAATTGTAATGACTTTGCCAACCACTTTTAATCACTAATCCGACCTCTAAAATCGACTTTGCCCAACAATTGTAATGACTTTGCCAACCACTGTTAATCACTTATCCTACCTCTAAAAATTACTTTGCCAACCACTGGTAATGACTTTGCCAACCACTGGTAATGACTTTGCCAACCACTATTAATCACTAATCCGACCTCTAAAATTGACTTTGCCCAACAATTGTAATGACTTTGCCAGCCACAGTTAATCACTTATCCGACCGCTAAAAATGATTTTGCCCAACAATTGTAATTACTTTGCAAACCACTGGTAATGACTTTGCCAACCACTGTTAATGAATTATCCTACCTCTAAAAATGACTTTGCCAACCACTGGTAATGACTTTGCCAACCACTGGTAATGACTTTGCCAACCACTTTTAATCACTAATCCGACCTCTAAAATCGACTTTGCCCAACAATTGTAATGACTTTGCCAGCCACAGTTTATCACTTATCCGACCGCTAAAAATGACTTTGCCCAACAATTGTAATGACTTTGCAAACCACTGGTAATGACTTTGCCAACCACTGTTAATGAATTATCCTACCTCTAAAAATGACTTTGCCAACCACTGGTAATGACTTTGCCAACCACTGGTAATGACTTTGCCAACCACTGGTAATGACTTTGCCAACCACTTTTAATCACTAATCCGACCTCTAAAATCGACTTTGCCCAACAATTGTAATGACTTTGCCAGCCACAGTTTATCACTTATCCGACCGCTAAAAATGACTTTGCCCAACAATTGTAATGACTTTGCAAACCACTGGTAATCACTAATCCGACCTCTAAAATTGACTTTGCCCAACAATTGTAATGACTTTGCCAGCCACAGTTTATCACTTATCCGACCGCTAAAAATGACTTTGCCCAACAATTGTAATGACTTTGCAAACCACTGGTAATGACTTTGCCAACCACTGTTAATGACTTTGCCAACCACTTTTAATCACTAATCCGACCTCTAAAATCGACTTTGCCCAACAATTGTAATGACTTTGCCAACCACTGTTAATTGCTTATCCGACCTCCAAAAACGACTTTTCCTACCATTGATAATGACTTTGCCAACTTCTGTTAATTGCTTATCCGACCTCTAAAAATGACTTTGCCAGCCACAGTTTATCACTAATCCGACCGCTAAAAATGACTTTGCCCAACAATTGTAATGACTTTGCAAACCACTGGTAATAACTTTGCCAACCACTGTTAATGACTTTGCCAACCACTTTTAATCACTAATCCGACCTCTAAAATCGACTTTGCCCAACAATTGTAATGACTTTGCCAACCACTGTTAATTGCTTATCCGACCTCCAAAAACGACTTTTCCTACCATTGATAATGACTTTGCCAACCACTGTTAATTGCTTATCCGACCTCTAAAAATGACTTTGCCAACCACTGTTAATCACTAATCCGACCACTAAAAATGACTTTGCCCAACAATTGTAATGACTTTGCCAACCACTTTTAATCACTAATCCGACCTCTAAAATCGACTTTGCCCAACAATTGTAATGACTTTGCCAACCACTGTTAATCACTTATCCTACCTCTAAAAATTACTTTGCCAACCACTGGTAATGACTTTGCCAACCACTGGTAATGACTTTGCCAACCACTATTAATCACTAATCCGACCTCTAAAATTGACTTTGCCCAACAATTGTAATGACTTTGCCAGCCACAGTTTATCACTTATCCGACCGCTAAAAATGACTTTGCCCAACAATTGTAATGACTTTGCAAACCACTGGTAATGACTTTGCCAACCACTGTTAATGAATTATCCTACCTCTAAAAATGACTTTGCCAACCACTGGTAATGACTTTGCCAACCACTGGTAATGACTTTGCCAACCACTTTTAATCACTAATCCGACCTCTAAAATCGACTTTGCCCAACAATTGTAATGACTTTGCCAGCCACAGTTTATCACTTATCCGACCGCTAAAAATGACTTTGCCCAACAATTGTAATGACTTTGCAAACCACTGGTAATCACTAATCCGACCTCTAAAATTGACTTTGCCCAACAATTGTAATGACTTTGCCAGCCACAGTTTATCACTTATCCGACCGCTAAAAATGACTTTGCCCAACAATTGTAATGACTTTGCAAACCACTGGTAATGACTTTGCCAACCACTGTTAATGACTTTGCCAACCACTTTTAATCACTAATCCGACCTCTAAAATCGACTTTGCCCAACAATTGTAATGACTTTGCCAACCACTGTTAATTGCTTATCCGACCTCCAAAAACGACTTTTCCTACCATTGATAATGACTTTGCCAACTTCTGTTAATTGCTTATCCGACCTCTAAAAATGACTTTGCCAGCCACAGTTTATCACTTATCCGACCGCTAAAAATGACTTTGCCCAACAATTGTAATGACTTTGCCAGCCACAGTTTATCACTTATCCGACCGCTAAAAATGACTTTGCCCAACAATTGTAATGACTTTGCAAACCACTGGGAATGACTTTGCCAACCACTGTTAATGAATTATCCTACCTCTAAAAATGACTTTGCAAACCACTGGTAATGACTTTGCCAACCACTGGTAATGACTTTGCCAACCACTGGTAATGACTTTGCCAACCACTATTAATCACTAATCCGACCTCTAAAATTGACTTTGCCCAACAATTGTAATGACTTTGCCAGCTACAGTTTATCACTTATCCGACCGCTAAAAATGACTTTGCCCTACAATTGTAATGACTTTGCAAACCACTGGTAATGACTTTGCCAACCACTGTTAATGAATTATCCTACCTCTAAAAATGACTTTGCCAACCACTGGTAATGACTTTGCCAACCACTGGTAATGACTTTGCCAACCACTGTTAATGACTTTGCCAACCACTTTTAATCACTAATCCGACCTCTAAAATCGACTTTGCCCAACAATTGAAATGACTTTGCCAACCACTGTTAATTGCTTATCCGACCTCCAAAAACGACTTTTCCTACCATTGATAATGACTTTGCCAACCACTGTTAATCACTTATCCTACCTCTAAAAATGACTTTGCCCAACAATTGTAATGACTTTGCCAACCACTGTTAATCACTTATCCTACCTCTAAAAATTACTTTGCCAACCACTGGTAATGACTTTGCCAACCACTGGTAATGACTTTGCCAACCACTATTAATCACTAATCCGACCTCTAAAATTGACTTTGCCCAACAATTGTAATGACTTTGCCAGCTACAGTTTATCACTTATCCGACCGCTAAAAATGACTTTGCCCAACAATTGTAATGACTTTGCAAACCACTGGTAATGACTTTGCCAACCACTGTTAATGAATTATCCTACCTCTAAAATGACTTTGCCAACCACTGGTAATGACTTTGCCAACCACTGGTAATGACTTTGCCAACCACTGTTAATGACTTTGCCAACCACTTTTAATCACTAATCCGACCTCTAAAATCGACTTGGCCCAACAATTGAAATGACTTTGCCAACCACTGTTAATTGCTTATCCGACCTCCAAAAACGACTTTTCCTACCATTGATAATGACTTTGCCAACCACTGTTAATCACTTATCCTACCTCTAAAAATGACTTTGCCATCCACTGGTAATGACTTTGCCAACCACTGTTAATGACTTTGCCAACCACTTTTAATCACTAATCCGATTTCTAAAATCGACTTTGCCCAACAATTGTAATGACTTTGCCAACCACTGTTAATTGCTTATCCGACCTCCAAAAACGACTTTTCCTACCATTGATAATGACTTTGCCAACCACTGTTAACTGCTTATCCGACCTCTAAAAATGACTTTGCCAACCACTGTTAATCACTTATCCGACCACTAAAAATGACTTTGCCCAGCAATTGTAATGACTTTGCCAACCACTGTTAATCACTAATCCGACCACTAAAAATGACTTTGCCCAACAATTGTAATGACTTTGCCAACCACTGTTAATCACTTATCCTACCTCTAAAAATTACTTTGCCAACCACTGGTAATGACTTTGCCAACCACTGGTAATGACTTTGCCAACCACTATTAATCACTAATCCGACCTCTAAAATTGACTTTGCCCAACAATTGTAATGACTTTGCCAGCCACAGTTTATCACTTATCCGACCGCTAAAAATGACTTTGCCCAACAATTGTAATGACTTTGCAAACCACTGGTAATGACTTTGCCAACCACTGTTAATGAATTATCCTACCTCTAAAAATGACTTTGCCAACCACTGGTAATGACTTTGCCAACCACTGGTAATGACTTTGCCAACCACTTTTAATCACTAATCCGACCTCTAAAATCGACTTTGCCCAACAATTGTAATGACTTTGCCAGCCACAGTTTATCACTTATCCGACCGCTAAAAATGACTTTGCCCAACAATTGTAATGACTTTGCAAACCACTGGTAATGACTTTGCCAACCACTGTTAATGAATTATCCTACCTCTAAAAATGACTTTGCCAACCACTGGTAATGACTTTGCCAACCACTGGTAATGACTTTGCCAACCACTTTTAATCACTAATCCGACCTCTAAAATCGACTTTGCCCAACAATTGTAATGACTTTGCCAGCCACAGTTTATCACTTATCCGACCGCTAAAAATGACTTTGCCCAACAATGGTAATGACTTTGCCAACCACTGTTAATGAATTATCCGACCTCTAAAAATGACTTTTCCAACCACTGGTAATGACTTTGCCAACCACTGTCAATTGCTTATCCGACCTCCAAAAACGACTTTTCCTACCATTGATAATGACTTTGACAACCACTGTTAATCACTTATCCGACCTCTAAAAATGACTTTGCCAACCACTGTTAATCACTAATCCGACCACTAAAAATGACTTTGCCCAAAAATTGTAATGACTTTGCCAACCACTGTTAATCACTTATCCTACCTCTAAAAATTACTTTGCCAACCACTGGTAATGACTTTGCCAACCACTGGTAATGACTTTGCCAACCACTATTAATCACTAATCCGACCTCTAAAATTGACTTTGCCCAACAATTGTAATGACTTTGCCAGCCACAGTTTATCACTTATCCGACCGCTAAAAATGACTTTGCCCAACAATTGTAATGACTTTGCAAACCACTGGTAATGACTTTGCCAACCACTGTTAATGAATTATCCTACCTCTAAAAATGACTTTGCCAACCACTGGTAATGACTTTGCCAACCACTGGTAATGACTTTGCCAACCACTTTTAATCACTAATCCGACCTCTAAAATCGACTTTGCCCAACAATTGTAATGACTTTGCCAGCCACAGTTTATCACTTATCCGACCGCTAAAAATGACTTTGCCCAACAATTGTAATGACTTTGCCAACCACTATTAATCACTAATCCGACCTCTAAAATTGACTTTGCCTAACAATTGTAATGACTTTAGCAGCCACAGTTTACCACTTATCCGACCGCTAAAAATGACTTTGCCCAACAATTGTAATGACTTTGCAAACCACTGGTAATGACTTTGCCAACCACTGTTAATGAATTATCCGACCTCTAAAAATGACTTTGCCAACCACTGTTAATCACTAATCCGACCACTAAAAATGACTTTGCCCAACAATTGTAATGACTTTGCCAACCACTTTTAATCACTAATCCGACCTCTAAAATCGACTTTGCCCAACATTTGTAATGACTTTGCCAACCACTGTTAATCACTTATCCTACCTCTAAAAATTACTTTGCCAACCACTGGTAATGACTTTGCCAATCAATGGTAATGACTTTGCCAACCACTTTTAATCACTAATCCGACCTCTAAAATCGACTTTGCCCAACAATTGTAATGACTTTGCCAGCCACAGTTTATCACTTATCCGACCGCTAAAAATGACTTTGCCCAACAATTGTAATGACTTTGCAAACCACTGGTAATGACTTTGCCAACCACTGTCAATTGCTTATCCGACCTCCAAAAACGACTTTACCTACCATTGATAATGACTTTGACAACCACTGTTAATCACTTATCCGACCTCTAAAAATGACTTTGCCAACCACTGTTAATCACTAATCCGACCACTAAAAATGACTTTGCCCAACAATTGTAATGACTTTGCCAACCACTGTTAATCACTTATCCTACCTCTAAAAATTACTTTGCCAACCACTGGTAATGACTTTGCCAACCACTGGTAATGACTTTGCCAACCACTATTAATCACTAATCCGACCTCTAAAATTGACTTTGCCCAACAATTGTAATGACTTTGCCAGCCACAGTTTATCACTTATCCGACCGCTAAAAATGACTTTGCCCAACAATTGTAATGACTTTGCAAACCACTGGTAATGACTTTGCAAACCACTGTTAATGAATTATCCTACCTCTAAAAATGACTTTGCCCAACAATTGTAATGACTTTGCCAACCACTGGTAATGACTTTGCCAACCACTTTTAATCACTAATTCGACCTCTAAAATCGACTTTGCCCAACAATTGTAATGACTTTGCCAGCCACAGTTTATCACTTATCCGACCGCTAAAAATGACTTTGCCCAACAATTGTAATGACTTTGCCAACCACTATTAATCACTAATCCGACCTCTAAAATTGACTTTGCCTAACAATTGTAATGACTTTAGCAGCCACAGTTTACCACTTATCCGACCGCTAAAAATGACTTTGCCCAACAATTGTAATGACTTTGCAAACCACTGGTAATGACTTTGCCAACCACTGTTAATGAATTATCCGACCTCTAAAAATGACTTTGCCAACCACTGTTAATCACTAATCCGACCACTAAAAATGACTTTGCCCAACAATTGTAATGACTTTGCCAACCACTTTTAATCAATAATCCGACCTCTAAAATCGACTTTGCCCAACATTTGTAATGACTTTGCCAACCACTGTTAATCACTTATTCTACCTCTAAAAATTACTTTGCCTAACAATTGTAATGACTTTAGCAGCCACAGTTTATCACTTATCCGACCGCTAAAAATGACTTTGCCCAACAATTGTAATGACTTTGCCAACCACTATTAATCACTAATCCGACCTCTAAAATTGACTTTGCCTAACAATTGTAATGACTTTAGCAGCCACAGTTTACCACTTATCCGACCGCTAAAAATGACTTTGCCCAACAATTGTAATGACTTTGCAAACCACTGGTAATGACTTTGCCAACCACTGTTAATCACTAATCCTACCACTAAAAATGACTTTGCCCAACAATTGTAATGACTTTGCCAACCACTTTTAATCACTAATCCGACCTCTAAAATCGACTTTGCCCAACATTTGTAATGACTTTGCCAACCACTGTTAATCACTTATCCTACCTCTAAAAATTACTTTGCCAACCACTGGTAATGACTTTGCCAATCAATGGTAATGACTTTGCCAACCACTTTTAATCACTAATCCGACCTCTAAAATCGACTTTGCCCAACAATTTTAATGACTTTGCCAGCCACAGTTTACCACTTATCCGACCGCTAAAAATGACTTTGCCCAACAATTGTAATGACTTTGCAAACCACTGGTAATGACTTTGCCAACCACTGTTAATGAATTATCCGACCTCTAAAAATGACTTTGCCAACCACTGTTAATCACTAATCCGACCACTAAAAATGACTTTGCCCAACAATTGTAACGACTTTGCCAACCACTTTTAATCATTAATCCGACCTCTAAAATCGACTTTGCCCAACATTTGTAATGACTTTGCCAGCCACAGTTTATCACTTATCCGACCGCTAAAAATGACTTTGCCCAACAATTGTAATGACTTTGCAAACCACTGGTAATGACTTTGCCAACCACTGTTAATGAATTATCCTACCTCTAAAAATGACTTTGCCAACCACTGGTAATGACTTTGCCAACCACTGGTAATGACTTTGCCAACCACTTTTAATCACTAATCCGACCTCTAAAATCGACTTTGCCCAACAATTGTAATGACTTTGCCAGCCACAGTTTATCACTTATCCGACCGCTAAAAAAGACTTTGCCCAACAATTGTAATGACTTTGCAAACCACTGGTAATGACTTTGCCAACCACTGTTAATGAATTATCCTACCTCTAAAAATGACTTTGCCAACCACTGGTAATGACTTTGCCAACCACTGGTAATGACTTTGCCAACCACTGTTAATGAATTATCCTACCTCTAAAAATGACTTTGCCAACCACTGTTAATGAATTATCCGACCTCTAAAAATGACTTTGCCAACCACTGTTAATCACTAATCCGACCACTAAAAATGACTTTGCCCAACAATTGTAATGACTTTGCCAACCACTTTTAATCAATAATCCGACCTCTAAAATCGACTTTGCCCAACATTTGTAATGACTTTGCCAACCACTGTTAATCACTTATTCTACCTCTAAAAATTACTTTGCCTAACAATTGTAATGACTTTAGCAGCCACAGTTTATCACTTATCCGACCGCTAAAAATGACTTTGCCCAACAATTGTAATGACTTTGCCAACCACTATTAATCACTAATCCGACCTCTAAAATTGACTTTGCCTAACAATTGTAATGACTTTAGCAGCCACAGTTTACCACTTATCCGACCGCTAAAAATGACTTTGCCCAACAATTGTAATGACTTTGCAAACCACTGGTAATGACTTTGCCAACCACTGTTAATGAATTATCCGACCTCTAAAAATGACTTTGCCAACCACTGTTAATCACTAATCCGACCACTAAAAATGACTTTGCCCAACAATTGTAATGACTTTGCCAACCACTTTTAATCACTAATCCGACCTCTAAAATCGACTTTGCCCAACATTTGTAATGACTTTGCCAACCACTGTTAATCACTTATCCTACCTCTAAAAATTACTTTGCCAACCACTGGTAATGACTTTGCCAATCAATGGTAATGACTTTGCCAACCACTTTTAATCACTAATCCGACCTCTAAAATCGACTTTGCCCAACAATTTTAATGACTTTGCCAGCCACAGTTTACCACTTATCCGACCGCTAAAAATGACTTTGCCCAACAATTGTAATGACTTTGCAAACCACTGGTAATGACTTTGCCAACCACTGTTAATGAATTATCCTACCTCTAAAAATGACTTTGCCAACCACTGTTAATCACTAATCCGACCACTAAAAATGACTTTGCCCAACAATTGTAATGACTTTGCCAACCACTTTTAATCATTAATCCGACCTCTAAAATCGACTTTGCCCAACATTTGTAATGACTTTGCCAGCCACAGTTTATCACTTATCCGACCGCTAAAAATGACTTTGCCCAACAATTGTAATGACTTTGCAAACCACTGGTAATGACTTTGCCAACCACTGTTAATGAATTATCCTACCTCTAAAAATGACTTTGCCAACCACTGGTAATGACTTTGCCAACCACTGGTAATGACTTTGCCAACCACTTTTAATCACTAATCCGACCTCTAAAATCGACTTTGCCCAACAATTGTAATGACTTTGCCAGCCACAGTTTATCACTTATCCGACCGCTAAAAAAGACTTTGCCCAACAATTGTAATGACTTTGCAAACCACTGGTAATGACTTTGCCAACCACTGTTAATGAATTATCCTACCTCTAAAAATGACTTTGCCAACCACTGGTAATGACTTTGCCAACCACTGGTAATGACTTTGCCAACCACTTTTAATCACTAATCCGACCTCTAAAATCGACTTTGCCCAACAATTGTAATGACTTTGCCAGCCACAGTTTATCACTTATCCGACCGCTAAAAATGACTTTGCCCAACAATTGTAATGACTTTGCAAACCACTGGTAATGACTTTAACAACCATTGTTAATGAATTATCCGACCTCTAAAAATGACTTTTCCAACCACTGGTAATGACTTTGCCAACCACTGTCAATTGCTTATCCGACCTCCAAAAACGACTTATCCTACCATTGATAATGACTTTGACAACCACTGTTAATCACTTATCCGACCTCTAAAAATGACTTTGCCAACCACTGTTAATCACTAATCCGACCACTAAAAATGAATTGCCCAACAATTGTAATGACTTTGCCAACCACTTTTAATCACTAATCCGACCTCAAAAATCGACTTTGCCCAACAATTGTAATGACTTTGCCAACCACTGTTAACCACTTATCCGACCCCTAAAAAGGACTTTGCCAACCACTGGTAATGACTTTGCCAACCACTGGTAATGACTTTGCCAACCACTATTAATCACTAATCCGACCTCTAAAAATGACTTTGCCAGCCACTGTTAATCTCTTATCCGACCTCTAAAAATGACTTTTCCTACCATTGGTAATGACTTTGCCAACCACTGTTAATTACTAATCCGACCTCTAAAAACGACTTTGGCCAACAATTGTAATGACATTGCCAACCACTTTTAATCACTTATCCGACCTCTAAGATCGACTTTGCCCAACAATTGTAATGACTTTGCCAGCCACAGTTTATCACTTATCCGACCGCTAAAAATGACTTTGCCCAACAATTGAAATGACTTTGCAAACCACTGGTAATGACTTTGCCAACCACTGTAAATCAATTATCCGACCTCTAAAAATGACTTTGCCAACCACTGGTAATGACTTTGCCAACCACTGTTAATTGCTTATCCGACCTCCAAAAACGACTTTTCCTACCATTGATAATGACTTTGCCAACCACTGTTAATTGCTTATCCGACCTCTAAAAACGACTTTGCCCAACAATTGTAATGACTTTGCCCAACAATTTTAATAACTTTGTTAACCACTATTAATCACTAATCCGACCTCTAAAAATGAATTTGCCCAACTACTGGTAATGACTTTGCCAACCACTGTTAATTGCCTTTCCGACCTCTAAAAACGACTTTGCCCAACAATTGTAATGACTTTGCCCAACAATTGTAATGACTTTGCAAACCACTGGTAATGACTTTGACAACCACTGTTAATCACTTATCCGACCTCTAAAAATGACTTTGCCAACCACTGTTAATCACTTATTCGACCACTAAAAATGACTTTGCCCAACAATTGTAATGACTTTGCCAACCACTTTTAATCACTAATCCGACCTCTAAAATCGACTTTGCCCAACAATTATAATGACTTTGCCAACCACTGTTAATCACTTATCCGACCCCTAAAAATGACTTTGCCAACCACTGGTAATGACTTTGCCAACCACTGGTAATGACTTTGCCAACCACTGGTAATGACTTTGCCAACCACTGGTAATGACTTTGCCAACCACTATTAATCACTAATCCGACCTCTAAAAATGACTTTTCCTAACAATTGTACTGACTTTGCCAACCACTATTAATCTCTTATCCGACCTCTAAAAATGACTTTTCCTACCATTGGTAATGACTTTGCAAACCACTGTTTTTGCTTATCCGACCTCTAAAAACGACTTTGCCCAACAATTGTAATGACTTTGCCCAACAAATTTAATAACTTTGTTAACCACTATTAATCACTAATCCGACCTCTAAAAATGACTTTGCCCAACTACTGGTAATGACTTTGCCAACCACTGTTAATTGCCTTTCCGACCTCTAAAAACGACTTTGCCCAACAATTGTAATGACTTTGCCCAACAATTATAATGACTTTGCAAACCACTGGTAATGACTTTGACAACCACTGTTAATCACTTATCCGACCTCTAAAAATGACTTTGCCAACCACTGTAAATCACTTATTCGACCACTAAAAATGACTTTGCCCAACAATTGAAATGACTTTGTCAACCACTTTTAATCACTAATCCGACCTGTAAAATCGACTTTGCCCAACAATTGTAATGACTTTGCCAACCACTGTTAATCACTTATCCGACCCCTAAAAATGACTTTGCCAACCACTGGTAATGACTTTGCCAACCACTGGTAATGACTTTGCCAACCACTGGTAATGACTTTGCCAACCACTATTAATCACTAATCCGACCTCTAAAAATGACTTTTCCTAACAATTGTAATGACTTTGCTAACCACTGTTAATCTCTTATCCGACCTCTAAAAATGACTTTTCCTACCATTGGTAATGACTTTGCCAACCACTGTTTATTGCTAATCCGACCTCTAAAATCGACTTTGCCCAACAATTGTAATGACTTTGCCAGCCACAGTTTATCACTTATCCGACCGCTAAAAATGACTTTGCCCAACAATTGTAATGACTTTGCAAACCACTGGTAATGACTTTGCCAACCACTGTTAATGAATTATCCGACCTCTAAAAATGACTTTGCCCAACAATTGTAATGACTTTGCAAACCACTGGTAATGACTTTGCCAACCACTGTTAATTGCTTATCCGACCTCCAAAAACGACTTTTCCGACCATTGATAATGACTTTGCCAACCACTGTTAATTGCTTATCCGACCTCTAAAAACGACTTTGCCCAACAATTGTAATGACTTTGCCAAGCACTTTTAATCACTAATCTGACCTATAAAAATGACTTTGCCCAACAATTTTAATGACTTTGCCAACCACTTTTAATCACTAATCCGACCTCTAAAAATGACTTTGCCCAACAATTGTAACGACTTTGCACAACAATTGTAATAACTTTGCTTACCACTATTGATCACTAATCTGACCTCTAAAAATGACTTTGCCCAACAATTGTAATGACTTTGCCAACCACTGTTAATCACTTATCCTCCCTCTAAAAACGACTTTGGCCAACAATTGTAATGACTTTGCCAACCACTTTTAATCACTAATCCGACCTCTAAAATCGACTTTGCCCAACAATTGTAATGACTTTGCCAGCCACAGTTTATCACTTATCCGACCGCTAAAAATGACTTTGCCCAACAATTGTAATGACTTTGCAAACCACTGGTAATGACTTTGCCAACCACTGTTAATCATTTATCCTACTTCTAAAAATGACTTTGCCCAACAATTGTAATGACTTTGCAAACCACTGGTAATGACTTTGCCAAACACTGTTAATCACTTATCCTACCTCTAAAAATTACTTTGCCCAACAATTGTAATGACTTTGCCAACCACTGTTAATCACTTATCCGACCTCTAAAAATGACTTTGCCAACCACTGGTAATGACTTTGCCAACCACTGGTAATGACTTTGCCAACCACTGGTAATGACTTTGCCTACCACTATCAATCACTAATCCGACCTCTAAAAATGACTTTGCCCAACAATTGTAATGACTTTGCCAGCCACTGTTAATTTCTAATCCGACCTCTAAAAACGACTTTGCCCAACAATTTTAATAACTTTGTTAACCACTATTAATCACTAATCCGACCTCTTAAAATGACTTTGCCCAACTACTGTTAATGACTTTGCCCAACAATTGTAAAGACTTTGCAAACGACTGGAAATGACTTTGACAACCACTGTTAATCACTTATTCGACCACTAAAAATGACTTTGCCCAACAATTGTAATGACTTTGCCAACCACTTTTAATCACTAATCCGACCTCTAAAATCGACTTTGCCCAACAATTGTAATGACTTTGCCAGCCACAGTTTATCACTTATCCGACCGCTAAAAATGACTTTGCTTAACAATTGTAATGACTTTGCAAACCACTGGTAATGACTTTGCCAACCACTGGTAATGACTTTGCCAACCACTATTAATCACTTATCCGACCTCTAAAAATGACTTTTCCTACCATTGGTAATGACTTTGCCAACCACTGTTTAATGCTAATCCGACCTCTAAAATCGACTTTGCCCAACAATTGTAATGACTTTGCCAGCCACTTTTAATCACTAATCCGAACACTAAAATCGACTTTGCCCAACAATTGTAATGACTTTGCCAGCCACAGTTTATCACTTATCCGACCGCTAAAAATGACTTTGCCCAACAATTGTAATGACTTTGCAAACCACTGGTAATGACTTTGCCAACCACTGTTAATGAATTATCCGACCTCTAAAAATGACTTTGCCAACCACTGGGAATGACTTTGCCAACCACTGTTAATCGCTTATCCGACCTCCAAAAACGACTTTTCCTACCATTGATAATGACTTTGCCAACCACTGTTAATTGCTTATCCGACCTCTAAAAACGACTTTGCCCAACAATTGTAATGACTTTGCCAAGCACTTTTAATCACTAATCTGACCTCTAAAATCGACTATGCCCAACAATTTTAATGACTTTGCCAACCACTTTTAATCACTAATCCGACCTCTTAAATCGACTTTGCTAACCAATTGTAATGACTTTGCCAACCACAATTAATCACTAATCCGACCTCTAAAAATGACTTTGCCCAACAATTGTAATGACTTTGCCAACCACTGTAAATCACTTATCCTCCCTCTAAAAACGACTTTGGCCAACAATTGTAATGACTTTGCCAACCACTTTTAATCACTAATCCGACCTCTAAAATCGACTTTGCCCAACAATTGTAATGACTTTGCCAGCCACAGTTTATCACTTATCCGACCGCTAAAAATGACTTTGCCCAACAATTGTAATGACTTTGCAAACCACTGGTAATGACTTTGCCAACCACTGTTAATCACTTATCCTACCTCTAAAAATTACTTTGCCCAACAATTGTAATGACTTTGCCAACCACTGTTAATCACTTATCCGACCTCTAAAAATGACTTTGCCCAACAATTTTAATAACTTTGTTAACCACTATTAATCACTAATCCGACCTCTTAAAATGACTTTGCCCAACTACTGTTAATGACTTTGCCCAACAATTGTAAAGACTTTGCAAACGACTGGAAATGACTTTGACAACCACTGTTAATCACTTATTCGACCACTAAAAATGACTTTGCCCAACAATTGTAATGACTTTGCCAACCACTTTTAATCACTAATCCGACCTCTAAAATCGACTTTGCCCAACAATTGTAATGACTTTGCCAGCCACAGTTTATCACTTATCCGACCGCTAAAAATGACTTTGCTTAACAATTGTAATGACTTTGCAAACCACTGGTAATGACTTTGCCAACCACTGGTAATGACTTTGCCAACCACTATTAATCACTTATCCGACCTCTAAAAATGACTTTTCCTACCATTGGTAATGACTTTGCCAACCACTGTTTAATGCTAATCCGACCTCTAAAATCGACTTTGCCCAACAATTGTAATGACTTTGCCAGCCACTTTTAATCACTAATCCGAACACTAAAATCGACTTTGCCCAACAATTGTAATGACTTTGCCAGCCACAGTTTATCACTTATCCGACCGCTAAAAATGACTTTGCCCAACAATTGTAATGACTTTGCAAACCACTGGTAATGACTTTGCCAACCACTGTTAATGAATTATCCGACCTCTAAAAATGACTTTGCCAACCACTGGGAATGACTTTGCCAACCACTGTTAATCGCTTATCCGACCTCCAAAAACGACTTTTCCTACCATTGATAATGACTTTGCCAACCACTGTTAATTGCTTATCCGACCTCTAAAAACGACTTTGCCCAACAATTGTAATGACTTTGCCAAGCACTTTTAATCACTAATCTGACCTCTAAAATCGACTATGCCCAACAATTTTAATGACTTTGCCAACCACTTTTAATCACTAATCCGACCTCTTAAATCGACTTTGCTAACCAATTGTAATGACTTTGCCAACCACAATTAATCACTAATCCGACCTCTAAAAATGACTTTGCCCAACAATTGTAATGACTTTGCCAACCACTGTAAATCACTTATCCTCCCTCTAAAAACGACTTTGGCCAACAATTGTAATGACTTTGCCAACCACTTTTAATCACTAATCCGACCTCTAAAATCGACTTTGCCCAACAATTGTAATGACTTTGCCAGCCACAGTTTATCACTTATCCGACCGCTAAAAATGACTTTGCCCAACAATTGTAATGACTTTGCAAACCACTGGTAATGACTTTGCCAACCACTGTTAATCACTTATCCTACCTCTAAAAATTACTTTGCCCAACAATTGTAATGACTTTGCCAACCACTGTTAATCACTTATCCGACCTCTAAAAATGACTTTGGCCAACAATTGTAATGACTTTGCCAACCACTTTTAATCACTAATCCGAATTCTAAAAATGACTTTTCCTACCATTGGTAATGACTTTGCCAGCCACTGTTAATTTCTAATCCGACCTCTAAAAACGACTTTGCCCAACAATTGTAATGACTTTGCCAACCACAATTAATCACTAATCCGACCTCTAAAAATGACTTTTCCTACCATTGGTAATGACTTTGCCAGCCACTGTTAATTTCTAATCCGACCTCTAAAAACGACTTTGCCCAACAATTGTACCGACTTTGCACAACAATTGTAATAACTTTGCTTACCACTATTAATCACTAATCCGACCTCTAAAAATGACTTTGCCCAACAATTGTAATGACTTTGCCAACCACTGTTAATCTCTTATCCGACTTCTAAAAATGACTTTTTCTACCATTGGTAATGACTTTGCCAACCACTTTTAATCACTAATCCGACCTCTAAAATCGACTTTGCCCAACAATTGTAATGACTTTGCCAACCACTTTTAATCACTAATCCGACCTCTAAAATCGACTTTGCTAACCAATTGTAATGACTTTGCCAACCACAATTAATCACTAATCCGACCTCTAAAAATGACTTTGCCCAACAATTGTAATGACTTTGCCAACCACTGTAAATCACTTATCCTCCCTCTAAAAACGACTTTGGCCAACAATTGTAATGACTTTGCCAACCACTTTTAATCACTAATCCGACCTCTAAAATCGACTTTGCCCAACAATTGTAATGACTTTGCCAACCACTGTTAATCACTTATCCGACCTCTAAAAATGACTTTGGCCAACAATTGTAATGACTTTGCCAACCACTTTTAATCACTAATCCGACCTCTAAAAATGACTTTTCCTACCATTGGTAATGACTTTGCCAGCCACTGTTAATTTCTAATCCGACCTCTAAAAACGACTTTGCCCTACAATTGTAATGACTTTGCCAACCACAATTAATCACTAATCCGACCTCTAAAAATGACTTTTCCTAACAATTGTACTGACTTTGCCAACCACTATTAATCTCTTATCCGACCTCTAAAAATGACTTTGCCCAACAATTGTAATGACTTTGCAAACCACTGGTAATGACTTTGACAACCACTGTTAATCACTTATCCGACCTCTAAAAATGACTTTGCCAACCACTGTAAATCACTTATTCGACCACTAAAAATGACTTTGCCCAACAATTGAAATGACTTTGTCAACCACTTTTAATCACTAATCCGACCTCTAAAATCGACTTTGCCCAACAATTGTAATGACTTTGCCAACCACTGTTAATCACTTATCCGACCCCTAAAAATGACTTTGCCAACCACTGGTAATGACTTTGCCAACCACTGGTAATGACTTTGCCAACCACTGGTAATGACTTTGCCAACCACTATTAATCACTAATCCGACCTCTAAAAATGACTTTTCCTAACAATTGTAATGACTTTGCCAACCACTGTTAATCTCTTATCCGACCTCTAAAAATGACTTTTCCTACCATTGGTAATGACTTTGCCAACCACTGTTTATTGCTAATCCGACCTCTAAAATCGACTTTGCCCAACAATTGTAATGACTTTGCCAGCCACAGTTTATCACTTATCCGACCGCTAAAAATGACTTTGCCCAACAATTGTAATGACTTTGCAAACCACTGGTAATGACTTTGCCAACCACTGTTAATGAATTATCCGACCTCTAAAAATGACTTTGCCCAACAATTGTAATGACTTTGCAAACCACTGGTAATGACTTTGCCAACCACTGTTAATTGCTTATCCGACCTCCAAAAACGACTTTTCCGACCATTGATAATGACTTTGCCAACCACTGTTAATTGCTTATCCGACCTCTAAAAACGACTTTGCCCAACAATTGTAATGACTTTGCCAAGCACTTTTAATCACTAATCTGACCTATAAAAATGACTTTGCCCAACAATTTTAATGACTTTGCCAACCACTTTTAATCACTAATCCGACCTCTAAAAATGACTTTGCCCAACAATTGTAACGACTTTGCACAACAATTGTAATAACTTTGCTTACCACTATTGATCACTAATCTGACCTCTAAAAATGACTTTGCCCAACAATTGTAATGACTTTGCCAACCACTGTTAATCACTTATCCTCCCTCTAAAAACGACTTTGGCCAACAATTGTAATGACTTTGCCAACCACTTTTAATCACTAATCCGACCTCTAAAATCGACTTTGCCCAACAATTGTAATGACTTTGCCAGCCACAGTTTATCACTTATCCTACCTCTAAAAATGACTTTGCCCAACAATTGTAATGACTTTGCAAACCACTGGTAATGACTTTGCCAACCACTGTTAATCATTTATCCTACTTCTAAAAATGACTTTGCCCAACAATTGTAATGACTTTGCAAACCACTGGTAATGACTTTGCCAAACACTGTTAATCACTTATCCTACCTCTAAAAATTACTTTGCCCAACAATTGTAATGACTTTGCCAACCACTGTTAATCACTTATCCGACCTCTAAAAATGACTTTGCCAACCACTGGTAATGACTTTGCCAACCACTGGTAATGACTTTGCCAACCACTGGTAATGACTTTGCCTACCACTATCAATCACTAATCCGACCTCTAAAAATGACTTTGCCCAACAATTGTAATGACTTTGCCAGCCACTGTTAATTTCTAATCCGACCTCTAAAAACGACTTTGCCCAACAATTTTAATAACTTTGTTAACCACTATTAATCACTAATCCGACCTCTTAAAATGACTTTGCCCAACTACTGTTAATGACTTTGCCCAACAATTGTAAAGACTTTGCAAACGACTGGAAATGACTTTGACAACCACTGTTAATCACTTATTCGACCACTAAAAATGACTTTGCCCAACAATTGTAATGACTTTGCCAACCACTTTTAATCACTAATCCGACCTCTAAAATCGACTTTGCCCAACAATTGTAATGACTTTGCCAGCCACAGTTTATCACTTATCCGACCGCTAAAAATGACTTTGCTTAACAATTGTAATGACTTTGCAAACCACTGGTAATGACTTTGCCAACCACTGGTAATGACTTTGCCAACCACTATTAATCACTTATCCGACCTCTAAAAATGACTTTTCCTACCATTGGTAATGACTTTGCCAACCACTGTTTAATGCTAATCCGACCTCTAAAATCGACTTTGCCCAACAATTGTAATGACTTTGCCAGCCACTTTTAATCACTAATCCGAACACTAAAATCGACTTTGCCCAACAATTGTAATGACTTTGCCAGCCACAGTTTATCACTTATCCGACCGCTAAAAATGACTTTGCCCAACAATTGTAATGACTTTGCAAACCACTGGTAATGACTTTGCCAACCACTGTTAATGAATTATCCGACCTCTAAAAATGACTTTGCCAACCACTGGGAATGACTTTGCCAACCACTGTTAATCGCTTATCCGACCTCCAAAAACGACTTTTCCTACCATTGATAATGACTTTGCCAACCACTGTTAATTGCTTATCCGACCTCTAAAAACGACTTTGCCCAACAATTGTAATGACTTTGCCAAGCACTTTTAATCACTAATCTGACCTCTAAAATCGACTATGCCCAACAATTTTAATGACTTTGCCAACCACTTTTAATCACTAATCCGACCTCTTAAATCGACTTTGCTAACCAATTGTAATGACTTTGCCAACCACAATTAATCACTAATCCGACCTCTAAAAATGACTTTGCCCAACAATTGTAATGACTTTGCCAACCACTGTAAATCACTTATCCTCCCTCTAAAAACGACTTTGGCCAACAATTGTAATGACTTTGCCAACCACTTTTAATCACTAATCCGACCTCTAAAATCGACTTTGCCCAACAATTGTAATGACTTTGCCAGCCACAGTTTATCACTTATCCGACCGCTAAAAATGACTTTGCCCAACAATTGTAATGACTTTGCAAACCACTGGTAATGACTTTGCCAACCACTGTTAATCACTTATCCTACCTCTAAAAATTACTTTGCCCAACAATTGTAATGACTTTGCCAACCACTGTTAATCACTTATCCGACCTCTAAAAATGACTTTGGCCAACAATTGTAATGACTTTGCCAACCACTTTTAATCACTAATCCGAATTCTAAAAATGACTTTTCCTACCATTGGTAATGACTTTGCCAGCCACTGTTAATTTCTAATCCGACCTCTAAAAACGACTTTGCCCAACAATTGTAATGACTTTGCCAACCACAATTAATCACTAATCCGACCTCTAAAAATGACTTTTCCTACCATTGGTAATGACTTTGCCAGCCACTGTTAATTTCTAATCCGACCTCTAAAAACGACTTTGCCCAACAATTGTACCGACTTTGCACAACAATTGTAATAACTTTGCTTACCACTATTAATCACTAATCCGACCTCTAAAAATGACTTTGCCCAACAATTGTAATGACTTTGCCAACCACTGTTAATCTCTTATCCGACTTCTAAAAATGACTTTTTCTACCATTGGTAATGACTTTGCCAACCACTTTTAATCACTAATCCGACCTCTAAAATCGACTTTGCCCAACAATTGTAATGACTTTGCCAACCACTTTTAATCACTAATCCGACCTCTAAAATCGACTTTGCTAACCAATTGTAATGACTTTGCCAACCACAATTAATCACTAATCCGACCTCTAAAAATGACTTTGCCCAACAATTGTAATGACTTTGCCAACCACTGTAAATCACTTATCCTCCCTCTAAAAACGACTTTGGCCAACAATTGTAATGACTTTGCCAACCACTTTTAATCACTAATCCGACCTCTAAAATCGACTTTGCCCAACAATTGTAATGACTTTGCCAACCACTGTTAATCACTTATCCGACCTCTAAAAATGACTTTGGCCAACAATTGTAATGACTTTGCCAACCACTTTTAATCACTAATCCGACCTCTAAAAATGACTTTTCCTACCATTGGTAATGACTTTGCCAGCCACTGTTAATTTCTAATCCGACCTCTAAAAACGACTTTGCCCTACAATTGTAATGACTTTGCCAACCACAATTAATCACTAATCCGACCTCTAAAAATGACTTTTCCTACCATTGGTAATGACTTTGCCAGCCACTGTTAATTTCTAATCCGACCTCTAAAAACGACTTTGCCCAACAATTGTACCGACTTTGCACAACAATTGTAATAACTTTGCTTACCACTATTAATCACTAATACGACCTCTAAAAATGACTTTGCCCAACAATTGTAATGACTTTGCCAACCACTGTTAATCTCTTATCCGACCTCTAAAAATGACTTTTTCTACCATTGGTAATGACTTTGCCAACCACTTTTAATCACTAATCCGACCTCTAAAATCGACTTTGCCCAACAATTGTAATGACTTTGCTTACCACTATTAATCACTAATCCGACCTCTAAAAATGACTTTGCCCAACAATTGTAATGACTTTGCCAACCACTGTTAATCTCTTATCCGACCTCTAAAAATGACTTTTTCTACCATTGGTAATGACTTTGCCAACCAATTTTAATAACTAATCCGACCTCTAAAATCGACTTTGCTAACCAATTGTAATGACTTTGCCAACCACAATTAATCACTAATCCGACCTCTAAAAATGACTTTGCCCAACAATTGTAATGACTTTGCCAACCACTGTAAATCACTTATCCTCCCTCTAAAAACGACTTTGGCCAACAATTGTAATGACTTTGCCAACCACTTTTAATCACTAATCCGACCTCTAAAATCGACTTTGCCCAACAATTGTAATGACTTTGCCAGCCACAGTTTATCACTTATCCGACCGCTAAAAATGACTTTGCCCAACAATTGTAATGACTTTGCAAACCACTGGTAATGACTTTGCCAACCACTGTTAATCACTTATCCTACCTCTAAAAATTACTTTGCCCAACAATTGTAATGACTTTGCCAACCACTGTTAATCTCTTATCCGACCTCTAAAAATGACTTTTCCTACCATTGGTAATGACTTTGCCAGCCACTGTTAATTTCTAATCCGACCTCTAAAAACGACTTTGCCCAACAATTGTACCGACTTTGCACAACAATTGTAATAACTTTGCTTACCACTATTAATCACTAATCCGACCTCTAAAAATGACTTTGCCCAACAATTGTAATGACTTTGCCAACCACTGTTAATCTCTTATCCGACCTCTAAAAATGACTTTTTCTACCATTTGTAATGACTTTGCCAACCACTTTTAATCACTAATCCGACCTCTAAAATCGACTTTGCCCAACAATTGTAATGACTTTGCCAGCCACAGTTTATCACTTATCCGACCGCTAAAAATGACTTTGCCCAACAATTGTAATGACTTTGCAAACCACTGGTAATGACTTTGCCAACCACTGTTAATCACTTATCCTACCTCTAAAAATTACTTTGCCCAACAATTGTAATGACTTTGCCAACCACTGTTAATCTCTTATCCGACCTCTAAAAATGACTTTTCCTACCATTGGTAATGACTTTGCCAGCCACTGTTAATTTCTAATCCGACCTCTAAAAACGACTTTGCCCAACAATTGTACCGACTTTGCACAACAATTGGAATAACTTTGCTTACCACTATTAATCACTAATCCGACCTCTAAAAATGACTTTGCCCAACAATTGTAATGACTTTGCCAACCACTGTTAATCTCTTATCCGACCTCTAAAAATGACTTTTTCTACCATTTGTAATGACTTTGCCAACCACTTTTAATCACTAATCCGACCTCTAAAATCGACTTTGCCCAACAATTGTAATGACTTTGCCAGCCACAGTTTATCACTTATCCGACCGCTAAAAATGACTTTGCCCAACAATTGTAATGACTTTGCAAACCACTCGTAATGACTTTGCCAACCACTGTTAATCACTTATCCTACCTCTAAAAATTACTTTGCCCAACAATTGTAATGACTTTGCCAACCACTGTTAATCACTTATCCGACCTCTAAAAATGACTTTGCCCAACATTGGTAATGACTTTGCCAGCCACTGTTAATTTCTAATCCGACCTCTAAAAACGACTTTGCCCAACAATTGTACCGACTTTGCACAACAATTGTAATAACTTTGCTTACCACTATTAATCACTAATCCGACCTCTAAAAATGACTTTGCCCAACAATTGTAATGACTTTGCCAACCACTGTTAATCTCTTATCCGACCTCTAAAAATGACTTTTTCTACCATTGGTAATGACTTTGCCAACCACTTTTAATCACTAATCCGACCTCTAAAATCGACTTTGCCCAACAATTGTAATGACTTTGCCAACCACAATTAATCACTAATCCGACCTCTAAAAATGACTTTGCCCAACAATTGTAATGACTTTGCCAACCACTGTTAATCACTTATCCGACCTCTAAAAATGACTTTGCCCAACAATTGTAACGACTTTGCACAACAATTGTAATAACTTTGCTTACCACTATTAATCACTAATCCGACCTCTAAAAATGACTTTGCCCAACAATTGTAATGACTTTGCCAACCACTGTTAATCACTTATCCTCCCTCTAAAAACGACTTTGGTCAACAATTGTAATGACTTTGCCAACCACTTTTAATCACTAATCCGACCTCTAAAATCGACTTTGCCCAACAATTGAAATGACTTTGCCAGCCACAGTTTATCACTTATCCGACCGCTAAAAATGACTTTGCCCAACAATTGTAATGACTTTGCAAACCACTGGTAATGACTTTGCCAACCACTGTTAATCACTTATCCTACCTCTAAAAATGACTTTGCCCAACAATTGTAATGACTTTGCCAACCACTGTTAATCACTTATCCTCCCTCTAAAAACGACTTTGGTCAACAATTGTAATGACTTTGCCAACCACTTTAAATCACTAATCCGACCTCTAAAATCGACTTTGCCCAACAATTGAAATGACTTTGCCAGCCACAGTTTATCACTTATCCGACCGCTAAAAATGACTTTGCCCAACAATTGTAATGACTTTGCAAACCACTGGTAATGACTTTGCCAACCACTGTTAATCACTTATCCGACCTCTAAAAATGACTTTGCCAACCACTGGTAATGACTTTGCCAACCACTGGTAATGACTTTGCCTACCACTATTAATCACTAATCCGACCTCTAAAAATGACTTTGCCCAACAATTGTAATGACTTTGCCAACCACTGTTAATCTCTTATCCGACCTCTAAAAATGACTTTTCCTACCATTGGTAATGACTTTGCCAGCCACTGTTAATTTCTAATCCGACCTCTAAAAACGACTTTGGCCAACAATTGTAATGACTTTGCCAACCACTTTTAATCACTAATCCGACCTCTAAAATCGACTTTGCCCAACAATTGTAATGACTTTGCCAGCCACAGTTTATCACTTATCCGACATCTAAAAATGACTTTGCCCAACAATTGTACCGACTTTGCACAACAATTGTAATAACTTTGCTTACCACTATTAATCACTAATCCTACCTCTAAAAATTACTTTGCCCAACAATTGTAATGACTTTGCCAACCACTGTTAATCACTTATCCGACCTCTAAAAATGACTTTTCCTACCATTGGTAATGACTTTGCCAGCCACTGTTAATTTCTAATCCGACCTCTAAAAACGACTTTGCCCAACAATTGTACCGACTTTGCACAACAATTGTAATAACTTTGCTTACCACTATTAATCACTAATCCGACCTCTAAAAATGACTTTGCCCAACAATTGTAATGACTTTGCCAACCACTGTTAATCTCTTATCCGACCTCTAAAAATGACTTTTTCTACCATTGGTAATGACTTTGCCAACCACTTTTAATCACTAATCCGACCTCTAAAATCGACTTTGCCCAACAATTGTAATGACTTTGCCAACCACAATTAATCACTAATCCGACCTCTAAAAATGACTTTGCCCAACAATTGTAATGACTTTGCCAACCACTGTTAATCACTTATCCGACCTCTAAAAATGACTTTGCCCAACAATTGTAACGACTTTGCACAACAATTGTAATAACTTTGCTTACCACTATTAATCACTAATCCGACCTCTAAAATCGACTTTGCCCAACAATTGTAATGACTTTGCCAACCACAATTAATCACTAATCCGACCTCTAAAAATGACTTTGCCCAACAATTGTAATGACTTTGCCAACCACTGTTAATCACTTATCCGACCTCTAAAAATGACTTTGCCCAACAATTGTAACGACTTTGCACAACAATTGTAATAACTTTGCTTACCACTATTAATCACTAATCCGACCTCTAAAAATGACTTTGCCCAACAATTGTAATGACTTTGCCAACCACTGTTAATCACTTATCCTCCCTCTAAAAACGACTTTGGTCAACAATTGTAATGACTTTGCCAACCACTTTTAATCACTAATCCGACCTCTAAAATCGACTTTGCCCAACAATTGTAATGACTTTGCCAGCCACAGTTTATCACTTATCCGACCGTTAAAAATGACTTTGCCCAACAATTGTAATGACTTTGCAAACCACTGGTAATGACTTTGCCAACCACTGTTAATCACTTATCCTACCTCTAAAAATTACTTTGCCCAACAATTGTAATGACTTTGCCAACCACTGTTAATCACTTATCCGACCTCTAAAAATGACTTTGCCAACCACTGGTAATGACTTTGCCAACCACTGGTAATGACTTTGCCTACCACTATTAATCACTAATCCGACCTCTAAAAATGACTTTGCCCAACAATTGTAATGACTTTGCCAACCACTGTTAATCTCTTATCCGACCTCTAAAAATGACTTTTCCTACCATTGGTAATGACTTTACCAGCCACTGTTAATTACTAATCCGACCTCTAAAAACGACTTTGGCCAACAATTGTAATGACTTTGCCAACCACTTTTAATCACTAATCCGACCTCTAAAATCGACTTTGCCCAACAATTGTAATGACTTTGCCAGCCACAGTTTATCACTTATCCGACATCTAAAAATGACTTTGCCCAACAATTGTACCGACTTTGCACAACAATTGTAATAACTTTGCTTACCACTATTAATCACTAATCCGACCTCTAAAAATGACTTTGCCCAACAATTGTAATGACTTTGCCAACCACTGTTAATCACATATCCGACCTCTAAAAATGACTTTGCCAACCACTGTTAATCTCTTATCCGACCTCTAAAAATGACTTTTCCTACCATTGGTAATGACTTTGCCAGCCACTGTTAATTTCTAATCCGACCTCTAAAAACGACTTTGCCCAACAATTGTACCGACTTTGCACAACAATTGTAATAACTTTGCTTACCACTATTAATCACTAATCCGACCTCTAAAAATGACTTTGCCCAACAATTGTAATGACTTTGCCAACCACTGTTAATCTCTTATCCGACCTCTAAAATTGACTTTTTCTACCATTGGTAATGACTTTGCCAACCACTTTTAATCACGAATCCGACCTCTAAAATCGACTTTGCCCAACAATTGTAATGACTTTGCCAGCCACAGTTTATCACTTATCCGACCGCTAAAAATGACTTTACCCAACAATTGTAATGACTTTGCAAACCACTGGTAATGACTTTGCCAACCACTGTTAATCACTTATCCTACCTCTAAAAACGACTTTGCCCAACAATTGTACCGACTTTGCACAACAATTGTAATAACTTTGCTTACCACTATTAATCACTAATCCGACCTCTAAAAATGACTTTGCCCAACAATTGTAATGACTTTGCCAACCACTGTTAATCTCTTATCCGACCTCTAAAAATGACTTTTTCTACCATTGGTAATGACTTTGCCAACCACTTTTAATCACTAATCCGACCTCTAAAATCGACTTTGCCCAACAATTGTAATGACTTTGCCAACCACAATTAATCACTAATCCGACCTCTAAAAATGACTTTGCCCAACAATTGTAATGACTTTGCCAACCACTGTTAATCACTTATCCGACATCTAAAAATGACTTTGCCCCACAATTGTAACGACTTTGCACAAGAATTGTAATAACTTTGCTTACCACTATTAATCACTAATCCGACCTCTAAAAATGACTTTGCCCAACAATTGTAATGACTTTGCCAACCACTGTTAATCACTTATCCTCCCTCTAAAAACGACTTTGGTCAACAATTGTAATGACTTTGCCAACCACTTTTAATCACTAATCCGACCTCTAAAATCGACTTTGCCCAACAATTGTAATGACTTTGCCAGCCACAGTTTATCACTTATCCGACCGCTAAAAATGACTTTGCCCAACAATTGTAATGACTTTGCAAACCACTGGTAATGACTTTGCCAACCACTGTTAATCACTTATCTTACCTCTAAAAATTACTTTGCCCAACAATTGTAATGACTTTGCCAACCACTGTTAATCACTTATCCGACCTCTAAAAATGACTTTGCCAACCACTGGTAATGACTTTGCCAACCACTGGTAATGACTTTGCCTACCACTATTAATCACTAATCCGACCTCTAAAAATGACTTTGCCCAACAATTGTAATGACTTTGCCAACCACTGTTAATCTCTTATCCGACCTCTAAAAATGACTTTTCCTACCATTGGTAATGACTTTGCCAGCCACTGTTAATTTCTAATCCGACCTCTAAAAACGACTTTGGCCAACAATTGTAATGACTTTGCCAACCACTTTTAATCACTAATCCGACCTCTAAAAATGACTTAGCCC
Organism: Brachionus asplanchnoidis; assembly: GCA_025491095.1. Taxonomy (NCBI): domain Eukaryota; kingdom Metazoa; phylum Rotifera; class Eurotatoria; order Ploima; family Brachionidae; genus Brachionus; species Brachionus asplanchnoidis. The sequence goes on along the minus strand of JAILYF010000049.1, from coordinate 355,046 downwards.
AACAATTGTAATGACTTTGCCAACCACTGTAAATCACTTATCCTCCCTCTAAAAACGACTTTGGCCAACAATTGTAATGACTTTGCCAACCACTTTTAATCACTAATCCGACCTCTAAAATCGACTTTGCCCAACAATTGTAATGACTTTGCCAGCCACAGTTTATCACTTATCCGACCGCTAAAAATGACTTTGCCCAACAATTGTAATGACTTTGCAAACCACTGGTAATGACTTTGCCAACCACTGTTAATCACTTATCCTACCTCTAAAAATTACTTTGCCCAACAATTGTAATGACTTTGCCAACCACTGTTAATCTCTTATCCGACCTCTAAAAATGACTTTTCCTACCATTGGTAATGACTTTGCCAGCCACTGTTAATTTCTAATCCTACCTCTAAAAATGACTTTGCCCAACAATTGTAACGACTTTGCACAACAATTGTAATAACTTTGCTTACCACTATTAATCACTAATCCGACCTCTAAAAATGACTTTGCCCAACAATTGTAATGACTTTGCCAACCACTGTTAATCACTTATCCTCCCTCTAAAAACGACTTTGGTCAACAATTGTAATGACTTTGCCAACCACTTTTAATCACTAATCCGACCTCTAAAATCGACTTTGCCCAACAATTGTAATGACTTTGCCAGCCACAGTTTATCACTTATCCGACCGCTAAAAATGACTTTGCCCAACAATTGTAATGACTTTGCAAACCACTGGTAATGACTTTGCCAACCACTGTTAATCACTTATCCTACCTCTAAAAATTACTTTGCCCAACTATTGTAATGACTTTGCCAACCACTGTTAATCACTTATCCGACCTCTAAAAATGACTTTGCCAACCACTGGTAATGACTTTGCCAACCACTGGTAATGACTTTGCCTACCACTATTAATCACTAATCCGACCTCTAAAAATGACTTTGCCCAACAATTGTAATGACTTTGCCAACCACTGTTAATCTCTTATCCGACCTCTAAAAATGACTTTTCCTACCATTGGTAATGACTTTGCCAGCCACTGTTAATTTCTAATCCGACCTCTAAAAACGACTTTGGCCAACAATTGTAATGACTTTGCCAACCACTTTTAATCACTAATCCGACCTCTAAAATCGACTTTGCCCAACAATTGTAATGACTTTGCCAGCCACAGTTTATCACTTATCCGACATCTAAAAATGACTTTGCCCAACAATTGTACCGACTTTGCACAACAATTGTAATAACTTTGCTTACCACTATTAATCACTAATCCTACCTCTAAAAATTACTTTGCCCAACAATTGTAATGACTTTGCCAACCACTGTTAATCACTTATCCGACCTCTAAAAATGACTTTTCCTACCATTGGTAATGACTTTGCCAGCCACTGTTAATTTCTAATCCGACCTCTAAAAACGACTTTGCCCAACAATTGTACCGACTTTGCACAATAATTGTAATAACTTTGCTTACCACTATTAATCACTAATCCGACCTCTAAAAATGACTTTGCCCAACAATTGTAATGACTTTGCCAACCACTGTTAATCTCTTATCCGACCTCTAAAAATGACTTTTTCTACCATTGGTAATGACTTTGCCAACCACTTTTAATCACTAATCCGACCTCTAAAATCGACTTTGCCCAACAATTGTAATGACTTTGCCAACCACAATTAATCACTAATCCGACCTCTAAAAATGACTTTGCCCAACAATTGTAATGACTTTGCCAACCACTGTTAATCACTTATCCGACCTCTAAAAATGACTTTGCCCAACAATTGTAACGACTTTGCACAACAATTGTAATAACTTTGCTTACCACTATTAATCACTAATCCGACCTCTAAAAATGACTTTGCCCAACAATTGTAATGACTTTGCCAACCACTGTTAATCACTTATCCTCCCTCTAAAAACGACTTTGGTCAACAATTGTAATGACTTTGCCAACCACTTTTAATCACTAATCCGACCTCTAAAATCGACTTTGCCCAACAATTGTAATGACTTTGCCAGCCACAGTTTATCACTTATCCGACCGTTAAAAATGACTTTGCCCAACAATTATAATGACTTTGCAAACCACTGGTAATGACTTTGCCAACCACTGTTAATCACTTATCCTACCTCTAAAAATTACTTTGCCCAACAATTGTAATGACTTTGCCAACCACTGTTAATCACTTATCCGACCTCTAAAAATGACTTTGCCAACCACTGTTAATCACTTATCCGACCTCTAAAATCGACTTTGCCCAACAATTGTAATGACTTTGCCAACCACAATTAATCACTAATCCGACCTCTAAAAATGACTTTGCCCAACAATTGTAATGACTTTGCCAACCACTGTTAATCACTTATCCGACCTCTAAAAATGACTTTGCCCAACAATTGTAACGACTTTGCACAACAATTGTAATAACTTTGCTTACCACTATTAATCACTAATCCGACCTCTAAAAATGACTTTGCCCAACAATTGTAATGACTTTGCCAACCACTGTTAATCACTTATCCTCCCTCTAAAAACGACTTTGGTCAACAATTGTAATGACTTTGCCAACCACTTTTAATCACTAATCCGACCTCTAAAATCGACTTTGCCCAACAATTGTAATGACTTTGCCAGCCACAGTTTATCACTTATCCGACCGTTAAAAATGACTTTGCCCAACAATTGTAATGACTTTGCAAACCACTGGTAATGACTTTGCCAACCACTGTTAATCACTTATCCTACCTCTAAAAATTACTTTGCCCAACAATTGTAATGACTTTGCCAACCACTGTTAATCACTTATCCGACCTCTAAAAATGACTTTGCCAACCACTGGTAATGACTTTGCCAACCACTGGTAATGACTTTGCCTACCACTATTAATCACTAATCCGACCTCTAAAAATGACTTTGCCCAACAATTGTAATGACTTTGCCAACCACTGTTAATCTCTTATCCGACCTCTAAAAATGACTTTTCCTACCATTGGTAATGACTTTACCAGCCACTGTTAATTTCTAATCCGACCTCTAAAAACGACTTTGGCCAACAATTGTAATGACTTTGCCAACCACTTTTAATCACTAATCCGACCTCTAAAATCGACTTTGCCCAACAATTGTAATGACATTGCCAGCCACAGTTTATCACTTATCCGACATCTAAAAATGACTTTGCCCAACAATTGTACCGACTTTGCACAACAATTGTAATAACTTTGCTTACCACTATTAATAACTAATCCGACCTCTAAAAATGACTTTGCCCAACAATTGTAATGACTTTTCCAACCACTGTTAATCACATATCCGACCTCTAAAAATGACTTTGCCAACCACTGTTAATCTCTTATCCGACCTCTAAAAATGACTTTTCCTACCATTGGTAATGACTTTGCCAGCCACTGTTAATTTCTAATCCGACCTCTAAAAACGACTTTGCCCAACAATTGTACCGACTTTGCACAACAATTGTAATAACTTTGCTTACCACTATTAATCACTAATCCGACCTCTAAAAATGACTTTGCCCAACAATTGTAATGACTTTGCCAACCACTGTTAATCTCTTATCCGACCTCTAAAAATGACTTTTTCTACCATTGGTAATGACTTTGCCAACCACTTTTAATCACTAATCCGACCTCTAAAATCGACTTTGCCCAACAATTGTAATGACTTTGCCAGCCACAGTTTATCACTTATCCGACCGCTAAAAATGACTTTGCCCAACAATTGTAATGACTTTGCAAACCACTGGTAATGACTTTGCCAACCACTGTTAATCACTTATCCTCCCTCTAAAAACGACTTTGCCCAACAATTGTACCGACTTTGCACAACAATTGTAATAACTTTGCTTACCACTATTAATCACTAATCCGACCTCTAAAAATGACTTTGCCCAACAATTGTAATGACTTTGCCAACCACTGTTAATCTCTTATCCGACCTCTAAAAATGACTTTTTCTACCATTGGTAATGACTTTGCCAACCACTTTTAATCACTAATCCGACCTCTAAAATCGACTTTGCCCAACAATTGTAATGACTTTGCCAGCCACAGTTTATCACTTATCCGACCGCTAAAAATGACTTTGCCCAACAATTGTAATGACTTTGCAAACCACTGGTAATGACTTTGCCAACCACTGTTAATCACTTATCCTCCCTCTAAAAACGACTTTGCCCAACAATTGTACCGACTTTGCACAACAATTGTAATAACTTTGCTTACCACTATTAATCACTAATCCGACCTCTAAAAATGACTTTGCCCAACAATTGTAATGACTTTGCCAACCACTGTTAATCTCTTATCCGACCTCTAAAAATGACTTTTTCTACCATTGGTAATGACTTTGCCAACCACTTTTAATCACTAATCCGACCTCTAAAATCGACTTTGCCCAACAATTGTAATGACTTTGCCAACCACAATTAATCACTAATCCGACCTCTAAAAATGACTTTGCCCAACAATTGTAATGACTTTGCCAACCACTGTTAATCACTTATCCGACCTCTAAAAATGACTTTGCCCAACAATTGTAACGACTTTGCACAACAATTGTAATAACTTTGCTTACCACTATTAATCACTAATCCGACCTCTAAAAATGACTTTGCCCAACAATTGTAATGACTTTGCCAACCACTGTTAATCACTTATCCTCCCTCTAAAAACGACTTTGGTCAACAATTGTAATGACTTTGCCAACCACTTTTAATCACTAATCCGACCTCTAAAATCGACTTTGCCCAACAATTGTAATGACTTTGCCAGCCACAGTTTATCACTTATCCGACCGCTAAAAATGACTTCGCCCAACAATTGTAATGACTTTGCAAACCACTGGTAATGACTTTGCCAACCACTGTTAATCACTTATCCTACCTCTAAAAATTACTTTGCCCAACAATTGTAATGACTTTGCCAACCACTGTTAATCACTTATCCGACCTCTAAAAATGACTTTGCCAACCACTGGTAATGACTTTGCCAACCACTGGTAATGACTTTGCCTACCACTATTAATCACTAATCCGACCTCTAAAAATGACTTTGCCCAACAATTGTAATGACTTTGCCAACCACTGTTAATCTCTTATCCGACCTCTAAAAATGACTTTTCCTACCATTGGTAATGACTTTGCCAGCCACTGTTAATTTCTAATCCGACCTCTAAAAACGACTTTGGCCAACAATTGTAATGACTTTGCCAACCACAGTTTATCACTTATCCGACATCTAAAAATGACTTTGCCCAACAATTGTACCGACTTTGCACAACAATTGTAATAACTTTGCTTACCACTATTAATCACTAATCCGACCTCTAAAAATGACTTTGCCCAACAATTGTAATGACTTTGCCAACCACTGTTAATCACATATCCGACCTCTAAAAATGACTTTGCCAACCACTGGTAATGACTTTGCCAACCACTGGTAATGACTTTGCCAACCACTGGTAATGACTTTGCCAACCACTATTAATCACTTATCCGACCTCTAAAAATGACTTTGCCCAACAATTGTAATGACTTTGCCAACCACTGTTAATCTCTTATCCGACCTCTAAAAATGACTTTTCCTACCATTGGTAATGACTTTGCCAACCACTGTTAATTGCTTATCCGACCTCTAAAAACGACTTTGCCCAACAATTTTAATAACTTTGTTAACCACTATTAATCACTAATCCGACCTCTAAAAATGACTTTGCCCAACTACTGGTAATGACTTTGCCAACCACTGTTAATTGCCTTTCCGACCTCTAAAAACGACTTTGCCCAACAATTGTAATGACTTTGCCCAACAATTTTAATAACTTTGTTAACCACTATTAATCACTAATCCGACCTCTAAAAATGACTTTGCCCAACTACTGGTAATGACTTTGCCAACCACTGTTAATTGCCTTTCCGACCTCTAAAAACGACTTTGCCCAACAATTGTAATGACTTTTCCCAACAATTGTAATGACTTTGCAAACCACTGGTAATGACTTTGACAACCACTGTTAATCACTTATCCGACCTCTAAAAATGACTTTGTCCAACAAATGTAATGACTTTGCCAACCACTTTTAATCACTAATCCGACCTCTAAAACCGACTTTGCCCAACAATTGTAATGACTTTGCCAACCACTGTTAATCACTTATCCGACCCCTAAAAATGACTTTGCCCAACAATTGTAATGACTTTGCAAACCACTGGTAATGACTTTGCAAACCACTGTTAATGAATTATCCGACCTCTAAAAATGACTTTGCCAACCACTGGTAATGACTTTGCCAACCACTGTTAATTGCTTATCCGACATCCAAAAACGACTTTTCCTACCATTGATAATGACTTTGCCAACCACTGTTAATTGCTTATCCGACTTCAAAAAACGACTTTGCCCAACAATTGTAATGACTTTGCCAAGCACTTTTAATCACTAATCCGACCTCTAAAATCGACTATGCCCAACAATTTTAATGACTTTGCCAACCACTTTTAATCACTAATCCGACCTCTAAAATCGACTTTGCCCAACAATTGTAATGACTTTGCCAACCACAATTAATCACTAATCCGACATCTAAAAATGACTTTGCCAAACAATTGTAATGACTTTGCCAACCACTGTTAATCACTTATCCGACCTCTAAAAATGACTTTGCCCAACAATTGTAACGACTTTGCACAACAATTGTTATAACTTTGCTTACCACTATTAATCACTAATCCGACCTCTAAAAATGACTTTGCCCAACAATTGTAATGACTTTGCCAACCACTGTTAATCACTTATCCTCCCTCTAAAAACGACTTTGGCCAACAATTGTAATGACTTTGCCAACCACTTTTAATCACTAATAGACCTCTAAAATCGACTTTGCCCAACAATTGTAATGACTTTGCCAGCCACAGTTTATCACTTTTCCGACCGCTAAAAATGACTTTGCCCAACAATTGTAATGACTTTGCAAACCACTGGTAATGACTTTGCCAACCACTGTTAATCACTTATCCTACCTCTAAAAATTACTTTGCCCAACAATTGTAATGGCTTTGCCAACCACTGTTAATCACTTATCCGACCTCTGAAAATGACTTTGCCAACCACTGGTAATGACTTTGCCAACCACTATTAATCACTAATCCGACCTCTAAAAATGACTTTGCCCAACAATTGTAATGACTTTGCCAACCACTGTTAATCTCTTATCCGACCTCTAAAAATGACTTTTCCTACTATTGGTAATGACTTTGCCAACCACTGTTAATTTCTAATCCGACCTCTAAAAACGACTTTGGCCAACAATTGTAATGACTTTGCCAAGCACTTTTAATCACTAATCCGACCTCTAAAATCGACTTTGCCCAACAATTGTAATGACTTTGCCAGCCACAGTTTATCACTTATCCGACCTCTAAAAATGACTTTGCCAACCACTGGTAATGACTTTGCCAACCACTGGTAATGACTTTGCCAACCAATGGTAATGACTTTGCCAACCACTATTAATCACTAATCCGACCTCAAAAAATGACTTTGCCCAACAATTGTAATGACTTTGCCAACCACTGTTAATCTCTTATCCGACCTCTAAAAATGACTTTTCCTACCATTGGTAATGACTTTGCCAACCACTGTTAATTGCTAATCCGACATCTAAAAACGACTTTGGCCAACAATTGTAATGACTTTGCCAACCACTTTTAATCACTAATCCGACCTCTAAAATCGACTTTGCCCGACAATTGTAATGACTTTGCCAGCCACAGTTTATCACTTATCCGACCGCTAAAAATGACTGTTCCCAACAATTGTAATGACTTTGCCAAACAATTGTAATGACTTTGCATACCACTGTTAATCTCTTATCCGACCTCTAAAAATGACTTTTCCTACTATTGGTAATGACTTTGCCAACCACTGTTAATTTCTAATCCGACCTCTAAAAACGACTTTGGCCAACAATTGTAATGACTTTGCCAACCACTTTTAATCACTAATCCGACCTCTAAAATCGACTTTGCCCAACAATTGTAATGACTTTGCCAGCCACAGTTTATCACTTATCCGACCTCTAAAAATGACTTTGCCAACCACTGGTAATGACTTTGCCAACCACTGGTAATGACTTTGCCAACCACTGGTAATGACTTTGCAAACCAATGGTAATGACTTTGCCAACCACTATTAATCACTAATCCGACCTCTAAAAATGACTTTGCCCAACAATTGTAATTACTTTGCCAACCACTGTTAATCTCTTATCCGACCTCTAAAAATGACTTTTCCTACCATTGGTAATGACTTTGCCAGCCACAGTTTATCACTTATCCGACCGCTAAAAATGACTTTGCCCAACAATTGTAATGACTTTGCCAACCACTGTTAATCACTTATCCGACCTCTAAAAATGAGTTTGCCAACCACTGGTAATGACTTTGCCAACCACTGGTAATGACTTTGCCAACCACTATTAATCACTAATCCGACCTCTAAAAATGACTTTGCCCAACAATTGTAATGACTTTGCCAACCACTGTTAATCTCTTATCCGACCTCTAAAAATGACTTTGACAACCACTGGTAATGACTTTGCCAACCACTGTTAATCACTAATCCGACCTCTAAAAAGGACTTTGGCCAACAATTGTAATGACTTTGCCAACCACTTTTAATCACTTATCCGACCTCTAAAATCGACTTTGCCCAACAATTGAAATGACTTTGCCAGCCACAGTTTATCACTTATCCGACCGCTAAAAATGACTTTGCCCAACAATTGTAATGACTTTGCCAACCACTGTTAATCACTTATCCGACCTCTAAAAATGAGTTTGCCAACCACTGGTAATGACTTTGCCAACCACTGGTAATGACTTTGCCAACCACTATTAATCACTAATCCGACCTCTAAAAATGACTTTGCCCAACAATTGTAATGACTTTGCCAACCACTGTTAATCTCTTATCCGACCTCTAAAAATGACTTTGACAACCACTGGTAATGACTTTGCCAACCACTGTTAATCACTAATCCGACCTCTAAAAAGGACTTTGGCCAACAATTGTAATGACTTTGCCAACCACTTTTAATCACTTATCCGACCTCTAAAATCGACTTTGCCCAACAATTGAAATGACTTTGCCAGCCACAGTTTATCACTTATCCGACCGCTAAAAATGACTTTGCCCAACAATTGTAATGACTTTGCAAACCACTGGTAATGACTTTGCCAACCACTGTTAATCACTTATCCTCCCTCTAAAAATTACTTTGCCCAACTATTGTAATGACTTTGCCAACCACTGTTAATCACTTATCCGACCTCTAAAAATGACTTTGCCAACCACTGTTAATCTCTTATCCGACCTCTAAAAATGACTTTTCCTACCATTGGTAATGACTTTGCCAACCACTGTTAATTGCTAATCCGACCTCTAAAAACGACTTTGGCCACTAATTGTAATGACTTTGCCAACCACTGTTAATCACTTATCCGACCTCTAAAAATGACTTTGCCAACCACTGGTAATGACTTTGCCAACCACTGTTAATCACTAATCCGACCTCTAAAAACGACTTTGGCCAACAATTGTAATGACTTTGCCAACCACTGTTAATCACTTATCCGACCTCTAAAAATGACTTTGCCAACCACTGGTAATGACTTTGCCAACCACTGTTAATCACTAATCCGACCTATAAAAACGACTTTGCCCAACTATTGTAATGACTTTGCCAACCACTGTTAATCACTTATCCGACCTCTAAAAATGACTTTGCCAACCACTGTTAATCTCTTATCCGACCTCTAAAAATGACTTTGCCAACCACTGGTAATGACTTTGCCAACCACTGTTAATCACTAATCCGACCTCTAAAAATGACATTGCCCAACAATTGTAATGACTTTGCCAACCACTGTTTATCTCTTATCCGACCTCTAAAAATGACTTTTCCTACCATTGGTAATGACTTTGCCAACCACTGTTAATTGCTAATCCGACCTCTAAAAACGACTTTGGCCAACAATTGTAATGACTTTGCCAACCACTTTTAATCACTAATCCGACCTCTAAAATCGACTTTGCCCAACAATTGTAATGACTTTGCCAGCCACAGTTTATCACTTATCCGACCGCTAAAAATGACTTTGCCCAACAATTGTAATGACTTTGCAAACCACTGGTAATGACTTTGCCAACCACTGTTAATCACTTATCCTACCTCTAAAAATTACTTTGCCCAACTATTGTAATGACTTTGCCAACCACTGTTAATCACTTATCCGACCTCTAAAAATGACTTTGCCAACCACTGGTAATGACTTTGCCAACCACCGGTAATGACTTTGCCAACCACTGGTAATGACTTTGCCAACCACTGGTAATGACTTTGCCAACCACTATTAATCACTAATCCGACCTCTAAAAATGACTTTGCCCAACAATTGTAATTACTTTGCCAACCACTGTTAATCTCTTATCCGACCTCTAAAAATGACTTTTCCTACCATTGGTAATGACTTTGCCAACCACTGTTAATTGCTAATCCGACCTCTAAAAACGACTTCGGCCAACAATTGTAATGACTTTGCCAACCACTTTTAATCACTAATCCGACCTCTAAAATCGACTTTGCCCAACAATTGTAATGACTTTGCCAACCACTGTTAATCTCTTATCCGACCTCTAAAAATGACTTTTCCTACCATTGGTAATGACTTTGCCAGCCACTGTTAATCACTTATCCAACCGCTAAAAATGACTTTGCCCAACAATTGTAATGACTTTGCAAACCACTGGTAATGACTTTGCCAACCACTGTTAATCACTTATCCTACCTCTAAAAATTACTTTGCCCAACTATTGTAATGACTTTGCCAACCACTGTTAATCACTTATCCGACCTCTAAAAATGACTTTGCCAACCACTGTTAATCTCTTATCCGACCTCTAAAAATGACTTTTCCTACCATTGGTAATGACTTTGCCAACCACTGTTAATTGCTAATCCGACCTCTAAAAACGACTTTGGCCAACAATTGTAATGACTTTGCCAACCACTGTTAATCACTTATCCGACCTCTAAAAATGACTTTGCCAACCACTGGTAATGACTTTGCCAACCACTGTTAATCACTAATCCGACCTCTAAAAACGACTTTGGCCAACAATTGTAATGACTTTGCCAACCACTTTTAATCACCAATCCGACCTCCAAAAATGACTTTGCCCAACAATTGTAATTACTTTGCCAACCACTGTTAATCTCTTATCCGACCTCTAAAAATGACTTTTCCTACCATTGGTAATGACTTTGCCAACCACTGTTAATTGCTAATCCGACCTCTAAAAACGACTTCGGCCAACAATTGTAATGACTTTGCCAACCACTTTTAATCACTAATCCGACCTCTAAAATCGACTTTGCCCAACAATTGTAATGACTTTGCCAACCACTGTTAATCTCTTATCCGACCTCTAAAAATGACTTTTCCTACCATTGGTAATGACTTTGCCAACCACTGTTAATCACTTATCCGACCGCTAAAAATGACTTTGCCCAACAATTGTAATGACTTTGCAAACCACTGGTAATGACTTTGCCAACCACTGTTAATCACTTATCCTACCTCTAAAAATTACTTTGCCCAACTATTGTAATGACTTTGCCAACCACTGTTAATCACTTATCCGACCTCTAAAAATGACTTTGCCAACCACTGTTAATCTCTTATCCGACCTCTAAAAATGACTTTTCCTACCATTGGTAATGACTTTGCCAACCACTGTTAATTGCTAATCCGACCTCTAAAAACGACTTTGGCCAACAATTGTAATGACTTTGCCAACAACTGTTAATCACTTATCCGACCTCTAAAAATGACTTTGCCAACCACTGGTAATGACTTTGCCAACCACTGTTAATCACTAATCCGACCTCTAAAAACGACTTTGGCCAACAATTGTAATGACTTTGCCAACCACTTTTAATCACTAATCCGACCTCTAAAATCGACTTAGCCCAACAATTGTAATGACTTTGCCAGCCACAGTTTATCACTTATCCGACCGCTAAGAATGACTTTGCCCAACAATTGTAATGACTTTGCAAACCACTGGTAATGACTTTGCCAACCACTGTAAATCACTTATCCTACCTCTAAAAATGACTTTGCCAACCACTGGAAATGACTTTGCCAACCACTGGTAATGACTTTGCCAACCACTGGTAATGACTTTGCCAACCACTGGTAATGACTTTGCCAACCAATGGTAATGACTTTGCCAACCACTATTAATCACTAATCCGACCTCTAAAAATGACTTTGCCCAACAATTGTAATTACTTTGCCAACCACTGTTTATCTCTTATCCGACCTCTAAATATGACTTTTCCTACCATTGGTAATGACTTTGCCAACCACTGTTAATTGCTAATCCGACCTCTAAAAACGACTTTGGCCAACAATTGTAATGACTTTGCCAACCACTTTTAATCACTAATCCGACCTCTAAAATCGACTTTGCCCAACAATTGTAATGACTTTGCCAGCCACAGTTTATCACTTATCCGACCGCTAAAAATGACTTTGCCCAACAATTGTAATGACTTTGCAAACCACTGGTAATGACTTTGCCAACCACTGTTAATCACTTATCTTACCTCTAAAAATTACTTTGCCCAACTATTGTAATGACTTTGCCAACCACTGTTAATCACTTATCCGACATCTAAAATGACTTTGCCAACCACTGGTAATGACTTTGCCAACCACTGGTAATGACTTTGCCAACCACTGGTAATGACTTTGCCAACCACTGGTAATGACTTTCCCAACCACTATTAATCACTAATCCGACCTCTAAAAATGACTTTGCCCAACAATTGTAATTACTTTGCCAACCACTGTTAATCTCTTATCCGACCTCTAAAAATGACTTTTCCTACCATTGGTAATGACTTTGCCAACCACTGTTAATTGCTAATCCGACCTCTAAAAACGACTTCGGCCAACAATTGTAATGACTTTGCCAACCACTTTTAATCACTAATCCGACCTCTAAAATCGACTTTGCCCAACAATTGTAATGACTTTGCCAACCACTGTTAATCTCTTATCCGACCTCTAAAAATGACTTTTCCTACCATTGGTAATGACTTTGCCAACCACTGTTAATTGCTAATCCGACCTCTAAAAACGACTTTGGCCAACAATTGTAATGACTTTGCCAACCACTGTTAATCACTTATCCTACCTCTTAAAATTACTTTGCCCAACTATTGTAATGACTTTGCCAACCACTGTTAATCACTTATCCGACCTCTAAAAATGACTTTTCCTACCACTGGTAATGACTTTGCCAACCACTGGTAATGACTTTGCCAACCACTGGTAATGACTTTGCCAACCAATGGTAATGACTTTGCCAACCACTATTAATCACTAATCCGACCTCTAAAAATGACTTTGCCCAACAATTGTAATTACTTTGCCAACCACTGTTAATCTCTTATCCGACCTCTAAAAATGACTTTTCCTACCATTGGTAATGACTTTGCCAACCACTGTTAATTGCTAATCCGACCTCTAAAAACGACTTTGGCCAACAATTGTAATGACTTTGCCAACCACTTTTAATCACTAATCCGACCTCTAAAATCGACTTTGCCCAACAATTGTAATGACTTTGCCAACCACTGTTAATCTCTTATCCGACCTCTAAAAATGACTTTTCCTACCATTGGTAATGACTTTGCCAACCACTGTTAATCACTTATCCTACCTCTTAAAATTACTTTGCCCAACTATTGAAATGACTTTGCCAACCACTGTTAATCACTTATCCGACCTCTAAAAATGACTTTTCCTACCACTGGTAATGACTTTGCCAACCACTGGTAATGACTTTGCCAACCACTGGTAATGACTTTGCCAACCAATGGTAATGACTTTGCCAACCACTATTAATCACTAATCCGACCTCTAAAAATGACTTTGCCCAACAATTGTAATTACTTTGCCAACCACTGTTAATCTCTTATCCGACCTCTAAAAATGACTTTTCCTACCATTGGTAATGACTTTGCCAACCACTGTTAATTGCTAATCCGACCTCTAAAAACGACTTTGGCCAACAATTGTAATGACTTTGCCAACCACTTTTAATCACTAATCCGACCTCTAAAATCGACTTTGCCCAACAATTGTAATGACTTTGCCAACCACTGTTAATCTCTTATCCGACCTCTAAAAATGACTTTTCCTACCATTGGTAATGACTTTGCCAACCACTGTTAATCACTTATCCTACCTCTTAAAATTACTTTGCCCAACTATTGTAATGACTTTGCCAACCACTGTTAATCACTTATCCGACCTCTAAAAATGACTTTTCCTACCACTGGTAATGACTTTGCCAACCACTGGTAATGACTTTGCCAACCACTGGTAATGACTTTGCCAACCAATGGTAATGACTTTGCCAACCAATATTAATCACTAATCCGACCTCTAAAAATGACTTCGCCCAACAATTGTAATTACTTTGCCAACCACTGTTAATCTCTTATCCGACCTCTAAAAATGACTTTTCCAACCATTGGTTATGACTTTGCCAACCACTTTTAATTGCTAATCCGACCTCTAAAAACGACTTTGGCCAACAATTGTAATGACTTTGCCAACCACTTTTAATCACTAATCCGACCTCTAAAATCGACTTTTCCCAACAATTGTAATGACTTAGCCAGCCACAGTTTATCACTTATTCGACCGCTAAAAATGAATTTGCCCAACAATTGTAATGACTTTGCAAACCACTGGTAATGACTTTGCCAACCACTGTTAATCACTTATCCTACCTCTAAAAATTACTTTGCCCAACAATTGTAATGACTTTGCCAACCACTGTTTATCACTTATCCGACCTCTAAAAATGACTTTGCCAACCACTGGTAATGACTTTGCCAACCACTGGTAATGACTTTGCCAACCACTGGTAATGACTTTGCCAACCACTATTAATCACTAATCCGACCTCTAAAAATGACTTTGCCCAACAATTGTAATGACTTTGCCAACCACTGTTAATCTCTTATCCGACCCCTAAAAATGACTTTTCCTACCATTGGTAATGACTTTGCCAACCACTGTTAATTTCTAATCCGACCTCTAAAAACGACTTTGGCCAACAATTGTAATGACTTTGCCAACCACTTTTAATCACTACTCCGACCTCTAAAATCGACTTTGCCCAACAATTGTAACGACTTTGCCAGCCACTGTTAATCACTTATCCGACCTCTAAAAATGACTTTGCCAACCACTGGTAATGACTTTGCCAACCACTGTTAATCACTAATCCGACCTCTAAAAACGACTTTGGCCAACAATTGAAATGACTTTGCCAACCACTTTTAATCACTAATCCGACCTCTAAAATCGACTTTGCCCAACAATTGTAATGACTTTGCCAGCCACAGTTTATCACTTATCCGATCGCTAAAAATGACTTTGCCCAACAATTGTAATGACTTTGCAAACCACTGGTAATGACTTTGCCAACCACTGTTAATCACTTATCCTACCTCTAAAAATTACTTTGCCCAACTATTGTAATGACTGAACCAACCACTGTTAATCACTTATCCGACCTCTAAAAATGACTTTGCCAACCACTGGTAATGACTGTGCCAACCACTGGTAATGACTTTGCCAACCACTGGTAATGACTTTGCCAACCATTGGTAATGACTTTGCCAACCACTATTAATCACTAATCCGACCTCTAAAAATGACTTTAACCAACAATTGTAATTACTTTGCCAACCACTGTTAATCTCTTATCCGACCTCTAAAAATGACTTTTCCTACCATTGGTAATGACTTTGCCAACCACTGTTAATTGCTAATCCGACCTCTAAAAACGACTTTGGCCAACAATTGTAATGACTTTGCCAACCACTTTTAATCACTAATCCGACCTCTAAAATCGACTTTGCCCAACAATTGTAATGACTTTGCCAGCCACAGTTTATCACTTATCCGACCGCTAAAAATGACTTTGCCCAACAATTGTAATTACTTTGCAAACCACTGGTAATGACTTTGCCAACCACTGTTAATCACTTATCCTCCCTCTAAAAATTTCTTTGCCCAAAAATTGTAATGACTTTGCCAACCACTGTTAATCACTTATCCGACCTCTAAAAATGACTTTGCCAACCACTGGTAATGACTTTGCCAACCACTGGTAATGACTTTGCCAACCACTATTAATCACTAATCCGACCTCTAAAAATGACATTGCCCAACAATTGTAATGACTTTGCCAACCACTGTTAATCTCTTATCCGACCTCTAAAAATGACTTTTCCTACCATTGGTAATGACTTTGCCAACCACTGTTAATTGCTAATCCGACCTCTAAAAACGACTTTGTCCAACAATTGTAATGACTTTGCCAACCACTTTTAATTACTAATCCGACCTCTAAAATCGACTTTGCCCAACAATTGTAATGACTTTGCCAGCCACAGTTTATCACTTATCCGACCTCTAAAAATGACTTTGCCCAACAATTGTAATAACTTTGCTTACCACTATTAATCACTAATCCGACCTCTAAAAATGACTTTGCCCAACAATTGTAATGACTTTGCCAACCACTGTTAATCACTTATCCGACCTCTAAAAATGACTTTGCCAACCACTGGTAATGACTTTGCCAACCACTGTTAATCACTAATCCGACCACTAAAAATGACTTTGCCCAACAATTGTAATTACTTTGCCAACCACTTTTAATCACTTATCCTACCTCTAAAAATTACTTTGCCCAACAATTGTAATGACTTTGCCAACCACTGTTAATCACTTATCCGACCTCTAAAAATGACTTTGCCAACCACTGGTAATGACTTTAACAACCACTGGTAATGACTTTGCCAACCACTTGTAATGACTTTGCCAACCACTATTAATCACTAATCCGACCTCTAAAAATGACTTTATCCAACAATTGTAATGACTTTGCCAACCACTGTTAATCTCTTATCCGACCTCTAAAAATGACTTTTCCTACCATTGGTAATGACTTTGCAAACCACTGTTAATTGCTAATCCGACCTCAAAAATCGACTTTGGCCAACAATTGAAATGACTTTGCCAACCACTTTTAATCACTAATCCGACCTCTAAAAATGACATTGCCCAACAATGGTAATGACTTTGCCAACCACTGTTAATCTCTTATCCGACCTCTAAAAATGACTTTTCCTACCATTGGTAGTGACTTTGCCAACCACTGTTAATTGCTAATCCGACCTCTAAAAACGACTTTGTCAAACAATTGTAATGACTTTGCCAACCACTTTTAATTACTAATCCGACCTCTAAAATCGACTTTGCCCAACAATTGTAATGACTTTGCCAGCCACAGTTTATCACTTATCCGACCTCTAAAAATGACTTTGCCCAACAATTGTAATAACTTTGCTTACCACTATTAATCACTAATCCGACCTCTAAAAATGACTTTGCCCAACAATTGTAATGACTTTGCCAACCACTGTTAATCACTTATCCGACCTCTAAAAATGACTTTGCCAACCACTGGTAATGACTTTGCCAACCACTGTTAATCACTAATCCGACCACTAAAAATGACTTTGCCCAACAATTGTAATTACTTTGCCAACCACTTTTAATCACTTATCCTACCTCTAAAAATTACTTTGCCCAACAATTGTAATGACTTTGCCAACCACTGTTAATCACTTATCCGACCTCTAAAAATGACTTTGCCAACCACTGGTAATGACTTTGCCAACCACTTGTAATGACTTTGCCAACCACTATTAATCACTAATCCGACCTCTAAAAATGACTTTGCCCAACAATTGTAATGACTTTGCCAACCACTGTTAATCTCTTATCCGACCTCTAAAAACGACTTTGTCCAACAATTGTAATGACTTTGCCAACCACTTTTAATTACTAATCCGACCTCTAAAATCGACTTTGCCCAACAATTGTAATGACTTTGCCAGCCACAGTTTATCACTTATCCGACCTCTAAAAATGACTTTGCCCAACAATTGTAATAACTTTGCTTACCACTATTAATCACTAATCCGACCTCTAAAAATGACTTTGCCCAACAATTGTAATGACTTTGCCAACCACTGTTAATCACTTATCCGACCTCTAAAAATGACTTTGCCAACCACTGGTAATGACTTTGCCAACCACTGTTAATCACTTATCCGACCTCTAAAAATGACTTTGCCAACCACTGGTAATGACTTTGCCAACCACTGTTAATCACTAATCCGACCACTAAAAATGACTTTGCCCAACAATTGTAATTACTTTGCCAACCACTTTTAATCACTTATCCTACCTCTAAAAATTACTTTGCCCAACAATTGTAATGACTTTGCCAACCACTGTTAATCACTTATCCGACCTCTAAAAATGACTTTGCCAACCACTGGTAATGACTTTAACAACCACTGGTAATGACTTTGCCAACCACTTGTAATGACTTTGCCAACCACTATTAATCACTAATCCGACCTCTAAAAATGACTTTGCCCAACAATTGTAATGACTTTGCCAACCACTGTTAATCTCTTATCCGACCTCTAAAAATGACTTTTCCTACCATTGGTAATGACTTTGCAAACCACTGTTAATTGCTAATCCGACCTCTAAAATCGACTTTGGCCAACAATTGTAATGACTTTACCAACCACTTTTAATCACTAATCCGACCTCTAAAAATGACATTGCCCAACAATTGTAATGACTTTGCCAACCACTGTTAATCTCTAATCCGACCTCTAAAAATGACTTTTCCTACCATTGGTAATGACTTTGCCAACCACTGTTAATTGCTAATCCGACCTCTAAAAACGACTTTGTCCAACAATTGTAATGACTTTGCCAACCACTTTAAATTACTAATCCGACCTCTAAAATCGACTTTGCCCAACAATTGTAATGACTTTGCCAGCCACAGTTTATCACTTATCCGACGACTAAAAATGACTTTGCCCAACAATTGTAATAACTTTGCTTACCACTATTAATCACTAATCCGACCTCTAAAAATGACTTTGCCCAACAATTGTAATGACTTTGCCAACCACTGTTAATCACTTATCCGACCTCTAAAAATGACTTTGCCAACCACTGGTAATGACTTTGCCAACCACTGTTAATCACTAATCCGACCACTAAAAATGACTTTGCCCAACAATTGTAATTACTTTGCCAACCACTGTTAATCTCTTATCCGACCTCTAAAAATGACTTTTCCTACCATTGGTAATGACTTTGCCAACCACTTTTAATTGCTAATCCGACCTCTAAAAACGACTTTGGCCAACAATTGTAATGACTTTGCCAACCACTTTTAATTACTAATCCGACCTCTAAAATCGACTTTGCCAACCACTGGTAATGACTTTGCCAACCACTGTTAATCACTAATCCGACCACTAAAAATGACTTTGCCCAACAATTGTAATTACTTTGCCAACCACTTTTAATCACTTATCCTACCTCTAAAAATTACTTTGCCCAACAATTGTAATGACTTTGCCAACCACTGTTAATCACTTATCCGACCTCTAAAAATGACTTTGCCAACCACTGGTAATGACTTTAACCACCACTGGTAATGACTTTGCCAACCACTTGTAATGACTTTGCCAACCACTATTAATCACTAATCCGACCTCTAAAAATGACTTTGCCCAACAATTGTAATGACTTTGCCAACCACTGTTAATCTCTTATCCGACCTCTAAAAATGACTTTTCCTACCATTGGTAATGACTTTGCAAACCACTGTTAATTGCTAATCCGACCTCTAAAATCGACTTTGGCCAACAATTGTAATGACTTTGCCAACCACTTTTAATCACTAATCCGACCTCTAAAAATGACATTGCCCAACAATTGAAATGACTTTGCCAACCACTGTTAATCTCTTATCCGACCTCTAAAAATGACTTTTCCTACCATTGGTAATGACTTTGCCAACCACTCTTAATTGCTAATCCGACCTCTAAAAACGACTTTGTCCAACAATTGTAATGACTTTGCCAACCACTTTTAATTACTAATCCGACCTCTAAAATCGACTTTGCCCAACAATTGTAATGACTTTGCCAGCCACAGTTTATCACTTATCCGACGACTAAAAATGACTTTGCCCAACAATTGTAATAACTTTGCTTACCACTATTAATCACTAATCCGACCTCTAAAAATGACTTTGCCCAACAATTGTAATGACTTTGCCAACCACTGTTAATCACTTATCCGACCTCTAAAAATGACTTTGCCAACCACTGGTAATGACTTTGCCAACCACTGTTAATCACTAATCCGACCACTAAAAATGACTTTGCCCAACAATTGTAATTACTTTGCCAACCACTGTTAATCTCTTATCCGACCTCTAAAAATGACTTTTCCTACCATTGGTAATGACTTTGCCAACCACTGTTAATTGCTAATCCGACCTCTAAAAACGACTTTGGCCAACAATTGTAATGACTTTGCCAACCACTTTTAATCACTAATCCGACCTCTAAAATCGACTTTGCCCAACAATTGTAATGACTTTGCCAGCCACAGTTTATCACTTATCCGACCGCTAAAAATGACTTTGCCCAACAATTGTAATTACTTTGCAAACCACTGGTAATGACTTTGCCAACCACTGTTAATCACTTATCCTACCTCTAAAAATTTCTTTGCCCAAAAATTGTAATGACTTTGCCAACCACTGTTAATCACTTATCCGACCTCTAAAAATGACTTTGCCAACCACTGGTAATGACTTTGCCAACCACTGGTAATGACTTTGCCAACCACTATTAATCACTAATCCGACCTCTAAAAATGACATTGCCCAACAATTGTAATGACTTTGCCAACCACTGTTAATCTCTTATCCGACCTCTAAAAATGACTTTTCCTACCATTGGTAATGACTTTGCCAACCACTGTTAATTGCTAATCCGACCTCTAAAAACGACTTTGTCCAACAATTGTAATGACTTTGCCAACCACTTTTAATTACTAATCCGACCTCTAAAATCGACTTTGCCCAACAATTGTAATGACTTTGCCAGCCACAGTTTATCACTTATCCGACCTCTAAAAATGACTTTGCCCAACAATTGTAATAACTTTGCTTACCACTATTAATCACTAATCCGACCTCTAAAAATGACTTTGCCCAACAATTGTAATGACTTTGCCAACCACTGTTAATCACTTATCCGACCTCTAAAAATGACTTTGCCAACCACTGGTAATGACTTTGCCAACCACTGTTAATCACTAATCCGACCACTAAAAATGACTTTGCCCAACAATTGTAATTACTTTGCCAACCACTTTTAATCACTTATCCTACCTCTAAAAATTACTTTGCCCAACAATTGTAATGACTTTGCCAACCACTGTTAATCACTTATCCGACCTCTAAAAATGACTTTGCCAACCACTGGTAATGACTTTAACAACCACTGGTAATGACTTTGCCAACCACTTGTAATGACTTTGCCAACCACTATTAATCACTAATCCGACCTCTAAAAATGACTTTGCCCAACAATTGTAATGACTTTGCAAACCACTGTTAATCTCTTATCCGACCTCTAAAAATGACTTTTCCTACCATTGGTAATGACTTTGCAAACCACTGTTAATTGCTAATCCGACCTCTAAAATCGACTTTGGCCAACAATTGTAATGACTTCGCCAACCACTTTTAATCACTAATCCGACCTCTAAAATCGACTTTGCCCAACAATTGTAATGACTTTGCAAACCAATGGTAATGACTTTGCCAACCACTGTTAATCAATTATCCGACCTCTAAAAATGACTTTGCCAACCACTGGTAATGACTTTGCCAACCACTGTTAATTGCTTATCCGACCTCTAAAAATGACTTTGCCAACCACTGGTAATGACTTTGCCAACCACTGTTAATTGCTTATCCGACCTCCAAAAACGACTTTGACCAACAATTGTAATGACTTTGCCAACCACTTTTAATCACTAATCCGACCTCTAAAGTCGATTTTGCCCAACAATTTTAATGACTTTGCCAACTACTTTTAATCACTAATCCGACCTCTAAAATCGACTTTGCCCAACAATTGTAATGACTTTGCCAACCACAATTAATCACTAATCTGACCTCTAAAATCGACTTTGCCCAACAATTGTAATGACTTTGCCAGCCACAGTTTATCACTTATCCGACCGCTAAAAATGACTTTGCCCAACAATTGTAATGACTTTGCAAACCACTGGTAATGACTTTGCCAACCACTGGTAATGACTTTGCCAACCACTGTTAATTGCTTATCCGACTTCTAAAATTACTTTGCCAGCCACTGGTAATGACTTTGCCAACCACTGTTAATTGCTTATCCGACCTCCAAAAACGACTTTGTCCAACAATTGTAATGACTTTGCCAACCACTTTTAATCACTAATCCGACCTCTAAAATCGACTTTGCCCAACAATTTTAATGACTTTGCCAACCACTTTTAATCACTAATCCGACCTCTAAAATCGACTTTGCCCAATAATTGTAATGACTTTGCCAACCACAATTAATCACTAATACGACCTCTATAAATGATTTTGCCCAACAATTGTAATGACTTTGCCAACCACTGTTAATCACTTATCCGACCTCTAAAAATGACTTTGCCCAACAATTGTAACGACTTTGCACAACAATTGTAATAACTTTGCTTACCACTATTAATCACTAATCCGACCTCTAAAAATTACTTTGCCCAACAATTGTAATGACTTTGCCAACCACTGTTAATCACTTATCCGACCTCTAAAAATGACTTTGCCAACCACTGGTAATGACTTTGCCAACCACTGTTAATCACTAATCCGACCACTAAAAATGACTTTGCCCAACAATTGTAATGACTTTGCCAACCACTGGTAATGACTTTGCCAACCACTATTAATCACTAATCCGACCTCCAAAAATGACTTTGCCCAACAATTGTAATGACTTTGCCAACCACTGTTAATCTCTTATACGACCTCTAAAAATGACTTTTCCTACCATTGGTAATGACTTTGCCAACCACTGTTAATTGCTAATCCGACCTCTAAAAACGAATTTGGCCAACAATTGTAATGACTTTGCCAACCAATTTTAATCACTAATCCGACCTCTAAAATCGACTTTGCCCTACAATTGTAATGACTTTGCCAGCCACAGTTAATCACTTATCCGACCGCTAAAAATGACTTTGCCCAACAGTTGAAATGACTTTGCAAACCACTGGTAATGACTTTGCCAACCACTGTAAATCAATTATCCGACCTCTAAAAATGACTTTGCCAACCACTAGTAATGACTTTGCCAACCACTGTTAATTGCTTATCCGACCTCCAAAAACGACTTTGCCCAACAATTGTAATGACTTTGCCAACCACTTTTAATCACTAATCCGACCTCTAAAATCGACTTTGCCCAACAATTGTAATGACTTTGCCCAACAATTGTAATAACTTTGCTAACCACTATTAATCACTTATCCGACCTCTAAAATTACTTTGCCAGCCACTGGTAATGACTTTGCCAACCACTGTTAATTGCTTATCCGACCTCCAAAAACGACTTTGTCCAACAATTGTAATGACTTTTCCAACCACTTTTAATCACTAATCCGACCTCTAAAATCGACTTTGCCCAACAATTTTAATGACTTTGCCAACCACTTTTAATCACTAATCCGACCTCTAAAATCGACTTTGCCCAATAATTGTAATGACTTTGCCAACCACAATTAATCACTAATACGACCTCTATAAATGATTTTGCCCAACAATTGTAATGACTTTGCCAACCACTGTTAATCACTTATCCGACCTCTAAAAATGACTTTGCCCAACAATTGTAACGACTTTGCACAACAATTGTAATAACTTTGCTTACCACTATTAATCACTAATCCGACCTCTAAAAATTACTTTGCCCAACAATTGTAATGACTTTGCCAACCACTGTTAATCACTTATCCGACCTCTAAAAATGACTTTGCCAACCACTGGTAATGACTTTGCCAACCACTGTTAATCACTAATCCGACCACTAAAAATGACTTTGCCCAACAATTGTAATGACTTTGCCAACCACTGGTAATGACTTTGCCAACCACTATTAATCACTAATCCGACCTCCAAAAATGACTTTGCCCAACAATTGTAATGACTTTGCCAACCACTGTTAATCTCTTATACGACCTCTAAAAATGACTTTTCCTACCATTGGTAATGACTTTGCCAACCACTGTTAATTGCAAATCCGACCTCTAAAAACGAATTTGGCCAACAATTGTAATGACTTTGCCAACCAATTTTAATCACTAATCCGACCTCTAAAATCGACTTTGCCCTACAATTGTAATGACTTTGCCAGCCACAGTTAATCACTTATCCGACCGCTAAAAATGACTTTGCCCAACAGTTGAAATGACTTTGCAAACCACTGGTAATGACTTTGCCAACCACTGTTAATCAATTATCCGACCTCTAAAAATGACTTTGCCAACCACTAGTAATGACTTTGCCAACCACTGTTAATTGCTTATCCGACCTCCAAAAACGACTTTGCCCAACAATTGTAATGACTTTGCCAACCACTTTTAATCACTAATCCGACCTCTAAAATCGACTTTGCCCAACAATTGTAATGACTTTGCCCAACAATTGTAATAACTTTGCCAACCACTGTTAATCAATTATCCGACCTCTAAAAATGACTTTGCCAACCACTGGTAATGACTTTGCCAACCACTGTTAATTGCTTATCCGACCTCTAAAAATGACTTTGCCAACCACTGGTAATGACTTTGCCAACCACTGTTAATTGCTTATCCGACCTCCAAAAACGACTTTGACCAACAATTGTAATGACTTTGCCAACCACTTTTAATCACTAATCCGACCTCTAAAGTCGATTTTGCCCAACAATTTTAATGACTTTGCCAACTACTTTTAATCACTAATCCGACCTCTAAAATCGACTTTGCCCAACAATTGTAATGACTTTGCCAACCACAATTAATCACTAATCTGACCTCTAAAATCGACTTTGCCCAACAATTGTAATGACTTTGCCAGCCACAGTTTATCACTTATCCGACCGCTAAAAATGACTTTGCCCAACAATTGTAATGACTTTGCAAACCACTGGTAATGACTTTGCCAACCACTGGTAATGACTTTGCCAACCACTGTTAATTGCTTATCCGACCTCTAAAATTACTTTGCCAGCCACTGGTAATGACTTTGCCAACCACTGTTAATTGCTTATCCGACCTCCAAAAACGACTTTGTCCAACAATTGTAATGACTTTGCCAACCACTTTTAATCACTAATCCGACCTCTAAAATCGACTTTGCCCAACAATTTTAATGACTTTGCCAACCACTTTTAATCACTAATCCGACCTCTAAAATCGACTTTGCCCAATAATTGTAATGACTTTGCCAACCACAATTAATCACTAATACGACCTCTATAAATGATTTTGCCCAACAATTGTAATGACTTTGCCAACCACTGTTAATCACTTATCCGACCTCTAAAAATGACTTTGCCCAACAATTGTAACGACTTTGCACAACAATTGTAATAACTTTGCTTACCACTATTAATCACTAATCCGACCTCTAAAAATTACTTTGCCCAACAATTGTAATGACTTTGCCAACCACTGTTAATCACTTATCCGACCTCTAAAAATGACTTTGCCAACCACTGGTAATGACTTTGCCAACCACTGTTAATCACTAATCCGACCACTAAAAATGACTTTGCCCAACAATTGTAATGACTTTGCCAACCACTGGTAATGACTTTGCCAACCACTATTAATCACTAATCCGACCTCCAAAAATGACTTTGCCCAACAATTGTAATGACTTTGCCAACCACTGTTAATCTCTTATACGACCTCTAAAAATGACTTTTCCTACCATTGGTAATGACTTTGCCAACCACTGTTAATTGCTAATCCGACCTCTAAAAACGAATTTGGCCAACAATTGTAATGACTTTGCCAACCACTGTTAATCACTTATCCGACCTCTAAAAATTACTTTGCCCAACAATTGTAATGACTTTGCCAACCACTGTTAATCACTTATCCGACCTCTAAAAATGACTTTGCCAACCACTGGTAATGACTTTGCCAACCACTGTTAATCACTAATCCGACCACTAAAAATGACTTTGCCCAACAATTGTAATGACTTTGCCAACCACTGGTAATGACTTTGCCAACCACTATTAATCACTAATCCGACCTCCAAAAATGACTTTGCCCAACAATTGTAATGACTTTGCCAACCACTGTTAATCTCTTATACGACCTCTAAAAATGACTTTTCCTACCATTGGTAATGACTTTGCCAACCACTGTTAATTGCTAATCCGACCTCTAAAAACGAATTTGGCCAACAATTGTAATGATTTTGCCAACCAATTTTAATCACTAATCCGACCTCTAAAATCGACTTTGCCCTACAATTGTAATGACTTTGCCAGCCACAGTTAATCACTTATCCGACCGCTAAAAATGACTTTGCCCAACAGTTGAAATGACTTTGCAAACCACTGGTAATGACTTTGCCAACCACTGTTAATCAATTATCCGACCTCTAAAAATGACTTTGCCAACCACTAGTAATGACTTTGCCAACCACTGTTAATTGCTTATCCGACCTCCAAAAACGACTTTGCCCAACAATTGTAATGACTTTGCCAACCACTTTTAATCACTAATCCGACCTCTAAAATCGACTTTGCCCAACAATTGTAATGACTTTGCCCAACAATTGTAATAAATTTGCTAACCACTATTAATCACTTATCCGACCTCTAAAAATAACTTTGCCCAACAATTGAAATGACTTTGCCAACCACTGTAAATCACTTATCCGACCCCTAAAAATGACTTTGCCA
Organism: Brachionus asplanchnoidis; assembly: GCA_025491095.1. Lineage (NCBI taxonomy): Eukaryota > Metazoa > Rotifera > Eurotatoria > Ploima > Brachionidae > Brachionus > Brachionus asplanchnoidis. The sequence continues at coordinate 327,967 of JAILYF010000049.1, read as the reverse complement.
ACCACTGGTAATGACTTTGCCAACCACTGTTAATTGCCTTTCCGACCTCTAAAAACGACTTTGCCCAACAATTGTAATGAATCTGCCCAACAATTGTAATGACTTTGCCAACCACTGTAAATCACTTATCCGACCTCTAAAAATGACTTTTCCTACCATTGATAATGACTTTGCCAACCACTGTTAATTGCTTATCCGACCTCTAAAAACGACTTTGCCCAACAATTGTAATGACTTTGCCAACCACTTTTAATCACTAATCCGACCTCTAAAATCGACTTTGCCCAACAATTTTAATGACTTTGCCAACCACTGTTAATCTCTTATCCGACCTCTAAAAATGACTTTTCCTACCATTGGTAATGACTTTGCTAACCACTGTTAATTGCTAATCCGACCTCTAAAAATGACTTTGCCCAACAATTGTAATGACTTTGCCAACCACTGTTAATCTCTAATCCGACCTCTAAAATCGACTTTGCCCAACAATTGTAATGACTTTGCCAGCCACAGTTTATCACTTATCCGACCGCTAAAAATGACTTTGCCCAACAATTGTAATGACTTTGCAAACCACTGGTAATGACTTTGCCAACCACTGTTAATCAATTATCCGACCTCTAAAAATGACTTTGCCAACCACTGGTAATGACTTTGCCAACCACTTGTAATGACTTTGCCAACCACTTTTAATCACTAATCCGACCTCTATAAATGATTTTGCCCAACAATTGTAATGACTTTGCCAACCACTGTTAATCACTTATCCGACCTCTAAAAATGACTTTGCCCAACAATTGTAACGACTTTGCACAACAATTGTAATAACTTTGCTTACCACTATTAATCACTAATCCGACCTCTAAAAATTACTTTGCCCAACAATTGTAATGACTTTGCCAACCACTGTTAATCACTTATCCGACCTCTAAAAATGACTTTGCCAACCACTGGTAATGACTTTGCCAACCACTGTTAATCACTAATCCGACCACTAAAAATGACTTTGCCCAACAATTGTAATGACTTTGCCAACCACTGGTAATGACTTTGCCAACCACTATTAATCACTAATCCGACCTCCAAAAATGACTTTGCCCAACAATTGTAATGACTTTGCCAACCACTGTTAATCTCTTATCCGACCTCTAAAAATGACTTTTCCTACCATTGGTAATGACTTTGCCAACCACTGTTAATTGCTAATCCGACCTCTAAAAACGAATTTGGCCAACAATTGTAATGACTTTGCCAACCAATTTTAATCACTAATCCGACCTCTAAAATCGACTTTGCCCTACAATTGTAATGACTTTGCCAGCCACAGTTAATCACTTATCCGACCGCTAAAAATGACTTTGCCCAACAGTTGAAATGACTTTGCAAACCACTGGTAATGACTTTGCCAACCACTGTTAATCAATTATCCGACCTCTAAAAATGACTTTGCCAACCACTAGTAATGACTTTGCCAACCACTGTTAATTGCTTATCCGACCTCCAAAAACGACTTTGCCCAACAATTGTAATGACTTTGCCAACCACTTTTAATCACTAATCCGACCTCTAAAATCGACTTTGCCCAACAATTGTAATGACTTTGCCCAACAATTGTAATAACTTTGCTAACCACTATTAATCACTTATCCGACCTCTAAAAATAACTTTGCCCAACAATTGAAATGACTTTGCCAACCACTGTAAATCACTTATCCGACCCCTAAAAATGACTTTGCCAACTACTGGTAATGACTTTGCCAACCACTGTTAATTGCCTTTCCGACCTCTAAAAACGACTTTGCCCAACAATTGTAATGAATCTGCCCAACAATTGTAATGACTTTGCCAACCACTGTAAATCACTTATCCGACCTCTAAAAATGACTTTTCCTACCATTGATAATGACTTTGCCAACCACTGTTAATTGCTTATCCGACCTCTAAAAACGACTTTGCCCAACAATTGAAATGACTTTGCCAACCACTTTTAATCACTAATCCGACCTCTAAAATCGACTTTGCCCAACAATTTTAATGACTTTGCCAACCACTGTTAATCTCTTATCCGACCTCTAAAAATGACTTTTCCTACCATTGGTAATGACTTTGCAAACCACTGTTAATTGCTAATCCGACCTCTAAAAATGACTTTGCCCAACAATTGTAATGACTTTGCCAACCACTGTTAATCTCTAATCCGACCTCTAAAATCGACTTTGCCCAACAATTGTAATGACTTTGCAAACCACTGGTAATGACTTTGCCAACCACTGTTAATCAATTATCCGACCTCTAAAAATGACTTTGCCAACCACTGGTAATGACTTTGCCAACCACTTGTAATGACTTTGCCAACCACTTTTAATCACTAATCCGACCTCTAAAATCGATTTTGCCCAACAATTGTAATGACTTTGCCAACCACTGTTAATCTCTTATCCGACCTCTAAAAATGACTTTTCCTACCATTGGTAATGACTTTGCAAACCACTGTTAATTGCTAATCCGACCTCTAAAAATGACTTTGCCCAACAATTGTAATGACTTTGCCAACCACTGTTAATCACTTATCCGACCTCTAAAAATGACTTTGCCCAACAATTGTAACGACTTTGCACAACCACTGGTAATGACTTTGCCAACCACTGTTAATCACTAATTCGTCCTCTAAAAATGACTTTGCCCAACAATTGTAATGACTTTGCCAACCACTGTTAATCACTTATCCGACCTCTAAAAATGACTTTGCCAACCACTGGTAATGACTTTGCCAACCACTATTAATCACTAATCCGACCTCCAAAAATGACTTTGCCCAACAATTGTAATGACTTTGCTTACCACTATTAATCACTAATTCGACCTCTAAAAATGACTTTGCCCAACAATTGTAATGACTTTGCCAACCACTGTTAATCACTTATCCGACCTCTAAAAATGACTTTGCCAACCACTGGTAATGACTTTGCCAACCACTGTTAATCACTAATCCGACCACTAAAAATGACTTTGCCCAACAATTGTAATGACTTCGCCAACCACTGTTAATCACTTATCCGACCTCTAAAAATGACTTTGCCAACCACTGGTAATGACTTTGCCAACCACTGGTAATGACTTTGCCAACCACTATTAATCACTAATCCGACCTCCAAAAATGACTTTGCCCAACAATTGTAATGACTTTGCCAACCACTGTTAATCCTTTATCCGACCTCTAAAAATGACTTTTTCTTCCATTGGTAATGACTTTGCCAACCACTGTAAATTGCTAATCCGACCTCTAAAAACGAATTTGGCCTACAATTGTAATGACTTTGCCAACCAATTTTAATCACTAATCCGACCTCTAAAATCGACTTTGCCCTACAATTGTAATGACTTTGCCAGCCACAGTTTATCACTTTTCCGACCGCTAAAAATGACTTTGCCCAACAGTTGTAATGACTTTGCAAACCACTGGTAATGACTTTGCCAACCACTGTTAATCAATTATCCGACCTCTAAAAATGACTTTGCCAACCACTGGTAATGACTTTGCCAACCACTGTTAATTGCTTATCCGACCTCCAAAAACGACTTTGCCCAACAATTGTAATGACTTTGCCAACCACTTTTAATCACTAATCCGACCTCTAAAATCGACTTTGCCCAACAATTGTAATGACTTTGCCCAACAATTGTAATAACTTTGCTAACCACTATTAATCACTTATCCGACCTCTAAAAATAACTTTGCTCAACAATTGAAATGACTTTGCCAACCACTGTAAATCACTTATCCGACCCCTAAAAATGACTTTGCCAACTACTGGTAATGACTTTGCCAACCACTGTTAATTGCCTTTCCGACCTCTAAAAACGACTTTGCCCAACAATTGTAATGAATTTGCCCAACAATTGTAATGACTTTGCCAACCACTGTTAATCATTTATCCGACCTCTAAAATCGACTTTGCCCAACAATTGTAATGACTTTGCCAACCACTGTAAATCACTTATCCGACCTCTAAAAATGACTTTTCCTTCCATTGATAATGACTTTGCCAACCACTGTTAATTGCTTATCCGACCTCTAAAAACGACTTTGCCCAACAATTGTAATGACTTTGCCAACCACTTTTAATCACTAATCCGACCTCTAAAATCGACTTTGCCCAACAATTTTAATGAATTTGCCAACCACTGTTAATCTCTTATCCGACCTCTAAAAATGACTTTTCCTACCATTGGTAATGACTTTGCAAACCACTGTTAATTGCTAATCCGACCTCTAAAAATGACTTTGCCCAACAATTGTAATGACTTTGCCAACCACTGTTAATCTCTAATCCGACCTCTAAAATCGATTTTGCCCAACAATTTTAATGACTTTGCCAGCCACAGTTTATCACTTATCCGACCGCTAAAAATGACTTTGCCCAACAATTGTAATGACTTTGCAAACCACTGGTAATGACTTTGCCAAACACTGTTAATCAATTATCCGACCTCTAAAAATGACTTTGCCAACCACTGGTAATGACTTTGCCAACCACTTGTAATGACTTTGCCAACCACTATTAATCACTTATCCTACCTCTAAAAATTACTTTGCCCAACAATTGGAATGACTTTGCCAACCACTGTTAATCTCTTATCCGACCTCTAAAAATGACTTTGCCCAACAATTGTAATGACTTTGCCAACCACATTTAATTGCTTATCCGACCTCTAAAAACGACTTTGCCCAACAATTGTAATGACTTTGCCAACCACTTTTAATCACTAATCCGACCAATAAAATCGACTTTGCCCAACAATTGTAATGACTTTGACAACCACTGTTAATCATTTATCCGACCTCTAAAAATGACTTTGCCCAACAATTTTAATGACTTTGCCAACCACTGTTAATCTCTTATCCGACCTCTAAAAATGACTTTTCCTAACATTGGTAATGACTTTGCAAACCACTGTTAATTGCTAATCCGACCTCTAAAATCGACTTTGGCCAACAATTGTAATGACTTTGCCAACCACTTTTAATCACTAATCCGACCTCTAAAATCGACTTTGCCCAACAATTGTAATGACTTTGCCAGCCACAGTTTATCACTTATCCGACCGCTAAAAATGACTTTGCCCAACAATTGTAATGACTTTGCAAACCACTGGTAATGACTTTGCCAACCACTGTTAATCAATTATCCGACCTCTAAAAATGACTTTGCCAACCACTGGTAATGACTTTGCCAACCACTGTTAATTGCTTATCCGACCTCTAAAAATGACTTTGCCAACCACTGGTAATGACTTTGCCATCCACTGTTAATTGCTTATCCGACCTCCAAAAACGACTTTGTCCAACAATTGTAATGACTTTGCCAACCACTTTTAATCACTAATCCGACCTCTAAAATCGATTTTGCCCAACAATTTAAATGACTTTGCCAACCACTTTTAATCACTAATCCGACCTCTAAAATCGACTTTGCCCAACAATTGTAATGACTTTGCCAACCACAATTAATCACTAATCCGACCTCTAAAAATGACTTTGCCCAACAATTGTAATGACTTTGCCAACCACTGTTAATCACTTATCCGACCTCTAAAAATGACTTTGCCCAACAATTGTAACGACTTTGCCAACCACTGTTAATCACTTATCCGACCTCTAAAAATGACTTTGCCAACCACTGGTAATGACTTTGCCAACCACTGTTAATCACTAATCCGACCACTAAAAATGACTTTGCCCAACAATTGTAATGACTTTGCCAACCACTTTTAATCACTAATCCGACCTCTAAAATCGACTTTGCCCAACAATTGTAATGACTTTGCCAGCCACAGTTTATCACTTATCCGACCGCTAAAAATGACTTTGCCCAACAATTGTAATGACTTTGCAAACCACTGGTAATGACTTTGCCAACCACTGTTAATCAATTATCCGACCTCTAAAAATGACTTTGCCAACCACTGGTAATGACTTTGCCAACCACTGTTAATTGCTTATCCGACCTCTAAAAATGACTTTGCCAACCACTGGAAATGACTTTGCCATCCACTGTTAATTGCTTATCCGACCTCCAAAAACGACTTTGTCCAACAATTGTAATGACTTTGCCAACCACTTTTAATCACTTATCCGACCTCTAAAATCGACTTTGCCCAACAATTGTAATGACTTTGCCAACCACAATTAATCACTAATCCGACCTCTAAAAATGACTTTGCCCAACAATTGTAATGACTTTGCCAACCACTGTTAATCACTTATCCGACCTCTAAAAATGACTTTGCCCAACAATTGTAACGACTTTGCCAACCACTGTTAATCACTTATCCGACCTCTAAAAATGACTTTGCCAACCACTGGTAATGACTTTGCCAACCACTGTTAATCGCTAATCCGACCACTAAAAATGACTTTGCCCAACAATTGTAATGACTTTGCCAACCACTTTTAATCACTAATCCGACCTCTAAAATCGACTTTGCCCAACAATTGTAATGACTTTGCCAACCACTGTTAATCACTTATCCTACCTCTAAAAATTACTTTGCCCAACAATTGTAATGACTTTGCCAGCCACAGTTTATCACTTATCCGACCGCTAAAAATGACTTTGCCCAACAATTGTAATGACTTTGCAAACCACTGGTAATGACTTTGCCAACCACTGTTAATCAATTATCCGACCTCTAAAAATGACTTTGCCAACCACTGGTAATGACTTTGCCAACCACTGTTAATTGCTTATCCGACCTCTAAAAATGACTTTGCCAACCACTTTTAATCACTAATCCGACCTCTAAAATCGACTTTGCCCAACAATTGTAATGACTTTGCCAACCACTGTAAATCACTTATCCTACCTCTAAAAATTACTTTGCCCAACAATTGTAATGACTTTGCCAACCACTGTTAATCACTTATCCGACCTCTAAAAATGATTTTGCTAACCACTGGTAATGACTTTGCCAACCACTAGTAATGACTTTGCCAACCACTGGTAATGACTTTGCCAACCACTATTAATCACTAATCCGACCTCCAAAAATGACTTTGGCCAACAATTGTAATGACTTTGCCAACCACTGGTAATGACTTTGCCAACCACTGTTAATCAATTATCCGACCTCTAAAAATGACTTTGCCAACCACTGGTAATGACTTTGCCAACCACTGTTAATTGCTTATCCGACCTCTAAAAATGACTTTGCCAACCACTTTTAATCACTAATCCGACCTCTAAAAATGACTTTGCCCAACAATTGTAATGACTTTGCCAACCACTGTTAATCACTTATCCGACCTCTAAAAATGACTTTGCCCAACAATTGTAACGACTTTGCCAACCACTGTTAATCACTTATCCGACCTCTAAAAATGACTTTGCCAACCACTGGTAATGACTTTGCCAACCACTGTTAATCACTAATCCGACCACTAAAAATGACTTTGCCCAACAATTGTAATGACTTTGCCAACCACTTTTAATCACTAATCCGACCTCTAAAATCGACTTTGCCCAACAATTGTAATGACTTTGCCAACCACTGTTAATCACTTATCCTACCTCTAAAAATTACTTTGCCCAACAATTGTAATGACTTTGCCAGCCACAGTTTATCACTTATCCGACCGCTAAAAATGACTTTGCCCAACAATTGTAATGACTTTGCAAACCACTGGTAATGACTTTGCCAACCACTGTTAATCAATTATCCGACCTCTAAAAATGACTTTGCCAACCACTGGTAATGACTTTGCCAACCACTGTTAATTGCTTATCCGACCTCTAAAAATGACTTTGCCAACCACTTTTAATCACTAATCCGACCTCTAAAATCGACTTTGCCCAACAATTGTAATGACTTTGCCAACCACTGTTAATCACTTATCCTACCTCTAAAAATTACTTTGCCCAACAATTGTAATGACTTTGCCAACCACTGTTAATCACTTATCCGACCTCTAAAAATGATTTTGCTAACCACTGGTAATGACTTTGCCAACCACTAGTAATGACTTTACCAACCACTGGTAATGACTTTGCCAACCACTATTAATCACTAATCCGACCTCCAAAAATGACTTTGGCCAACAATTGTAATGACTTTGCCAACCACTGGTAATGACTTTGCCAACCACTGTTAATCAATTATCCGACCTCTAAAAATGACTTTGCCAACCACTGGTAATGACTTTGCCAACCACTGTTAATTGCTTATCCGACCTCTAAAAATGACTTTGCCAACCACTTTTAATCACTAATCCGACCTCTAAAATCGACTTTGCCCAACAATTGTAATGACTTTGCCAACCACTGTTAATCACTTATCCTACCTCTAAAAATTACTTTGCCCAACAATTGTAATGACTTTGCCAACCACTGTTAATCACTTATCCGACCTCTAAAAATGATTTTGCCAACCACTGGTAATGACTTTGCCAACCACTATTAATCACTAATCCGACCTCCAAAAATGACTTTGGCCAACAATTGTAATGACTTTGCCAACCACTTTTAATCACTAATACGACCTCTAAAATCGACTTTGCCCAACAATTGTAATGACTTTGCCAGCCACAGTTTATCACTTATCCGACCGCTAAAAATGACTTTGCCCAACAATTGTAATGACTTTGCAAACCACTGGTAATGACTTTGCCAACCACTGTTAATTGCTTATCCGACCTCTAAAAATGACTTTGCCAACCACTGGTAATGACTTTGCCAACCACTGTTAATTGCTTATCCGACCTCCAAAAACGACTTTGTCCAACAATTGTAATGACTTTGCCAACCACTTTTAATCACTAATCCGACCTCTAAAATCGATTTTGCCCAACAATTTTAATGACTTTGCCAACCACTTTTAATCACTAATCCGACCTCTAAAATCGACTTTGCCCAACAATTGTAATGACTTTGCCAACCACAATTAATCACTAATCCGACCTCTAAAAATGACTTTGCCCAACAATTGTAATGACTTTGCCAACCACTGTTAATCACTTATCCGACCTCTAAAAATGACTTTGCCCAACAATTGTAACGACTTTGCCAACCACTGTTAATCACTTATCCGACCTCTAAAAATGACTTTGCCAACCACTGGTAATGACTTTGCCAACCACTGTTAATCACTAATCCGACCACTAAAAATGACTTTGCCCAACAATTGTAATGACTTTGCCAACCACTGTTAATCAATTATCCTACCTCTAAAAATTACTTTGCCCAACAATTGTAATGACTTTGCCAACCACTGTTAATCACTTATCCGACCTCTAAAAATGACTTTGCCAACTACTGGTAATGACTTTGCCAACCACTGGTAATGACTTTGCCAACCACTGGTAATGACTTTGCCAACCACTAGTAATGACTTTGCCAACCACTGGTAATGACTTTGCCAACCACTATAAATCACTAATCCGACCTCCAAAAATGACTTTGGCCAACAATTGTAATGACTTTGCCAACCACTTTTAATCACTAATACGACCTCTAAAATCGACTTTGCCCAACAATTGTAATGACTTTGCCAGCCACAGTTTATCACTTATCCGACCGCTAAAAATGACTTTGCCCAACAATTGTAATGACTTTGCAAACCACTGGAAATGACTTTGCCAACCACTGTTAATTGCTTATCCGACCTCTAAAAATGACTTTGCCAACCACTGGTAATGACTTTGCCAACCACTGTTAATTGCTTATCCGACCTCCAAAAACGACTTTGTCCAACAATTGTAATGACTTTGCCAACCACTTTTAATCACTAATCCGACCTCTAAAATCGATTTTGCCCAACAATTTTAATGACTTTGCCAACCACTTTTAATCACTAATCCGACCTCTAAAATCGACTTTGCCCAACAATTGTAATGACTTTGCCAACCACAATTAATCACTAATCCGACCTCTAAAAATGACTTTGCCCAACAATTGTAATGACTTTGCCAACCACTGTTAATCACTTATCCGACCTCTAAAAATGACTTTGCCCAACAATTGTAACGACTTTGCCAACCACTGTTAATCACTTATCCGACCTCTAAAAATGACTTTGCCAACCACTGGTAATGACTTTGCCAACCACTGTTAATCACTAATCCGACCACTAAAAATGACTTTGCCCAACAATTGTAATGACTTTGCCAACCACTGTTAATCAATTATCCTACCTCTAAAAATTACTTTGCCCAACAATTGTAATGACTTTGCCAACCACTGTTAATCACTTATCCGACCTCTAAAAATGACTTTGCCAACCACTGGTAATGACTTTGCCAACCACTGGTAATGACTTTGCCAACCACTGGTAATGACTTTGCCAACCACTATTAATCACTAATCCGACCTCCAAAAATGACTTTGCCCAACAATTGTAATGACTTTGCCAACCACTGTTAATCTCTTATCCGACCTCTAAAAATGACTTTTCCTACCATTGGTAATGACTTTGTCAACTACTGTTAATTGCTAATCCGACCTCTAAAAACGAATTTGGCCAACAATTGTAATGACTTTGCCAACCAATTATAATCACTAATCCGACCTCTAAAATCGACTTTGCCCTACAATTGTAATGACTTTGCCAGCCACAGTTTATCACTTATCCGACCGCTAAAAATGACTTTGCCCAACAGTTGTAATGACTTTGCAAACCACTGGTAATGACTTTGCCAACCACTGTTAATCAATTATCCGACCTCTAAAAATGACTTTGCCAACCACTGGTAATGACTTTGCCAACCACTGTTAATTGCTTATCCGACCTCCAAAAACGACTTTGCCCAACAATTGTAATGACTTTGCCAACCACTTTTAATCACTAATCCGACCTCTAAAATCGACTTTGCACAACAATTGTAATGACTTTGCCCAACAATTGTAATAACTTTGCTAACCACTGTAAATCACTTATCCGACCCCTAAAAATGACTTTGCCAACTACTGGTAATGACTTTGCCAACCACTTGTAATGACTTTGCCAACCACTGTTAATTGCCTTTCCGACCTCTAAAAACGACTTTGCCCAACAATTGTAATGAATTTGCCCAACAATTGTAATGACTTTGCCCAACAATTGTAATGACTTTGCCAGCCACTGTAAATCACTTATCCGACCTCTAAAAATGACTTTTCCTACCATTGATAATGACTTTGCCCACCACTGTTAATTGCTTATCCGACCTCTAAAAACGACTTTGCCCAACAATTGTAATGACTTTGCCAACCACTTTTAATCACTAATCCGACCTCTAAAATCGACTTTGCCCAACAATTTTAATGACTTTGCCAACCACTGTTAATCTCTAATCCGACCTCTAAAAATGACTTTTCCTACCATTGGTAATGACTTTGCAAACCACTGTTAATTGCTAATCCGACCTCTAAAAATGACTTTGCCCAACAATTGTAATGACTTTGCCAACCACTGTTAATCTCTAATCCGACCTCTAAAATCGACTTTGCCCAACAATTGTAATGACTTTGCCAGCCACAGTTTATCACTTATCCGACCGCTAAAAATGACTTTGCCCAACAATTGTAATGACTTTGCAAACCACTGGTAATGACTTTGCCAACCACTGTTAATCAATTATCCGACCTCTAAAAATGACTTTGCCAACCACTGGTAATGACTTTGCCAACCACTTGTAATGACTTTGCCAACCACTATTAATCACTAATCCGACCTCTAAAAATGACTTTGCCAACCACTGTTAATCTCTTATCCGACCTCTAAAAATGACTCTTACTACCATTGGTAATGACTTTGCAAACCACTGTTAATTGCTAATCCGACCTCTAAAATCGACTTTGGCCAACAATTGTAATGACTTTGCCAACCACTGTTAATCACTTATCCGACCTCTAAAATCGACTTTGCCCAACAATTGTAATGACTTTGCCAACCACTGTTAATCACTAATCCGACCACTAAAAATGACTTTGCCCAACAATTGTAATGACTTTGCCAACCACTTTTAATCACTAATCCGACCTCTAAAATCGACTTTGCCCAACAATTGTAATGACTTTGCCAACCACTGTTAATCAATTATCCTACCTCTAAAAATTACTTTGCCCAACAATTGTAATGACTTTGCCAACCACTGTTAATCACTTATCCGACCTCTAAAAATGACTTTGCCAACCACTGGTAATGACTTTGCCAACCACTGGTAATGACTTTGCCAACCACTGGTAATGACTTTGCCAACCACTATTAATCACTAATCCGACCTCCAAAAATGACTTTGCCCAACAATTGTAATGACTTTGCCAACCACTGTTAATCTCTTATCCGACCTCTAAAAATGACTTTTCCTACCATTGGTAATGACTTTGTCAACCACTGTTAATTGCTAATCCGACCTCTAAAAACGAATTTGGCCAACAATTGTAATGACTTTGCCAACCAATTATAATCACTAATCCGACCTCTAAAATCGACTTTGCCCTACAATTGTAATGACTTTGCCAGCCACAGTTTATCACTTATCCGACCGCTAAAAATGACTTTGCCCAACAGTTGTAATGACTTTGCAAACCACTGGTAATGACTTTGCCAACCACTGTTAATCAATTATCCGACCTCTAAAAATGACTTTGCCAACCACTGGTAATGACTTTGCCAACCACTGTTAATTGCTCATCCGACCTCCAAAAACGACTTTGCCCAACAATTGTAATGACTTTGCCAACCACTTTTAATCACTAATCCGACCTCTAAAATCGACTTTGCCCAACAATTGTAATGACTTTGCCCAACAATTGTAATAACTTTGCTAACCACTATAAATCACTTATCCGACCTCTAAAAATAACTTTGCCCAACAATTGAAATGACTTTGCCAACCACTGTAAATCACTTATCCGACCCCTAAAAATGACTTCGCCAACTACTGGTAATGACTTTGCCAACCACTTGTAATGACTTTGCCAACCACTGTTAATTGCCTTTCCGACCTCTAAAAACGACTTTGCCCAACAATTGTAATGAATTTGCCCAACAATTGTAATGACTTTGCCCAACAATTGTAATGACTTTGCCAGCCACTGTAAATCACTTATCCGACCTCTAAAAATGACTTTTCCTACCATTGATAATGACTTTGCCTACCACTGTTAATTGCTTATCCGACCTCTAAAAACGACTTTGCCCAACAACTGTAATGACTTTGCCAACCACTTTTAATCACTAATCCGACCTCTAAAATCGACTTTGCCCAACAATTTTAATGACTTGGCCAACCACTGTTAATCTCTAATCCGACCTCTAAAAATGACTTTTCCTAACATTGGTAATGACTTTGCAAACCACTGTTAATTGCTAATCCGACCTCTAAAAATGACTTTGCCCAACAATTGTAATGACTTTGCCAACCACTGTTAATCTCTAATCCGACCTCTAAAATCGACTTTGCCCAACAATTGTAATGACTTTGCCAGCCACAGTTTATCACTTATCCGACCGCTAAAAATGACTTTGCCCAACAATTGTAATGACTTTGCAAACCACTGGTAATGACTTTGCCAACCACTGTTAATCAATTATCCGACCTCTAAAAATGACTTTGCCAACCACTGGTAATGACTTTGCCAACCACTTGTAATGACTTTGCCAACCACTATTTATCACTAATCCGACCTCTAAAAATGACTTTGCCAACCACTGTTAATCTCTTATCCGACCTCTAAAAATGACTCTTCCTACCATTGGTAATGACTTTGCAAACCACTGTTAATTGCTAATCCGACCTCTAAAATCGACTTTGGCCAACAATTGTAATGACTTTGCCAACCACTTTTAATCACTAATCCGACCTCTAAAATCGACTTTGCCCAACAATTGTAATGACTTTGCCAGCCACAGTTTATCACTTATCCGACCGCTAAAAATGAGTTTGCCCAACAATTGTAATGACTTTGCCAACCACTGTAAATCTCTTATCCGACCTCTAAAAATGACTTTTCCTACCATTGGTAATGACTTTGCAAACCACTGTTAATTGCTAATCCGACCTCTAAAATCGACTTTGGCCAACAATTGTAATGACTTTGCCTACCACTTTTAATCACTAATCCGACCTATAAAATCGACTTTGCCCAACAATTGTAATGACTTTGCCAGCCACAGTTTATCACTTATCCGACCGCTAAAAATGACTTTGCCCAACAATTGTAATGACTTTGCAAACCACTGGTAATGACTTTGCCAACCACTGTTAATCAATTATCCGACCTCTAAAAATGACTTTGCCAACCACTGGTAATTACTTTGCCAACCACTGTTAATTGCTTATCCGACCTCCAAAAACGACTTTGTCCAACAATTGTAATGACTTTGCCAACCACTTTTAATCACTAATCCGACCCCTAAAATCGATTTTGCCCAACAATTTTAATGACTTTGCCAACCACTTTTAATCACTAATCCGACCTCTAAAATCGACTTTGCCCAACAATTGTAATGACTTTGCCAACCACAATTAATCACTAATCCGACCTCTAAAAATGACTTTGCCCAACAATTGTAATGACTTTGCCAACCACTGTTAATCACTTATCCGACCTCTAAAAATGACTTTGCCAAACAAATGTAACGACTTTGCACAACAATTGTAATAACTTTGCTTACCACTATTAATCACTAATCCGACCTCTAAAAATGACTTTGCCCAACAATTGTAATGACTTTGCCAACCACTGGTAATGACTTTGCCAACCACTGTTAATCACTAATCCGACCACTAAAAATGACTTTGCCCAACAATTGTAATGACTTTGCCAACCACTTTTAATCACTAATCCGACCTCTAAAATCGACTTTGCCCAACAATTGTAATGACTTTGCCACCACTGTTAATCACTTATCCTACCTCTAAAAATTACTTTGCCCAACAATTGTAATGACTTTGCCAACCACTGTTAATCACTTATCCGACCTCTAAAAATGACTTTGCCAACCACTGGTAATGACTTTGCCAACCACTGGTAATGACTTTGCCAACCACTATTAATCACTAATCCGACCTCCAAAAATGACTTTGCCCAACAATTGTAATGACTTTGCCAACCACTGTTAATCTCTTATCCGACCTCTAAAAATGACTTTTCCTACCATTGGTAATGACTTTGCCAACCACTGTTAATTGCTAATCCGACCTCTAAAAACGAATTTGGCCAACAATTGTAATGACTTTGCCAACCAATTTTAATCACTAATCCGACCTCTAAAATCGACTTTGCCCTACAATTGTAATGACTTTGCAAGCCACAGTTTATCACTTATCCGACCGCTAAAAATGACTTTGCCCAACAGTTGTAATGACTTTGCAAACCACTGGTAATGACTTTGCCAACCACTGTTAATCAATTATCCGACCTCTAAAAATGACTTTGCCAACCACTGGTAATGACTTTGCCAACCACTGGTAATGACTTTGCCAACCACTGTCAATTGCTTATCCGACCTCCAAAAACGACTTTGCCCAACAATTGTAATGACTTTGCCAACCACTTTTAATCACTAATCCGACCTCTAAAATCGACTTTGCCCAACAATTGAATTGACTTTGCCCAACAATTGTAATAACTTTGCTAACCACTATTAATCACTTATCCGACCTCTAAAAATAACTTTGCCCAACAATTGAAATGACTTTGCCAACCACTGTAAATCACTTATCCGACCCCTAAAAATGACTTTGCCAACTACTGGTAATGACTTTGCCAACCACTGTTAATTGCCTTTCCGACCTCTAAAAACGACTTTGCCCAACAATTGTAATGAATTTGCCCAACAATTGTAATGACTTTGACAACCACTGTTAATCATTTATCCGACCTCTAAAAATGACTTTGCCCAACAATTGTAATGACTTTGCCAACCACTGTTAATTGCTTATCCGACCTCTAAAAACGACTTTGCCCAACAATTGTAATGACTTTGCCAACCACTTTTAATCACTAATCCGACCTCTAAAATCGACTTTGCCCAACAATTTTAATGACTTTGCCAACCACTGTTAATCACTTATCCGACCTCTAAAAATGACTTTGCCCAACAATTGTAACGACTTTGCACAACAATTGTAATAACTTTGCTTACCACTATTAATCACTAATCCGACCTCTAAAATCGACTTTGCCCAACAATTGTAATGACTTTGCCAACCACTGTTAATCACTTATCCGACCTCTAAAAATGACTTTGCCCAACAATTGTAACCACTTTGCACATCAATTGTAATAACTTTGCTTACCACAATTAATCACTAATCCGACCTCAAAAAATGACTTTGCCCAACAATTGTAATGACTTGGCCAACCACTGTTAATCACTTATCCGACCTCTAAAAATGACTTTGCCCAACAATTGTAACGACTTTGCCAACCACTGTTGATCACTAATCCGACCACTAAAAATGACTTTGCCCAACAATTGTAATGACTTTGCCAACCACTTTTAATCACTAATCCGACCTCTAAAATCGACTTTGCCCAACAATTGTAATGACTTTGCCAACCACTGTTAATCACTTATCCTACCTCTAAAAATTACTTTGCCCAACAATTGTAATGACTTTGCCAACCACTGTTAATCACTTATCCGACCTCTAAAAATGACTTTACCAACCACTGGTAATGACTTTGCCAACCACTGGTAATGACTTTGCCAACCACTGGTTATGACTTTGCCAACCACTATTAATCACTAATCCGACCTCTAAAAATGACTTTGCCCAACAATTGTAATGACTTTGCCAACCACTGTTAATCTCTTATCCGACCTCTAAAAATGACTTTTCCTACCATTGGTAATGACTTTGCCAACCACTGTTAATTGCTAATCCGAACTCTAAAGACGACTTTGGCCAACAATTGTAATGAATTTGCCAACCACTTTTAATAACTAATCCGACCTCTAAAATCGACTTTGCCCAACAATTGTAATGACTTTGCCAAACACAATTAATCACTAATCCGACCTCTAAAAATGACTTTGCCCAACAATTGTAATGACTTTGCCAACCACTGTTAATCTTTATCCGACCTCTAAAAATGACTTTGCCCAACAATTGTAACGACTTTGCACAACAATTGTAATAACTTTGCTTTCCACTATTAATCACTAATCCGACCTCTAAAAATGACTTTGCCCAACAATTGTAATGACTTTGCTAACCACTGATAATCACTTATCCGACCTCTAAAAATGACTTTGCCAACCACTGGTAATGACTTTGCCAACCACTGTTAATCACTAATCCGACCACTAAAAATGACTTTGCCCAACAATTGTAATGACTTTGCCAACCACTTTTAATCACTAATCCGACCTCTAAAATCGACTTTGCCCAACAATTGTAATGACTTTGCCAACCACTGTCAATCACTTATCCTACCTCTAAAAATTACTTCGCCCAACAATTGTAATGACTTTGCCAACCACTGGTAATGACTTTGCCAACCACTGGTTATGACTTTGCCAACCACTATTAATCACTAATCCGACCTCTAAAAATGACTTTGCCCAACAATTGTAATGACTTTGACAACCACTGTTAATCTCTTATCCGACCTCTAAAAATGACTTTTCCTACCATTGGTAATGACTTTGCCAACCACTGTTAATTGCTAATCCGACCTCTAAAAACGACTTTGGCCAACAATTGTAATGACTTTGCCAACCACTTTTAATAACTAATCCGACCTCTAAAATCGACTTTGCCCAACAATTGTAATGGCTTTGCCAGCCACAGTTTATCACTTATCCGACCGCTAAAAATGACTTTGCCCAACAATTGTAATGACTTTGCAAACCACTGGTAATGACTTTGCCAACCACTGTTAATCAATTATCCGACCTCTAAAAATGACTTTGCCAACAATTGTAATGACTTTGCCAACCACTTTTAATCACTAATCCGACCTCTAAAATCGACTTTGCCCAACAATTGTAATGACTTTGCCCAACAATTGTAATAACTTTGCTAACCACTATTAATCACTAATCCGACCTCTAAAAATGACTTTGCCCAACAATTGTAACGACTTTGCCCAACAATTGTAATAACTTTGCTAACCAGTATTAATCACTAATCCGACCTCTAAAATTGACTTTGCCCAACAATTGTAATGACTTTGCCAACCACTGTTAATCACTTATCCGACCTCTAAAAATGACTTTTCCTACCACTGGTAATGACTTTACCAGCCACTGTTAATTGCTTGTCCGACCTCTAAAAGCGACTTTGCCCAACAATTGTAATGACTTTGCCAACCACTATTAATCACTAATCCGACCTCTAAAAATGACTTTGCCCAACAATTGTAATGACTTTGCCAACCACTGTTAATCACTTATCCGACCTCTAAAAATGACTTTGCCAACCACTGGTAATGTCTTTGCCAACCACTGTTAATCACTAATCCGACCACTAAAAATGACTTTGCCCAACAATTGTAATGACTTTGCAAACCACTGGTAATGACTTTGCAAACCACTGTTAATCAATTATCCGACCTCTAAAAATGACTTTGCCAACCACTGGTAATGACTTTGCCAACCACTGTTAATTGCTTATGCGACCTCCAAAAACGACTTTGTCCAACAATTGTAATGACTTTGCCAACCACTTTTAATCACTAATCCGACCTCTAAAATCGACTTTGCCCAACAATTGTAATGACTTTGCCAACCACTTTTAATCACTAATCCGACCTCTAAAATCGACTTTGCCCAACAATTGTAATGACTATGCCCAAAAATTGTAATGACTTTGCCAACCATAGT
This sequence comes from Brachionus asplanchnoidis, assembly GCA_025491095.1. Classification (NCBI taxonomy): domain Eukaryota; kingdom Metazoa; phylum Rotifera; class Eurotatoria; order Ploima; family Brachionidae; genus Brachionus; species Brachionus asplanchnoidis. The sequence goes on along the minus strand of JAILYF010000049.1, from coordinate 309,151 downwards.
TAATCACTTATCCGAACTCTAAAAATGACTTTGCCCAACGATTGAAATGACTTTGCCAACCACTGTTAATCACTAATCGGACCACTAAAAATGACTTTGCCCAACAATTGTAATGACTTTGCAAACGACAATTAATCACTTATCCGACCGCTCAAAATGACTTTGCCCAACAATTGTAATGACTTTGCCAACCACTATTAATCACTAATCCGACCTCTAAAAATGACTTTGCCCAACAATTGTAATGACTTTGCCAACCACTGTTAATCACTTATCCGACCTCTAAAAATGACTTTGCCAACCACTGGTAATGTCTTTGCCAACCACTGTTAATCACTAATCCGACCACTAAAAATGACTTTGCCCAACAATTGTAATGACTTTGCAAACCACTGGTAATGACTTTGCAAACCACTGTTAATCAATTATCCGACCTCTAAAAATGACTTTGCCAACCACTGGTAATGACTTTGCCAACCACTGTTAATTGCTTATGCGACCTCCAAAAACGACTTTGTCCAACAATTGTAATGACTTTGCCAACCACTTTTAATCACTAATCCGACCTCTAAAATCGACTTTGCCCAACAATTGTAATGACTTTGCCAACCACTTTTAATCACTAATCCGACCTCTAAAATCGACTTTGCCCAACAATTGTAATGACTATGCCCAAAAATTGTAATGACTTTGCCAACCATAGTTAATCACTTATCCGAACTCTAAAAATGACTTTGCCCAACGATTGAAATGACTTTGCCAACCACTGTTAATCACTAATCGGACCACTAAAAATGACTTTGCCCAACAATTGTAATGACTTTGCAAACGACAATTAATCACTTATCCGACCGCTCAAAATGACTTTGCCCAACAATTGTAATGACTTTGCCAACCACTGTTAATCACTTATCCTACCTCTAAAAACTACTTTGCCCAACAATTGTAATGACTTTGCCAACCACTGTTAATCACTTATCCGACCTCTAAAAATGACTTTGCCCAACAATTGTAACGACTTTGCCCAACAATTGTAATAACTTTGCTAACCACTATTAATCACTAACCGGACCTCTAAAATTGACTTTGCCCAACAACTGTAATGACTTTGCCAACCACTGTTAATCACTTATCCGACCTCTAAAAATGACTTTTCCTACCACTGGTAATGACTTTACCAACCACTGTTAATTGCTTGTCCGACCTCTAAAAACGACTTTGCCCAACAATTGTAATGACTTTGCCCAACAATTGTAATAACTTTGCTAACCACTATTAATCACTAACCGGACCTCTAAAATTGACTTTGCCCAACAACTGTAATGACTTTGCCAACCACTGTTAATCACTTATCCGACCTCTAAAAATGACTTTTCCTGCCACTGGTAATGACTTTACCAACCACTGTTAATTGCTTGTCCGACCTCTAAAATCGACTTTGCCCAACAATTGTAATGACTTTGGCAACCACTTTTAATCACTAATCCGACCTCTAAAATCGACTTTGCCAAACAATTGTAATGACTTTGCCAACCAGTATTTATCACTAATCCGACCTCTAAAAATGACTTTGCCCAACAATTGAAATGACTTTGCCAACCACTGTTAATCACTTATCCGACCTCTAAAAATGACTTTGCCAACCACTGGTAATGTCTTTGCCAACCACTGTTAATCACTAATCCGACCACTAAAAATGACTTTGCCCAACAATTGTAATGACTTTGCCAACCACTGATGATCACTAATCCGACCACTAAAAATGACTCTGCCCAACAATTGTAGTGACTTTGCCAACCACAGTTTATAACTTATCCGACCGCTAAAAATGACTTTGCCCAACAATTGTAATGACTTTGCCAACCACTGGTAATGACTTTGCCAACCACTGTTAATCAATTATCCGACCTCTAAAAATGACTATGCCCAACAATTGTAATGAATTTGCCCAACAATTGTAATGACTTTGGCAACCACTTTTAATCACTAATCCGACCTCTAAAATCGACTTTGCCCAACAATTGTAATTACTTTGCCAACCAGTATTTATCACTAATCCGACCACTTAAAATGACTTTGCCCAACAATTGTAATGACTTTGCCAACCACTGTTAATCACTTATCCGACCTCTAAAAATGACTTTGCCAACCACTGGTAATGTCTTTGCCAACCACTGTTAATCACTAATCCGACCACTAAAAATGACTTTGCCCAACAATTGTAATGACTTTGCAAACCACTGGTAATGACTTTGCAAACCACTGTTAATCAATTATCCGACCTCTAAAAATGACTTTGCCAACCACTGGTAATGACTTTGCCAACCACTTTTAATCACTAATCCGACCTCTAAAATCGACGTTGCCCAACAATTGTAATGACTTTGCCAACCACTTTTAATCACTAATCCGACCTCTAAAATCGACGTTGCCCAACAATTGTAATGACTTTGCCAACCACTTTTAATCACTAATCCGACCTCTAAAATCGACTTTGCCAACCACTGGTAATGACTTTGCCAACCACTGTGAATCAATTATCCGACCTCTAAAAATGACTATGCCCAACAATTGTAATGAATTTGCCCAACAATTGTAATGACTTTGGCAACCACTTTTAATCAATTATCCGACCTCTAAAAATGACTATGCCCAACAATTGTAATGAATTTGCCCAACAATTGTAATGACTTTGCCAACCAGTATTTATCACTAATCCGACCTCTAAAAATGACTTTGCCCAACAATTGTAATGACTTTGCCAACCACTGTTAATCACTTATCCGACCTCTAAAAATGACTTTGTCAACCACTGGTAATGTCTTTGCCAACCACTGTTAATCACTAATCCGACCACTAAAAATGACTTTGCCCAACAATTGTAATGACTTTGCAAACCACAGGTAATGACTTTGCAAACAACTGTTAATCAATTATCCGACCTCTAAAAATGACTTTGCCAACCACTGGTAATGACTTTGCCAACCATAGTTAATCACTTATCCGAACTCTAAAAATGACTTTGCCCAACAATTGTAATGACTTTGCCAACCACTGTTAATCACTAATCCGACCACTAAAAATGACTTTGCCCAACAATTGTAATGACTTTGCAAACGACAATTAATCACTTATCCGACCGCTCAAAATGACTTTGCCCAACAATTGTAATGACTTTGCCAACCACTGTTAATCACTTATCCGACCTCTAAAAATGACTTTGCCCAACAATTGTAACGACTTTGCCCAACTATTGTAATAACTTTGCTAACCACTATTAATCACTAATCCGACCTCTAAAAATGACTTTGCCCAACAATTGTAACGACTTTGCCCAACAATTGTAATAACTTTGCTAACCACTATTAATCACTAATCCGACCTCTAAAATTGACTTTGCCCAACAACTGTAATGACTTTGCCAACCACTGTTAATCACTTATCCGACCTCTAAAAATGACTTTACCAACCACTGTTAATTGCTTGTCCGGCCTCTAAAAACGACTTTGCCCAACAATTGTAATGACTTTGCCAACCTTTTTTAAATCACTAATCCGACCTCTAAAATCGACTTTGCCCAACAATTGTAATGACTTTGGCAACCACTTTTAATCACTAATCCGACCTCTAAAATCGACTTTGCCCAACAATTGTAATGACTTTGCCAACCAGTATTTATCACTAATCCGACCTCTAAAAATGACTTTGCCCAACAATTGTAACGACTTTGCCCAACAATTGTAATAACTTTGCTAACCACTATTAATCACTTATCCTACCTCTAAAAATTACTTTGCCCAACAATTGTAATGACTTTGCCAACCACTGTTAATCACTTATCCGACCTCTAAAAATGACTTTGCCCAACAATTGTAACGACTTTGCCCAACTATTGTAATAACTTTGCTAACCACTATTAATCACTAATCCGACCTCTAAAAATGATTTTGCCCAACAATTGTAACGACTTTGCCCAATAATTGTAATAACTTTGCTAACCACTATTAATCACTAATCCGACCTCTAAAATTGACTTTGCCCAACAACTGTAATGACTTTGCCAACCACTGTTAATCACTTATCCGACCTCTAAAAATGACTTTACCAACCACTGTTAATTGCTTGTCCGGCCTCTAAAAACGACTTTGCCCAACAATTGTAATGACTTTGCCAACCTTTTTTAATCACTAATCCGACCTCTAAAATCGACTTTGCCCAACAATTGAAATGACTTTGCCAACCACTGTTAATCACTTATCCGACCTCTAAAAATGACTTTGCCAACCACTGGTAATGACTTTGCCAACCATAGTTAATCACTTATCCGAACTCTAAAAATGACTTTGCCCAACAATTGTAATGACTTTGCCAACCACTGTTAATCACTAATCCGACCACTAAAAATGACTTTGCCCAACAATTGTTATGACTTTGCAAACGACAATTAATCACTTATCCGACCGCTCAAAATGACTTTGCCCAACAATTGTAATGACTTTGCCAACCACTGTTAATCACTTATCCTACCTCTAAAAATTACTTTGCCCAACAATTGTAATGACTTTGCCAACCACTGTTAATCACTTATCCGACCGCTCAAAATGACTTTGCCCAACAATTGTAATGACTTTGCCAACCACTGTTAATCACTTATCCTACCTCTAAAAATTACTTTGCCCAACAATTGTAATGACTTTGCCAACCACTGTTAATCACTTATCCGACCTCTAAAAATGACTTTGCCCAACAATTGTAACGACTTTGCCCAACTATTGTAATAACTTAGCTAACCACTATTAATCACTAATCCGACCTCTAAAAATGACTTTGCCCAACAATTGTAACGACTTTGCCCAACAATTGTAATAACTTTGCTAACCACTATTAATCACTAATCCGACCTCTAAAATTGACTTTGCCCAACAACTGTAATGACTTTGCCAACCACTGTTAATCACTTATCCGACCTCTAAAAATGACTTTACCAACCACTGTTAATTGCTTGCCCGGCCCTTAAAAACGACTTTGCCCAACAATTGTAATGACTTTGCCAACCATTTTTAATCACTAATCCGACTTCTAAAATCGACTTTGCCCAACAATTGTAATGACTTTGGCAACCACTTTTAATCACTAATCCGACCTCTAAAATCGACTTTGCCCAACAATTGTAATGACTTTGCCAACCAGTATTTATCACTAATCCGACCACTAAAAATGACTTTGCCCAACAATTGTAATGACTTTGCCAACCACTGATGATCACTAATCCGACCACTAAAAATGACTTTGCCCAACAATTGTAGTGACTTTGCCAACCACAGTTTATAACTTATCCGACCGCTAAAAATGACTTTGCCCAACAATTGTAATGAATTTGCCCAACCACTGGTAATGACTTTGCCAACCACTGTTAATCAATTATCCGACCTCTAAAAATGACTATGCCCAACAATTGTAATGAATTTGCCCAACAATTGTAATGACTTTGCCAACCACTGTTAATCACTTATCCGACCTCTAAATATGACTTTGCCCAACAATTGTAATGACTTTGCCAACCACTGTTAATCACTTATGCGACCTCTAAAAATGACTTTGCCAACCACTGGGAATGACTTTGCCAACCACTGTTAATCACTTATCCGACCGCTCAAAATGACTTTGCCCAACAATTGTAATGACTTTGCCAACCACTGTTAATCACTTATCCTACCTCTAAAAATTACTTTGACCAACAATTGTAATGACTTTGCCAACCACTGTTAATCACTTATCCGACCACTAAAAATGACTTTGCCCAACAATTGTAGTGACTTTGCCAACCACAGTTTATAACTTATCCGACCGCTAAAAATGACTTTGCCCAACAATTGTAATGACTTTGCCAACCACTGGTAATGACTTTGCCAACCACTGTTAATCAATTATCCGACCTCTAAAAATGACTATGCCCAACAATTGTAATGAATTTGCCCAACAATTGTAATGACTTTGCCAACCACTGTTAATTACTTATCCGACCTCTAAAAATGACTTTGAACAACAATTGTAATGACTTTGCCAACCACTGTTAATCACTTATCCGACCTCTAAGAATTACTTTGCAAACCACTGGTAATGACTTTGCCAACCACTGTTAATTGCTTATCCGACCTCTAAAATCGACTTTGCCCAACAATTGTAATGACTTTGCCAACCACTGTTAATCACTTATCCTACCTCTAAAAATGACTATGCCCAACAATTGTAATGAATTTGACCAACAATTGTAATGACTTTGCCAACCACTGTTAATCACTTATCCTACCTCTAAAAATGACTATGCCCAACAATTGTAATGAATTTGACCAACAATTGTAATGACTTTGCCAACCACTGTTAATCACTTATCCGACCTCTAAATATGACTTTGCCCAACAATTGTAATGACTTTGCCAACCACTGTTAATCACTTATGCGACCTCTAAAAATGACTTTGCCAACCACTGGGAATGACTTTGCCAACCACTGTTAATCACTTATCCGACCGCTCAAAATGACTTTGCCCAACAATTGTGATGACTTTGCCAACCACTGTTAATCACTTATCCTACCTCTAAAAATTACTTTGACCAACAATTGTAATGACTTTGCCAACCACTGTTAATCACTTATCCGACCTCTAAAAATGACTTTGCCCAACAATTGTAATGACTTTGCCCAAAAATTGTAATGACTTTGCCAACCATAGTTAATCACTTATCCGAACTCTAAAAATGACTTTGCCCAACAATTGTAATGACTTTGCCAACCACTGTTAATCACTAATCCGACCACTAAAAATGACTTTGCCCAACAATTGTAATGACTTTGCAAACGACAATTAATCACTTATCCGACCGCTCAAAATGACTTTGCCCAACAATTGTAATGACTTTGCCCAACAATTGTAATAACTTTGCTAACCACTATTAATCACTAATCAGACCTCTAAAAATGACTTTGCCCAACAATTGTAATGACTTTGCCAACCACTGTTAATTGCCTATCCGACCTCTAAAAATGACTCAGCCCAACAATTGTAATGACTTTGCCAACCACTGTTAATCATTTATCCGACCTCTAAAAATGACTTTGCCAACCACTTTTAATCACTAAACAGACCTCTAAAATCGACTTTGCCAAACAATTGTAATGACTTTGCCAACCACTATTTATCACTAATCCGACCTCTAAAAATGACTTTGCCCAACAATTGTAATGACTTTGCCAACCACTATTTATCACTAATCCGACCCCTAAAAATGACTTTGCCCAACAATTGTAATGACTTTGCCAACCACTGTAAATCACTTATCCGACCTCTAAAAATGACTTTGCCAACCACTGGTAATGACTTTGCCAACCACTGTTAATCACTAATCCGACCACTAAAAATGACTTTGCCCAACAATTGTAATGAATTTGCCCAACAATTGTAATGACTTTGCCCAACAATTGTAATGACTTTGCCAACCACTGTTAATCACTAATCCGACCACTAAAAATGACTTTGCCCAACAATTGTAATGACTTTGCAAACGACAATTAATCACTTATCCGACCGCTCAAAATGACTGCCAACCACTGGTAATGACTTTGCCAACCACTATTAATCACTAATCCGACCAATAAAAATGACTTTGCCCAACAATTGTAATGACTTTGCCAACCACTTTTAATCACTAATCCGACCTCTAAAATCGACTTTGCCCAACAACTGTAATGACTTTGCCAACCACTGTTAATCACTTATCCGACCTCTAAAAATGACTTTACCAACCACTGTTAATTGCTTGTCCGGCCTCTAAAAACGACTTTGCCCAACAATTTTAATGACTTTGCCAACCTTTTTTAATCACTAATCCGACCTCTAAAATCGACTTTGCCCAACAATTGTAATGACTTTGGCAACCACTTTTAATCACTAATCCGACCTCTAAAATCGACTTTGCCCAACAATTGTAATGACTTTGCCAACCAGTATTTATCACTAATCCGACCTCTAAAAATGACTTTGCCCAACAATTGTAACGACTTTGCCCAACAATTGTAATAACTTTGCTAACCACTATTAATCACTTATCCTACCTCTAAAAATTACTTTGCCCAACAATTGTAATGACTTTGCCAACCACTGTTAATCACTTATCCGACCTCTAAAAATGACTTTGCCCAACAATTGTAACGACTTTGCCCAACTATTGTAATAACTTTGCTAACCACTATTAATCACTAATCCGACCTCTAAAAATGACTTTGCCCAACAATTGTAACGACTTTGCCCAACAATTGTAATAACTTTGCTAACCACTATTAATCACTAATCCGACCTCTAAAATTGACTTTGCCCAACAACTGTAATGACTTTGCCAACCACTGTTAATCACTTATCCGACCTCTAAAAATGACTTTACCAACCACTGTTAATTGCTTGTCCGGCCTCTAAAAACGACTTTGCCCAACAATTGTAATGACTTTGCCAACCTTTTTTAATCACTAATCCGACCTCTAAAATCGACTTTGCCCAACAATTGAAATGACTTTGCCAACCACTGTTAATCACTTATCCGACCTCTAAAATTGACTTTGCCCAACAACTGTAATGACTTTGCCAACCATAGTTAATCACTTATCCGAACTCTAAAAATGACTTTGCCCAACAATTGTAATGACTTTGCCAACCACTGTTAATCACTAATCCGACCACTAAAAATGACTTTACCCAACAATTGTAATGACTTTGCAAACGACAATTAATCACTTATCCGACCGCTCAAAATGACTTTGCCCAACAATTGTAATGACTTTGCCAACCACTGTTAATCACTTATCCTACCTCTAAAAATTACTTTGCCCAACAATTGTAATGACTTTGCCAACCACTGTTAATCACTTATCCGACCGCTCAAAATGACTTTGCCCAACAATTGTAATGACTTTGCCAACCACTGTTAATCACTTATCCTACCTCTAAAAATTACTTTGCCCAACAATTGTAATGACTTTGCCAACCACTGTTAATCACTTATCCGACCTCTAAAAATGACTTTGCCCAACAATTGTAACGACTTTGCCCAACTATTGTAATAACTTTGCTAACCACTATTAATCACTAATCCGACCTCTAAAAATGACTTTGCCCAACAATTGTAACGACTTTGCCCAACAATTGTAATAACTTTGCTAACCACTATTAATCACTAATCCGACCTCTAAAATTGACTTTGCCCAACAACTGTAATGACTTTGCCAACCACTGTTAATCACTTATCCGACCTCTAAAAATGACTTTACCAACCACTGTTAATTGCTTGTCCGGCCTCTAAAAACGACTTTGCCCAACAATTGTAATGACTTTGCCAACCTTTTTTAATCACTAATCCGACCTCTAAAATCGACTTTGCCCAACAATTGTAATGACTTTGGCAACCACTTTTAATCACTAATCCGACCTCTAAAATCGACTTTGCCCAACAATTGTAATGACTTTGCCAACCAGTATTTATCACTAATCCGACCTCTAAAAATGACTTTGCCCAACAATTGTAACGACTTTGCCCAACAATTGTAATAACTTTGCTAACCACTATTAATCACTTATCCTACCTCTAAAAATTACTTTGCCCAACAATTGTAATGACTTTGCCAACCACTGTTAATCACTTATCCGACCTCTAAAAATGACTTTGCCCAACAATTGTAACGACTTTGCCCAACAATTGTAATGACTTTGCAAACGACAATTAATCACTTATCCGACCGCTCAAAATGACTTTGCCCAACAATTGTAATGACTTTGCCCAACAATTGTAATAACTTTGCTAACCACTATTAATCACTAATCCGACCTCTAAAATTGACTTTGCCCAACAACTGTAATGACTTTGCCAACCACTGTTAATCACTTATCCGACCTCTAAAAATGACTCAGCCCAACAATTGTAATGACTTTGCCAACCACTGTTAATCATTTATCCGACCTCTAAAAATGACTTTGCCAACCACTTTTAATCACTAAACAGACCTCTAAAATCGACTTTGCCAAACAATTGTAATGACTTTGCCAACCACTATTTATCACTAATCCGACCTCTAAAAATGACTTTGCCCAACAATTGTAATGACTTTGCCAACCAGTATTTATCACTAATCCGACCTCTAAAAATGACTTTGCCCAACAATTGTAACGACTTTGCCCAACTATTGTAATAACTTTGCTAACCACTATTACTCACTAATCCGACCTCTAAAAATGACTTTGCCCAACAACTGTAATGACTTTCCAACCACTGTTAATCTCTTATCCGACCTCTAAAAATGACTTTACCAACCACTGTTAATTGCTTGTCCGGCCTCTAAAAACGACTTTGCCCAACAATTGTAATGACTTTGCCAACCTTTTTTAATCACTAATCCGACCTCTAAAATCGACTTTGCCCAACAATTGAAATGACTTTGCCAACCACTGTTAATCACTTATCCGACCTCTAAAAATGACTTTGCCAACCACTGGTAATGACTTTGCCAACCATGGTTAATCACTTATCCGAACTCTAAAAATGACTTTGCCCAACAATTGTAATGACTTTGCCAACCACTGTTAATCACTAATCCGACCACTAAAAATGACTTTGCCCAACAATTGTAATGACTTTGCAAACGACAATTAATCACTTATCCGACCGCTCAAAATGACTTTGCCCAACAATTGTAATGACTTTGCCAACCACTGTTAATCACTTATCCTACCTCTAAAAATTACTTTGCCCAACAATTGTAATGACTTTGCCAACCTTTTTTAATCACTAATCCGACCTCTAAAATCGACTTTGCCCAACAATTGTAATGACTTTGGCAACCACTTTTAATCACTAATCCGACCTCTAAAATCGACTTTGCCCAACAATTGTAATGACTTTGCCAACCAGTATTTATCACTAATCCGACCTCTAAAAATGACTTTGCCCAACAATTGTAACGACTTTGCCCAACTATTGTAATAACTTTGCTAACCACTATTACTCACTAATCCGACCTCTAAAAATGACTTTGCCCAACAATTGTAACGACTTTGCCCAACAATTGTAATAACTTTGCTAACCACTATTAATCACTAATCCGACCTCTAAAATTGACTTTGCCCAACAACTGTAATGACTTTCCAACCACTGTTAATCTCTTATCCGACCTCTAAAAATGACTTTACCAACCACTGTTAATTGCTTGTCCGGCCTCTAAAAACGACTTTGCCCAACAATTGTAATGACTTTGCCAACCTTTTTTAATCACTAATCCGACCTCTAAAATCGACTTTGCCCAACAATTGAAATGACTTTGCCAACCACTGTTAATCACTTATCCGACCTCTAAAAATGACTTTGCCAACCACTGGTAATGACTTTGCCAACCATGGTTAATCACTTATCCGAACTCTAAAAATGACTTTGCCCAACAATTGTAATGACTTTGCCAACCACTGTTAATCACTAATCCGACCACTAAAAATGACTTTGCCCAACAATTGTAATGACTTTGCAAACGACAATTAATCACTTATCCGACCGCTCAAAATGACTTTGCCCAACAATTGTAATGACTTTGCCAACCACTGTTAATCACTTATCCTACCTCTAAAAATTACTTTGCCCAACAATTGTAATGACTTTGCGAACCACTGTTAATCACTTATCCGCCTGCTCAAAATGACTTTGCCCAACAATTGTAATGACTTTGCCAACCACTGTTAATCACTTATCCTACCTCTAAAAATTACTTTGCCCAACAATTGTAATGACTTTGCCAACCACTGTTAATCACTTATCCGACCTCTAAAAATGACTTTGCCCAACAATTGTAACGACTTTGCCCAACTATTGTAATAACTTTGCTAACCACTATTAATCACTAATCCGACCTCTAAAAATGACTTTGCCCAACAATTGTAACGACTTTGCCCAACAATTGTAATAACTTTGCTAACCACTATTAATCACTAATCCGACCTCTAAAATTGACTTTGCCCAACAACTGTAATGACTTTGCCAACCACTGTTAATCACTTATCCGACCTCTAAAAATGACTTTACCAACCACTGTTAATTGCTTGTCCAGCCTCTAAAAACGACTTTGCCCAACAATTGTAATGACTTTGCCAACCTTTTTTAATCACTAATCCGACCTCTAAAATCGACTTTGCCCAACAATTGTAATGACTTTGGCAACCACTTTTAATCACTAATCCGACCTCTAAAATCGACTTTGCCCAACAATTGTAATGACTTTGCCAACCAGTATTTATCACTAATCCGACCTCTAAAAATGACTTTGCCCAACAATTGTAACGACTTTGCCCAACAATTGTAATAACTTTGCTAACCACTATTAATCACTTATCCTACCTCTAAAAATTACTTTGCCCAACAATTGTAATGACTTTGCCAACCACTGTTAATCACTTATCCGACCTCTAAAAATGACTTTGCCCAACAATTGTAACGACTTTGCCCAACTATTGTAATAACTTTGCTAACCACTATTAATCACTAATCCGACCTCTAAAAATGACTTTGCCCAACAATTGTAACGACTTTGCCAAACAATTGTAATAACTTTGCTAACCACTATTAATCACTAATCCGACCTCTAAAATTGACTTTGCCCAACAACTGTAATGACTTTGCCAACCACTGTTAATCACTTATCCGACCTCTAAAAATGACTTTACCAACCACTGTTAATTGCTTGTCCGGCCTCTAAAAACGACTTTGCCCAACAATTGTAATGACTTTGCCAACCTTTTTTAATCACTAATCCGACCTCTAAAATCGACTTTGCCCAACAATTGAAATGACTTTGCCAACCACTGTTAATCACTTATCCGACCTCTAAAAATGACTTTGCCAACCACTGGTAATGTCTTTGCCAACCACTGTTAATCACTAATCCGACCACTAAAAATGACTTTGCCCAACAATTGTAATGACTTTGCCAACCACTGATGATCACTAATCCGACCACTAAAAATGACTTTGCCCAACAATTGTAGTGACTTTGCCAACCACAGTTTATAACTTATCCGACCGCTAAAAATGACTTTGCCCAACAATTGTAATGACTTTGCCAACCACTGGTAATGACTTTGCCAACCACTGTTAATCAATTATCCGACCTCTAAAAATGACTATGCCCAACAATTGTAATGAATTTTCCCAACAATTGTAATGACTTTGCCAACCACTGTTAATCACTTATCCGACCTCTAAATATGACTTTGCCCAACAATTGTAATGACTTTGCCAACCACTGTTAATCACTTATGCGACCTCTAAAAATGACTTTGCCAACCACTGGGAATGACTTTGCCAACCACTGTTAATCACTTATCCGACCGCTCAAAATGACTTTGCCCAACAATTGTAATGACTTTGCCAACCACTGTTAATCACTTATCCTACCTCTAAAAATTACTTTGACCAACAATTGTAATGACTTTGCCAACCACTGTTAATCACTTATCCGACCTCTAAAAATGACTTTGCCCAACAATTGTAATGACTTTGCCCAAAAATTGTAATGACTTTGCCAACCATAGTTAATCACTTATCCGAACTCTAAAAATGACTTTGCCCAACAATTGTAATGACTTTGCCAACCACTGTTAATCACTAATCCGACCACTAAAAATGACTTTGCCCAACAATTGTAATGACTTTGCCAACCACTGATGATCACTAATCCGACCACTAAAAATGACTTTGCCCAACAATTGTAGTGACTTTGCCAACCACAGTTTATAACTTATCCGACCGCTAAAAATGACTTTGCCCAACAATTGTAATGACTTTGCCAACCACTGGTAATGACTTTGCCAACCACTGTTAATCAATTATCCGACCTCTAAAAATGACTATGCCCAACAATTGTAATGAATTTTCCCAACAATTGTAATGACTTTGCCAACCACTGTTAATCACTTATCCGACCTCTAAATATGACTTTGCCCAACAATTGTAATGACTTTGCCAACCACTGTTAATCACTTATGCGACCTCTAAAAATGACTTTGCCAACCACTGGGAATGACTTTGCCAACCACTGTTAATCACTTATCCGACCGCTCAAAATGACTTTGCCCAACAATTGTAATGACTTTGCCAACCACTGTTAATCACTTATCCTACCTCTAAAAATTACTTTGACCAACAATTGTAATGACTTTGCCAACCACTGTTAATCACTTATCCGACCTCTAAAAATGACTTTGCCCAACAATTGTAATGACTTTGCCCAAAAATTGTAATGACTTTGCCAACCATAGTTAATCACTTATCCGAACTCTAAAAATTACTTTGCCCAACAATTGTAATGACTTTGCCAACCACTGTTAATCACTAATCCGACCACTAAAAATGACTTTGCCCAACAATTGTAATGACTTTGCAAACGACAATTAATCACTTATCCGACCGCTCAAAATGACTTTGCCCAACAATTGTAATGACTTTGCCCAACAATTGTAATAACTTTGCTAACCACTATTAATCACTAATCAGACCTCTAAAAATGACTTTGCCCAACAATTGTAATGACTTTGCCAACCACTGTTAATTGCCTATCCGACCTCTAAAAATGACTCAGCCCAACAATTGTAATGACTTTGCCAACCACTGTTAATCATTTATCCGACCTCTAAAAATGACTTTGCCAACCACTGGTAATGACTTTGCCAACCACTGTTAATCACTAATCCGACCACTAAAAATGACTTTGCCCAACAATTGTAATGACTTTGCCCAACAATTGTAATGACTTTGCCCAACAATTGTAATGACTTTGCCAACCACTGTTAATCACTAATCCGACCACTAAAAATGACTTTGCCCAACAATTGTAATGACTTTGCAAACGACAATTAATCACTTATCCGACCGCTCAAAATGACTGCCAACCACTGGTAATGACTTTGCCAACCACTATTAATCACTAATCCGACCAATAAAAATGACTTTGCCCAACAATTGTAATGACTTTGCCAACCACTTTTAATCACTAATCCGACCTCTAAAATCGACTTTGCCCAACAATTGTAATGACTTTGCCCAAAAATTGTAATAACTTTGCCAACCACTGTTAAGCACTAATCCGACCACTAAAAATGACTTTGCCCAACAATTGTAATGACTTTGCAAACGACAATTAATCACTTATCCGACCGCTCAAAATGACTTTGCCCAACAATTGTAATGACTTTGCCAACCACTGGTAATGACTTTGCCAACCACTTTTAATCACTAAACAGACCTCTAAAATCGACTTTGCCCAACAATTGTAATGTGTTTGCCAACCACTATTTATCACTAATCCGACCTCTAAAAATGACTTTGCCCAACAATTGTAATGACTTTGCCAACCACTATTTATCACTAATCCGACCCCTAAAAATGACTTTGCCCAACAATTGTAATGACTTTGCAAACGACAATTATTCACTTATCCGACCGCTCAAAATGACTTTGCCAACAACTGGTAATGACTTTGCCAACCACTGTTAATCACTAATCCGACCACTAAAAATGACTTTGCCCAACAATTGTAATGACTTTGCCAACCACTTTTAATCACTAATCCGACCTCTAAAATCGACTTTGCCCAACAATTGTAATGACTTTGCCCAAAAATTGTAATGACTTTGCCAACCACTGTTAATCACTAATCCGACCACTAAAAATGACTTTGCCCAACAATTGTAATGACTTTGCAAACGACAATTAATCACTTATCCGACCGCTCAAAATGACTTTGCCCAACAATTGTAATGACTTTGCCAACCACTGTTAATCACTTATCCGACCTCTAAAAATGACTTTGCCCAACAATTGTAATGACTTTGCCAACCACTGTTAATTGCTTATCCGACCTCTAAAAATGACTTTGCCCAACAATTGTAATGACTTTGCCAACCACTGTTAATCATTTATCCGACCTATAAAAATGACTTTGCCAACCACTGGTAATGACTTTGCCAACCACTTTTAATCACTAAACAGCCCTCTAAAATCGACTTTGCCCAACAATTGTAATGACTTTGCCAACCACTATTTATCACTAATCCGACCTCTAAAAATGACTTTGCCCTACAATTGTAATGACTTTGCCAACCACTATTTATCACTAATCCGACCTCTAAAAATGACTTTGCCAACCACTGGTAATGACTTTGCCAACCACTGTTAATCACTAATCCGACTACTTAAAATGACTTTGCCCAACAATTGTAATGACTTTGCCAACCACTGTTAATCACTAATCCGACCACTAAAAATGACTTTTCCCAACAATTGTAATGATTTTGCCAACCACAGTTTATCACTTATCCGACCAATAAAAATGACTTTGCCCAACAATTGTAATGACTTTGCCAACCACTTTTAATCACTAATCCGACCTCTAAAATCGACTTTGCCCAACAATTGTAATGACTTTGCCCAAAATTTGGTAATGACTTTGCCAACCATAGTTAATCACTTATCCGACCTCTAAAAATGACTTTGCCCAACAATTGTAATGACTTTGCCGACCACTGTTAATCACTAATCCGACCACTAAAAATGACTTTGCCCAACAATTGGAATGACTTTGCCAACCACTCGTAATGACTTTGCCAACCACTGTTAATCAATTATCCGACCTCTAAAAATGACTATGCCCAACAATTGTAATGAATTTGCCCAACACTTGTAATGACTTTGCCAACCACTGTTAATTACTTATCCGACCTCTAAAAATGACTTTGAACAACAATTGTAATGACTTTGCCAACCACTGTTAATCACTTATCCGACCTCTAAGAATTACTTTGCAAACCACTGGTAATGACTTTGCCAACCACTGTTAATTGCTTATCCGACCTCTGAAATCGACTTTGCCCAACAATTGTAATGACTTTGCCAACCACTGTTAATCACTTATCCTACCTCTAAAAATGACTATGCCCAACAATTGTAAAGAATTTGACCAACAATTGTAATGACTTTGCCAACCACTGGTAATGACTATGCATACCACTGTTAATCAATTATCCGACCTCTAAAAATGCCTATGCCCAACAATTGTAATGAATTTGCCCAACAATTGTAATGACTTTGCCAACCACTGTTTATCACTTATCCGACCTCTAAAAATGACTTTGCCCAACTATTGTAATGACTTTGCCAACCACTGTTAATCACTTATCCGACCTCTAAAAATGACTTGGCCAACCACTCGTAATGACTTTGCCAACCACTGTTAATCAATTATCCGACCTCTAAAAATGACTATGCCCAACAATTGTAATGAATTTGCCCAACACTTGTAATGACTTTGCCAACCACTGTTAATTACTTATCCGACCTCTAAAAATGACTTTGCCCAACAATTGTAATGACTTTGCCGACCACTGTTAATCACTAATCTGACCACTAAAAATGACTTTGCCCAACAATTGTAATGACTTTGCCGACCACTGTTAATCACTAATCCGAACACTAAAAATGACTTTGCCCAACAATTGTAATGACTTTGCCCAAAAATTGTAATAACTTTGCCAACCACTGTTAAGCACTAATCCGACCACTAAAAATGACTTTGCCCAACAATTGTAATGACTTTGCAAACGACAATTAATCACTTATCCGACCGCTCAAAATGACTTTGCCCAACAATTGTAATGACTTTGCCAACCACTGGTAATGACTTTGCCAACCACTTTTAATCACTAAACAGACCTCTAAAATCGACTTTGCCAAGCAATTGTAATGACTTTGCCAACCACTATTTATCACTAATCCGACCTCTAAAAATGACTTTGCCCAACAATTGTAATGACTTTGCCAACCACTATTTATCACTAATCCGACCCCTAAAAATGACTTTGCCCAACAATTGTAATGACTTTGAAAACGACAATTAATCACTTATCCGACCGCTCAAAATGACTTTGCCAACCACTGGTAATGACTTTGCCAACCACTGTTAATCACTAATCCGACCACTAAAAATGACTTTGCCCAACAATTGTAATGACTTTGCCAACCACTTTTAATCACTAATCCGACCTCTAAAATCGTCTTTGCCCAACAATTGAAATGACTTTGTCCAAAAATTGTAATGACTTTGCCAACCACTGTTAAGCACAAATCCGACCACTAAAAATGACTTTGCCCAACAATTGTAATGAATTTGCCCAACAATTGTAATGACTTTGCCAACCACTAATTATCACTTATCCGACCTCTAAAAATGACTTTGCCCAACTATTGTAATGACTTTGCCAACCACTGTTAATCACTTATCCGACCTCTAAAAATGACTTGGCCAACCACTCGTAATGACTTTGCCAACCACTGTTAATCAATTATCCGACCTCTAAAAATGACTATGCTTAACAATTGTAATGAATTTGCCCAACACTTGTAATGACTTTGCCAACCACTGTTAATAACTTATCCGACCTCTAAAAATGACTTTGCCCAACAATTGTAATGACTTTGCCGACCACTGTTAATCACTAATCTGACCACATAAAATGACTTTGCCCAACAATTGTAATGACTTTGCCGACCACTGTTAATCACTAATCCGACCACTAAAAATGACTTTGCCCAACAATTGTAATGACTTTGCCCAAAAATTGTAATAACTTTGCCAACCACTGTTAAGAACTAATCCGACCACTAAAAATGACTTTGCCCAACAATTGTAATGACTTTGCAAACGACAATTAATCACTTATCCGACCGCTCAAAATGACTTTGCCCAACAATTGTAATGACTTTGCCAACCACTGGTAATGACTTTGCCAACCACTTTTAATCACTAAACAGACCTCTAAAATCGACTTTGCCAAGCAATTGTAATGACTTTGCCAACCACTATTTATCACTAATCCGACCTCTAAAAATGACTTTGCCCAACAATTGTAATGACTTTGCCAACCACTATTTATCACTAATCCGACCCCTAAAAATGACTTTGCCCAACAATTGTAATGACTTTGCAAACGACAATTAATCACTTATCCGACCGCTCAAAATGACTTTGCCAACCACTGGTAATGACTTTGCCAACCACTGTTAATCACTAATCCGACCACTAAAAATGACTTTGCCCAACAATTGTAATGACTTTGCCAACCACTTTTAATCACTAATCCGACCTCTAAAATCGACTTTGCCCAACAATTGAAATGACTTTGTCCAAAAATTGTAATGACTTTGAAAACCACTGTTAAGCACTAATCCGACCACTAAAAATGACTTTGCCCAACAATTGTAATGACTTTGCCAACCACTGGTAATGACTTTGCCAACCACTTTTAATCACTAAACAGACCTCTAAAATCGACTTTGCCCAACAATTGTAATGACTTTGCCAACCATAGTTAATCATTTATCCGACCTCTAAAAATGACTTTGCCCAACAACTGGAATGACTAATCCGACCACTAAAAATGACTTTGCCCAACAATTGTAATGACTTTGCAAACGACAATTAATCACTTATCCGACCGCTCAAAATGACTTTGCCCAACAATTGTAATGACTTTGCCAACCACTGTTAATCACTTATCCGACCTCTAAAAATGACTTTGCCCAACAATTGTAATGACTTTGCCCAACTATTGTAATGACTTTGCCAACCACTGTTAATTGCTTATCCGACCTCTAAGATGACTTTGCCCAACAATTGTAATGACTTTGCCAACCACTGTTAATCATTTATCCGACCTCTAAAAATGACTTTGCCAACCACTGGTAATGACTTTGCCAACCACTTTTAATCACTAAACGGCCCTCTAAAATCGACTTTGCCCAACAATTGTAATGACTTTGCCAACCACTATTTATCACTAATCCGACCTCTAAAAATGACTTTGCCCAACAATTGTAATGACTTTGCCAACCACTTTTAATCACTAAACAGACCTCTAAAATCGACTTGGCCCAACAATTGTAATGACTTTGCCCAAAATTTGGTAATGACTTTGCCAACCATAGTTAATCACTTATCCGACCTCTAAAAATGACTTTGCCCAACAATTGTAATGACTTTGCCGACCACTGTTAATCACTAATCCGACCACTAAAAATGACTTTGCCCAACAATTGGAATGACTTTGCCAACCACTCGTAATGACTTTGCCAACCACTGTTAATCAATTATCCGACCTCTAAAAATGACTATGCCCAACAATTGTAATGACTTTGAACAACAATTGTAATGACTTTGCCAACCACTGTTAATCACTTATCCGACCTCTAAGAATTACTTTGCAAACCACTGGTAATGACTTTGCCAATCACTGTTAATTGCTTATCCGACCTCTAAAATCGACTTTGCCCTACAATTGTAATGACTTTGCCAACCACTGTTAATCACTTATCCTACCTCTAAAAATGACTATGCCCAACAATTGTAATGAATTTGACCAACAATTGTAATGACTTTGCCAACCACTGGTAATGACTATGCATACCACTGTTAATCAATTATCCGACCTCTAAAAATGCCTATGCCCAACAATTGTAATGAATTTGCCCAACAATTGTAATGACTTTGCCAACCACTGTTTATCACTTATCCGACCTCTAAAAATGACTTTGCCCAACTATTGTAATGACTTTGCCAACCACTATTTATCACTAATCCGACCTCTAAAAATGACTTTGCCAACCACTGGTAATGACTTTGCCAACCACTGTTAATCACTAATCCGACTACTAAAAATGACTTTGCCCAACAATTGTAATGACTTTGCCAACCACTGTTAATCACTAATCTGACCACTAAAAATGACTTGGCCCAACAATTGTAATGACTTTGCCCAAAATTTGGTAATGACTTTGCCAACCATAGTTAATCACTTATCCGACCTCTAAAAATGACTTTGCCCAACAATTGTAATGACTTTGCCGACCACTGTTAGTCACTAATCCGACCACTAAAAATGACTTTGCCCAACAATTGGAATGACTTTGCCAACCACTCGTAATGACTTTGCCAACCACTGTTAATCAATTATCCGACCTCTAAAAATAACTATGCCCAACAATTGTAATGACTTTGAACAACAATTGTAATGACTTTGCCAACCACTGTTAATCACTTATCCGACCTCTAAGAATTACTTTGCAAACCACTGGTAATGACTTTGCCAACCACTGTTAATTGCTTATCCGACCTCTAAAATCGACTTTGCCCAACAATTGTAATGACTTTGCCAACCACTGTTAATCACTTATCCTACCTCTAAAAATGACTATGCCCAACAATTGTAATGAATTTGACCAACAATTGTAATGACTTTGCCAACCACTGGTAATGACTATGCATACCACTGTTAATCAATTATCCGACCTCTAAAAATGCCTATGCCCAACAATTGTAATGAATTTGCCCAACAATTGTAATGACTTTGCCAACCACTGTTTATCACTTATCCGACCTCTAAAAATGACTTTGCCCAACTATTGTAATGACTTTGCCAACCACTGTTAATCACTTATCCGACCTCTAAAAATGACTTGGCCAACCACTCGTAATGACTTTGCCAACCACTGTTAATCAATTATCCGACCTCTAAAAATGACTATGCCCAACAATTGTAATGAATTTGCCCAACAATTGTAATGACTTTGCCAACCACTGTTAATTACTTATCCGACCTCTAAAAATGACTTTGAAAAACAATTGTAATGACTTTGCCAACCACTGTTAATCACTTATCCGACCTCTAAAAATTACTTTGCAAACCACTGGTAATGACTTTGCCAACAACTGTTAATTGCTTATCCGACCTCTAAAATCGACTTTGCCCAACAATTCTAATGACTTTGCCAACCACTGTTAATCACTTATCCGACCTCTAAAAATGACTATGCCCAACAATTGTAATGAATTTGACCAACAATTGTAATGACTTTGCCAACCACTGGTAATGACTATGCATACCACTGTTAATCAATTATCCGACCTCTAAAAATGCCTATGCCCAACAATTGTAATGAATTTGCCCAACAATTGTAATGACTTTGCCAACCACTGTTAATCACTTATCCGACCTCTAAAAATGACTTTGCCCAACTATTGTAATGACTTTGCCAACCACTGTTAATCACTTATACGACCTCTAAAAATGACTTGGCCAACAACTGGTAATGACTTTGCCAACCACTGTTAATCACTAATCCGACCACTAAAAATGACTTTGCCCAACAATTGTGATGACTTTGCCAACCACTTTTAATCACTAATCCGACCTCTAAAATCGACTTTGCCCAACAATTGTAATGACTTTGCCCAAAATTTGGTAATGACTTTGCCAACCATAGTTAATCACTTATCCGACCTCTAAAAATGACTTTGCCCAACAATTGTAATGACTTTGCCGACCACTGTTAATCACTAATCCGACCACTAAAAATGACTTTGCCCAACAATTGGAATGACTTAGCCAACCACTCGTAATGACTTTGCCAACCACTGTTAATCAATTATCCGACCTCTAAAAATGAATATGCCCAACAATTGTAATGAATTTGCCCAACACTTGTAATGACTTTGCCAACCACTGTTAATTACTTATCCGACCTCTAAAAATGACTTTGAACAACAATTGTAATGACTTTGCCAACCACTGTTAATCACTTATCCGACCTCTAAGAATTACTTTGCAAACCACTGGTAATGACTTTGCCAACCACTGTTAATTGCTTATCCGACCTCTAAAATCGACTTTGCCCAACAATTGTAATGACTTTGCCAACCACTGTTAATCACTTATCCTACCTCTAAAAATGACTATGCCCAACAATTGTATTGAATTTGACCAACAATTGTAATGACTTTGCCAACCACTGGTAATGACTATGCATACCACTGTTAATCAATTATCCGACCTCTAAAAATGCCTATGCCCAACAATTGTAATGAACTTGCCCAACAATTGTAATGACTTTGCCAACCACTGTTTATCACTTATCCGACCTCTAAAAATGACTTTGCCCAACTATTGTAATGACTTTGCCAACCACTGTTAATCACTTATCCGACCTCTAAAAATGACTTTGCCCAACAATTGTAATGACTTTGCCAACCACTGTTAATCACTAATCCGACCACTAAAAATGACTATGCCCAACAATTGTAATGAATTTGCCCAACACTTGTAATGACTTTGCCAACCACTGTTAATTACTTATCCGACCTCTAAAAATGACTTTGAACAACAATTGTAATGACTTTGCCAACCACTGTTAATCACTTATCCGACCTCTAAAAATTACTTTGCAAACCACTGGTAATGACTTTGCCAACCACTGTTAAGTGCTTATCCGACCTCTAAAATCGACTTTGCCCAACAATTCTAATGACTTTGCCAACCACTGTTAATCACTTATCCGACCTCTAAATATGACTTGGCCAACCACTCGTAATGACTTTGCCAACCACTGTTAATCAATTATCCGACCTCTAAAAATGACTATGCCCAACAATTGTAATGAATTTGCCCAACACTTGTAATGACTTTGCCAACCACTGTTAATTACTTATCCGACCTCTAAAAATGACTTTGAACAACAATTGTAATGACTTTGCCAACCACTGTTAATCACTTATCCGACCTCTAAGAATTACTTTGCAAACCACTGGTAATGACTTTGCCAACCACTGTTAATTGCTTATCCGACCTCTAAAATCGACTTTGCCCAACAATTGTAATGACTTTGCCAACCACTGTTAATCACTTATCCTACCTCTAAAAATGACTATGCCCAACAATTGTATTGAATTTGACCAACAATTTGAATGACTTTGCCAACCACTGGTAATGACTATGCATACCACTGTTAATCAATTATCCGACCTCTAAAAATGCCTATGCCCAAAAATTGTAATGAATTTGCCCAACAATTGTAATGACTTTGCCAACCACTGTTTATCACTTATCCGACCTCTAAAAATGACTTTGCCAAACTATTGTAATGACTTTGCCAACCACTGTTAATCACTTATCCGACCTCTAAAAATGACTTGGCCAACCACTCGTAATGACTTTGCCAACCACTGTTAATCAATTATCCGACCTCTAAAAATGACTATGCCCAACAATTGTAATGAATTTGCCCAACACTTGTAATGACTTTGCCAACCACTGTTAATTGCTTATCCGACCTCTAAAATCGACTTTGCCCAACAATTGTAATGACTTTGCCAACCACTGTTAATCACTTATCCTACCTCTAAAAATGACTATGCCCAACAATTGTAATGAATTTGACCAACAATTGTAATGACTTTGCCAACCACTGGTAATGACTATGCATACCACTGTTAATCAATTATCCGACCTCTAAAAATGCCTATGCCCAACAATTGTAATGAATTTGCCCAACAATTGTAATGACTTTGCCAACCACTGTTTATCACTTATCCGACCTCTAAAAATGACTTTGCCCAACTATTGTAATGACTTTGCCAACCACTGTTAATCACTTATCCGACCTCTAAAAATGACTTGGCCAACCACTCGTAATGACTTTGCCAACCACTGTTAATCAATTATCCGACCTCTAAAAATGACTATGCCCAACAATTGTAATGAATTTGCCCAACAATTGTAATGACTTTGCCAACCACTGTTAATTACTTATCCGACCTCTAAAAATGACTTTGAAAAACAATTGTAATGACTTTGCCAACCACTGTTAATCACTTATCCGACCTCTAAAAATTACTTTGCAAACCACTGGTAATGACTTTGCCAACAACTGTTAATTGCTTATCCGACCTCTAAAATCGACTTTGCCCAACAATTCTAATGACTTTGCCAACCACTGTTAATCACTTATCCGACCTCTAAAAATGACTATGCCCAACAATTGTAATGAATTTGACCAACAATTGTAATGACTTTGCCAACCACTGGTAATGACTATGCATACCACTGTTAATCAATTATCCGACCTCTAAAAATGCCTATGCCCAACAATTGTAATGAATTTGCCCAACAATTGTAATGACTTTGCCAACCACTGTTAATCACTTATCCGACCTCTAAAAATGACTTTGCCCAACTATTGTAATGACTTTGCCAACCACTGTTAATCACTTATACGACCTCTAAAAATGACTTGGCCAACAACTGGTAATGACTTTGCCAACCACTGTTAATCACTAATCCGACCACTAAAAATGACTTTGCCCAACAATTGTGATGACTTTGCCAACCACTTTTAATCACTAATCCGACCTCTAAAATCGACTTTGCCCAACAATTGTAATGACTTTGCCCAAAATTTGGTAATGACTTTGCCAACCATAGTTAATCACTTATCCGACCTCTAAAAATGACTTTGCCCAACAATTGTAATGACTTTGCCGACCACTGTTAATCACTAATCCGACCACTAAAAATGACTTTGCCCAACAATTGGAATGACTTAGCCAACCACTCGTAATGACTTTGCCAACCACTGTTAATCAATTATCCGACCTCTAAAAATGAATATGCCCAACAATTGTAATGAATTTGCCCAACACTTGTAATGACTTTGCCAACCACTGTTAATTACTTATCCGACCTCTAAAAATGACTTTGAACAACAATTGTAATGACTTTGCCAACCACTGTTAATCACTTATCCGACCTCTAAGAATTACTTTGCAAACCACTGGTAATGACTTTGCCAACCACTGTTAATTGCTTATCCGACCTCTAAAATCGACTTTGCCCAACAATTGTAATGACTTTGCCAACCACTGTTAATCACTTATCCTACCTCTAAAAATGACTATGCCCAACAATTGTATTGAATTTGACCAACAATTGTAATGACTTTGCCAACCACTGGTAATGACTATGCATACCACTGTTAATCAATTATCCGACCTCTAAAAATGCCTATGCCCAACAATTGTAATGAACTTGCCCAACAATTGTAATGACTTTGCCAACCACTGTTTATCACTTATCCGACCTCTAAAAATGACTTTGCCCAACTATTGTAATGACTTTGCCAACCACTGTTAATCACTTATCCGACCTCTAAAAATGACTTTGCCCAACAATTGTAATGACTTTGCCAACCACTGTTAATCACTAATCCGACCACTAAAAATGACTATGCCCAACAATTGTAATGAATTTGCCCAACACTTGTAATGACTTTGCCAACCACTGTTAATTACTTATCCGACCTCTAAAAATGACTTTGAACAACAATTGTAATGACTTTGCCAACCACTGTTAATCACTTATCCGACCTCTAAAAATTACTTTGCAAACCACTGGTAATGACTTTGCCAACCACTGTTAAGTGCTTATCCGACCTCTAAAATCGACTTTGCCCAACAATTCTAATGACTTTGCCAACCACTGTTAATCACTTATCCGACCTCTAAATATGACTTGGCCAACCACTCGTAATGACTTTGCCAACCACTGTTAATCAATTATCCGACCTCTAAAAATGACTATGCCCAACAATTGTAATGAATTTGCCCAACACTTGTAATGACTTTGCCAACCACTGTTAATTACTTATCCGACCTCTAAAAATGACTTTGAACAACAATTGTAATGACTTTGCCAACCACTGTTAATCACTTATCCGACCTCTAAGAATTACTTTGCAAACCACTGGTAATGACTTTGCCAACCACTGTTAATTGCTTATCCGACCTCTAAAATCGACTTTGCCCAACAATTGTAATGACTTTGCCAACCACTGTTAATCACTTATCCTACCTCTAAAAATGACTATGCCCAACAATTGTATTGAATTTGACCAACAATTTGAATGACTTTGCCAACCACTGGTAATGACTATGCATACCACTGTTAATCAATTATCCGACCTCTAAAAATGCCTATGCCCAAAAATTGTAATGAATTTGCCCAACAATTGTAATGACTTTGCCAACCACTGTTTATCACTTATCCGACCTCTAAAAATGACTTTGCCAAACTATTGTAATGACTTTGCCAACCACTGTTAATCACTTATCCGACCTCTAAAAATGACTTGGCCAACCACTCGTAATGACTTTGCCAACCACTGTTAATCAATTATCCGACCTCTAAAAATGACTATGCCCAACAATTGTAATGAATTTGCCCAACACTTGTAATGACTTTGCCAACCACTGTTAATTACTTATCCGACCTCTAAAAATGACTTTGAACAACAATTGTAATGACTTTGCCAACCACTGTTAATCACTTTTCCGAGCTCTAAAAATTACTTTGCA
Source organism: Brachionus asplanchnoidis (assembly GCA_025491095.1). Classification (NCBI taxonomy): domain Eukaryota; kingdom Metazoa; phylum Rotifera; class Eurotatoria; order Ploima; family Brachionidae; genus Brachionus; species Brachionus asplanchnoidis. Next base: position 281,836 of record JAILYF010000049.1, on the reverse strand, counting down.
AACCACTGGTAATGACTTTGCCAACCACTGTTAATCACTAATCCGACCACTAAAAATGACTTTGCCCAACAATTGTAATGACTTTGCCCAAAATTTGGTAATGACTTTGCCAACCATAGTTAATCACTTATCCGACCTCTAAAAATGACTTTGCCCAACAATTGTAATGACTTTGCCAACCACTGTTAATCACTAATCCGACCACTAAAAATGACTTTGCCCAACAATTGGAATGTCTTTGCAAACGACAATTAATCACTTATCCGACCGCTCAAAATGACTTTGCCCAACAATTGTAATGACTTTGCCAACCACTGTTAATCACTTATCCTACCTCTAAAAATTACTTTGCCCAACAATTGTAATGACTTTGCCAACCACTGTTAATCACTTATCCAACCTCTAAAAAAGACTTTGCCCAACAATTGTAACGACTTTGCCCAACAAATGAATAACTTTGCTAACCACTATTAATCACTAATCCGACCTCTAAAAATGACTTTGACCAACAATTGTAATGACTTTGCCAACCACTGTTAATTGCTTATCCGACCTCTAAAAATGACTTTGCCAACCACTGGTAATGACTTTGCCAACCACTGGTAATGACTTTGCCAACCACTGTTAATCATTTATCCGATCTCTAAAAATGACTTTGCCAACCACCGGTAATGACTTTGCCAACCACTTTTAATCACTAAACAGACCTCTAAAATCGACTTGCCCAACAATTGTAATGACTTTGCCAACCACTATTTATCACTAATCCGACCTCTAAAAATGACTTTGCCCAACAATTGTAATGACTTTGCCGACCACTTTTAATCACTAAACAGACCTCTAAAATCGACTTTGCCCAACAATTGTAATGACTTTGCCAACCACTATTTATCACTAATCCGACCTCTAAAAATGACTTTGCCAACCACTGGTAATGACTTTGCCAACCACTGTTAATCACTAATCCGACCACTAAAAATGACTTTGCCCAACAATTGTAATGACTTTGCCAACCACTGTTAATCACTAATCCGACCACTAAAAATGACTTTGCCCAACAATTGTAATGATTTTGCCAACCACAGTTTATCACTTATCCGACCGCTAAAAATGACTTTGCCCAACAATTGTAATGACTTAGCCAACCACTGTTAATGACTTTGCCAACCACTGTTAATCAATTATCCGACCTCTAAAAATGACTATGCCCAACAATTGTAATGACTTTGCCCAAAAATTGTAATGACTTTGCCAACTATAGTTAATCACTTATCCGACCTCTAAAAATGACTTTGCCCAACAATTGTAATGACTTTGCCAACCACTGTTAGTCACTAATCCGACCACTAAAAATGACTTTGCCCAACAATTGGAATGACTTTGCAAACGACAATTGATCACTTATCCGACCGCTCAAAATGACTTTGCCCTACAATTGTAATGACTTTGCCAACCACTGTTAATCACTTATCCTACCTCTAAAAATTACTTTGCCCAACAATTGTAATGACTTTGCCAACCACTGTTAATCACTTATCCGACCCCTAAAAATGACTTTGCCCAACAATTGTAATGACTTTGCCAACCACATTTAATCACTAATCCGACCTCTAAAAATGACTTTGCCCAATAATTGTAATGACTTTGCCAACCACTGTTAATTGCTTATCCGACCTCTAAAAATGACTTTGCCCAACAATTGTAATGACTTTGCCAACCACTGTTAATCATTTATCTGACCTCTAAAAATGACTTCGCCAACCACTGTTAATCACTAATCCGACCACTAAAAATGACTTTGCCCAACAATTGTAATGACTTTGCCAACCACTTTTAATCACTAATCCGACCTCTAAAATCGACTTTGCCCAACAATTGTAATGACTTTGCCCAAAATTTGTAAAGACTTTGCCAACCATAGTTAATCACTTATCCGACCTCTAAAAATTACTTTGCCCAACAATTGTAATGACTTTGCCAACCACATTTAATCACTAATCCGACCACTAAAAATGACTTTGCCCAACAATTGGAATGACTTTGCAAACGACAATTAATCAATTATCCGACCGCTCAAAATGACTTTGCCCAACAATTGTAATGACTTTGCCAACGACTGTTAATCACTTATCCAACCTCTAAAAATTACTTTGCCCAACAATTGTAATGACTTTGCCAACCACTGTTAATCACTTATCCAACCTCTAAAAATGACTTTGCCCAACAAATGAATAACTTTGCTAACCACTATTAATCACTAATCCGACCTCTAAAAATGACTTTGACCAACAATTGTAACGACTTTGCCAACCACTGTTAATTGCTTATCCGACCTCTAAAAATGACTTTGCCCAACAATTGTAATGACTTTGCCAACCACTGTTAATCATTTATCCGACCTCTAAAAATGACTTTGCCAACCACTGGTAATGACTTTGCCAACCACTTTTAATCACTAAACAGACCTCTAAAATCGACTTGCCCAACAATTGTAATGACTTTGCCAACCACTATTTATCACTAATCCGACCTCTAAAAATGACTTTGCCCAACAATTGTAATGACTTTGCCGACCACTTTTAATCACCAAACAGACCTCTAAAATCGACTTTGCCCAACAATTGTAATGACTTTGCCAACCATAGTTAATCACTTATCCGACCTCTAAAAATGACTTTGCCCAACAATTGGAATGACTTTGCCGACTACTGTTAATCACTAATCCGACCACTAAAAATGACTTTGCCCAACAATTGGAATGACTTTGCCAACCACTCGTAATGACTTTGCCAACCACTGTTAATCAATTATCCGACCTCTAAAAATGACTATGCCCAACAATTGTAATGAATTTGCCCAACACTTGTAATGACTTTGCCAACCACTGTTAATTACTTATCCGACCTCTAAAAATGACTTTGAACAACAATTGTAATGACTTTGCCAACCACTGTTAATCACTTATCCGACCTCTAAGAATTACTTTGCAAACCACTGGTAATGACTTTGCCAACCACTGTTAATTGCTTATCCGACCTCTAAAATCGACTTTGCCCAACAATTGTAATGACTTTGCCAACCACTGTTAATCACTTATCCTACCTCTAAAAATGACTATGCCCAACAATTGTAATGAATTTGACCAACAATTGTAATGACTTTGCCAACCACTGGTAATGACTATGCATACCACTGTTAATCAATTATCCGACCTCTAAAAATGCCTAAGCCCAACAATTGTAATGAATTTGGCAAACAATTGTAATGACTTTGCCAACCACTGTTTATCACTTATCCGACCTCTAAAAATGACTTTGCCCAACTATTGTAATGACTTTGCCAACCACTGTTAATCATTTATCCGACCTCTAAAAATGACTTTGCCAACCACTGTTAATCACTAATCCGACCACTAAAAATGACTTTGCCCAACAATTGTAATGACTTTGCCAACCACTTTTAATCACTAATCCGACCTCTAAAATCGACTTTGCCCAACAATTGTAATGACTTTGCCCAAAATTTGTAAAGACTTTGCCAACCATAGTTAATCACTTATCCGACCTCTAAAAATGACTTTGCCCAACAATTGTAATGACTTTGCCAACCACATTTAATCACTAATCCGACCACTAAAAATGACTTTGCCCAACAATTGGAATGACTTTGCAAACGACAATTAATCACTTATCCGACCGCTCAAAATGACTTTGCCCAACAATTGTAATGACTTTGCCAACGACTGTTAATCACTTATCCTACCTCTAAAAATTACTTTGCCCAACAATTGTAATGACTTTGCCAACCACTGTTAATCACTTATCCAACCTCTAAAAATGACTTTGCCCAACAATTGTAACGACTTTGCCCAACAAATGAATAACTTTGCTTACCACTATTAATCACTAATCCGACCTCTAAAAATGACTTTGACCAACAATTGTAATGACTTTGCCAACCACTGTTAATTGCTTATCCGACCTCTAAAAATGACTTTGCCCAACAATTGTAATGACTTTGCCAACCACTGTTAATCATTTATCCGACCTCTAAGAATTACTTTGCAAACCACTGGTAATGACTTTGCCAACCACTGTTAATTGCTTATCCGACCTCTAAAATCGACTTTGCTCAACAATTGTAATGACTTTGCCAACCACTGTTAATCACTTATCCTACCTCTAAAAATGACTATGCCCAACAATTGTATTGAATTTGACCAACAATTGTAATGACTTTGCCAACCACTGGTAATGACTATGCATACCACTGTTAATCAATTATCCGACCTCTAAAAATGACTATGCCCAACAATTGTAATGAATTTGCCAACCACTGTTAATCACTTATCCTACCTCTAAAAATGACTATGCCCAACAATTGTATTGAATTTGACCAACAATTGTAATGACTTTGCCAACCACTGGTAATGACTATGCATACCACTGTTAATCAATTATCCGACCTCTAAAAATGCCTATGCCTAGCAATTGTAATGACTTTGCCAACCACTGTTTATCACTTATCCGACCTCTAAAAATGACTTTGCCCAACTATTGTAATGACTTTGCCAACCACTGTTAATCACTTATCCGACCTCTAAAAATGACTTGGCCAACCACTGTTAATCAATTATCCGACCTCTAAAAATGACTATGCCCAAAAATTGTAATGAATTTGCCCAACACTTGTAATGACTTTGCCAACCACTGTTAATTACTTATCCGACCTCTAAAAATGACTTTGAACAACAATTGTAATGACTTTGCCAACCACTGTTAATCACTTATCCGACCTCTAAAAATTACTTTGCAAACCACTGGTAATGACTTTGCCAACCACTGTTAATTGCTTATCCGACCTCTAAAAATGAGTATGCCCAACAATTGTAATGAATTTGACCAACACTTGTAATGACTTTGCCAACCACTGTTAATTACTTATCCGACCTCTAAAAATGACTTTGAACAACAATTGTAATGACTTTGCCAACCACTGTTAATCACTTATCCGACCTCTAAGAATTACTTTGCAAACCACTGGTAATGACTTTGCCAACCACTGTTAATTGCTTATCCGACCTCTAAAATTGACTTTGCCCAACAATTGTAATGACTTTGCCAACCACTGTTAATCACTTATCCTACCTCTAAAAATGACTATGCCCAACAATTGTAATGAATTTGACCAACAATTGTAATGACTTTGCCAACCACTGGTAATGACTATGCATACCACTGTTAATCAATTATCCGACCTCTAAAAATGCCTATGCCCAACAATTGTAATGAATTTGCCCAACAATTGTATTGACTTTGCCAACCACTGTTTATCACTTATCCGACCTCTAAAAATGACTTTGCCCAACTATTGTAATGACTTTGCCAACCACTGTTAATCATTTATCCGACCTCTAAAAATGACTTTGCCAACCACTGTTAATCACTAATCCGACCACAAAAAATGACTTTGCCCAACAATTGTAATGACTTTGCCAACCACTTTTAATCACTAATCCGACCTCTAAAATCGACCTTGCCCAACAATTGTAATGACTTTGCCCAAAATTTGTAAAGACTTTGCCAACCATAGTTAATCACTTATCCGACCTCTAAAAATGACTTTGCCCAACAATTGTAATGACTTTGCCAACCACATTTAATCACTAATCCGACCACTAAAAATGACTTTGCCCAACAATTGGAATGACTTTGCAAACGACAATTAATCACTTATCCGACCGCTCAAAATGACTTTGCCCAACAATTGTAATGACTTTGCCAACGACTGTTAATCACTTATCCTACCTCTAAAAATTACTTTGCCCAACAATTGTAATGACTTTGCCAACCACTGTTAATCACTTATCCAACCTCTAAAAATGACTTTGCCCAACAATTGTAACGACTTTGCCCAACAAATGAATAACTTTGCTAACCACTATTAATCACTAATCCGACCTCTAAAAATGACTTTGACCAACAATTGTAATGACTTTGCCAACCACTGTTAATTGCTTATCCGACCTCTAAAAATGACTTTGCCCAACAATTGTAATGACTTTGCCAACCACTGTTAATCATTTATCCGACCTCTAAAAATGACTTTGCCAACCACTGGTAATGACTTTGCCAACCACTTTTAATCACTAAACAGACCTCTAAAATCGACTTGCCCAACAATTGTAATGACTTTTCCAACCACTATTTATCACTAATCCGACCTCTAAAAATGACTTTGCCCAACAATTGTAATGACTTTGCCGACCACTTTTAATCACTAAACAGACCTCTAAAATCGACTTTGCCCAACAATTGTAATGACTTTGCCAACCACTGTTAATCACTAATCCGACCACTAAAAATGACTTTTCCCAACAATTGTAATGATTTTGCCAACCACAGTTTATCACTTATCCGACCAATAAAAATGACTTTGCCCAACAATTGTAATGACTTTGCCAACCACTTTTAATCAATAATCCGACCTCTAAAATCGACTTTGCCCAACAATTGTAATGACTTTGCCCAAAATTTGGTAATGACTTTGCCAACCATAGTTAATCACTTATCCGACCTCTAAAAATGATATTGCCCAACAATTGGAATGACTTTGCCGACCACTGTTAATCACTAATCCGACCACTAAAAATGACTTTGCCCAACAATTGAAATGACTTTGCCAACCACTCGTAATGACTTTGCCAACCACTGTTAATCAATAATCCGACCTCTAAAAATGACTATGCCCAACAATTGTAATGAATTTGCCCAACACTTGTAATGACTTTGCCAACAACTGTTAATTACTTATCCGACCTCTAAAAATGACTTTGAACAACAATTGTAATGACTTTGCCAACCACTGTTAATCACTTATCCGACCTCTAAGAATTACTTTGCAAACCACTGGTAATGACTTTGCCAACCACTGTTAATTGCTTATCCGACCTCTAAAATCGACTTTGCCCAACAATTGTAATGACTTTGCCAACCACTGTTAATCACTTATCCTACCTCTAAAAATGACTATGCCCAACAATTGTAATGAATTTGACCAACAATTGTAATGACTTTGCCAACCAATGGTAATGACTATGCATACCACTGTTAATCAATTATCCGACCTCTAAAAATGCCTATGCCCAACAATTGTAATGAATTTGCCCAACAATTGTAATGACTTTGCCAACCACTGTTTATAACTTATCCAACCTCTAAAAATGACTTTGCCCAACTATTGTAATGACTTTGCCAACCACTGTTAATCACTTTTCCGACCTCTAAAAATGACTTGGCCAACCACTCGTAATGACTTTGCCAACCACTGTTAATCAATTATCCGACCTCTAAAAATGACTATGCCCAACAATTGTAATGAATTTGCCCAACACTTGTAATGACTTTGCCAACCACTGTTAATTACTTATCCGACCTCTAAAAATGACTTTGAACAACAATTGTAATGACGTTGCCAACCACTATTAATCACTAATCCGACCAATAAAAATGACTTTGCCCAACAATTGTAATGACTTTGCCAACCACTTTTAATCACTAATCCGACCTCTAAAATCGACTTTGCCCAACAATTGTAATGACTTTGCCCAAAAATTGTAATAACTTTGCCAACCACTGTTAAGCACTAATCCGACCACTAAAAATGACTTTGCCCAACAATTGTAATGACTTTGCAAACGACAATTAATCACTTATCCGACCGCTCAAAATGACTTTGCCCAACAATTGTAATGACTTTGCCAACCACTGGTAATGACTTTGCCAACCACTTTTAATCACTAAACAGACCTCTAAAATCGACTTTGCCCAACAATTGTAATGACTTTGCCAACCACTATTTATCACTAATCCGACCTCTAAAAATGACTTTGCCCAACAATTGTAATGACTTTGCCAACCACTATTTATCACTAATCCGACCCCTAAAAATGACTTTGCCCAACAATTGTAATGACTTTGCAAACGACAATTAATCACTTATCCGACCGCTCAAGATGACTTTGCCAACCACTGGTAATGACTTTGCCAACCACTGTTAATCACTAATCCGACCACTAAAAATGACTTTGCCCAACAATTGTAATGACTTTGCCAACCACTTTTAATCACTAATCCGACCTCTAAAATCGACTTTGCCCAACAATTGTAATGACTTTGCCCAAAAATTGTAATGACTTTGCCAACCATAGTTAATCACTTATCCGACCTCTAAAAATGACTTTGCCCAACAACTGGAATGACTTTGCCAACCATTGTTAATCACTAATCCGACCACTAAAAATGACTTTGCCCAACAATTGTAATGACTTTGCAAACGACAATTAATCACTTATCCGACCGCTCAAAATGACTTTGCCCAACAATTGTAATGACTTTGCCAACCACTGTTAATCACTTATCCGACCTCTAAAAATGACTTTGCCCAACAATTGTAATGACTTTGCCCAACTATTGTAATGACTTTGCCAACCACTTTTAATTGCTTATCACACCTCTAAAAATGACTTTGCCCAACAATTGTAATGACTTTGCCAACCACTGTTAATCATTTATCCGACCTCTAAAAATGACTTTGCCAACCACTTTTAATCACTAAACAGCCCTCTAAAATCGACTTTGCCCAACAATTGTAATGACTTTGCCAACCACTATTTATCACTAATCCGACCTCTAAAAATGACTTTGCCCAACATTTGTAATGACTTTGCCAACCACTTTTAATCACTAAACAGACCTCTAAAATCGACTTTGCCCAATAATTGTAATGACTTTGCCAACCACTATTTATCACTAATCCGACCTCTAAAAATGACTTTGCCAACCACTGGTAATGACTTTGCCAACCACTGTTAATCACTAATCCGACTACTAAAAATGACTTTGCCCAACAATTGTAATGACTTTGCCAACCACTGTTAATCACTAATCCGACCACTAAAAATGACTTTTCCCAACAATTGTAATGATTTTGCCAACCACATTTTATCACTTATCCGACCAATAAAAATGACTTTGCCCAACAATTGTAATGACTTTGCCAACCACTTTTAATCACTAATCCGACCTCTAAAATCGACTTTGCCCAACAATTGTAATGACTTTGCCCAAAATTTGGTAATGACTTTGCCAACCATAGTTAATCACTTATCCGACCTCTAAAAATGACTTTGCCCAACAATTGTAATGACTTTGCCGACCACTGTTAATCACTAATCCGACCACTAAAAATGACTTTGCCCAACAATTGGAATGACTTTGCCAACCACTCGTAATGACTTTGCCAACCACTGTTAATCAATTATCCGACCTCTAAAAATGACTATGCCCAACAATTGTAATGAATTTGCCCAACACTTGTAATGACTTTGCCAACCACTGTTAATTACTTATCCGACCTCTAAAAATGACTTTGAACAACAATTGTAATGACTTTGCCAACCACTGTTAATCACTTATCCGACCTCTAAGAATTACTTTGCAAACCATTGGTAATGACTTTGCCAACCACTGTTAATTGCTTATCCGACCTCTAAAATCGACTTTGCCCAACAATTGTAATGACTTTGCCAACCACTGTTAATCACTTATCCTACCTCTAAAAATGACTATGCCCAACAATTGTAATGAATTTGACCAACAATTGTAATGACTTTGCCAACCACTGGTAATGACTATGCATACCACTGTTAATCAATTATCCGACCTCTAAAAATGCCTATGCCCAACAATTGTAATGAATTTGCCCAACAATTGTAATGACTTTGCCAACCACTGTTTATCACTTATCCGACCTCTAAAAATGACTTTGCCCGACTATTGTAATGACTTTGCCAACCACTGTTAATCACTTATCCGACCTCTAAAAATGACTTGGCCAACCACTCGTAATGACTTTGCCAACCACTGTTAATCAATTATCCGACCTCTAAAAATGACTATGCCCAACAATTGTAATGAATTTGCCCAACACTTGTAATGACTTTGCCAACCACTGTTAATTACTTATCCGACCTCTAAAAATGACTTTGAACAACAATTGTAATGACTTTGCCAACCACTGTTAATCACTTATCCGACCTCTAAAAATTACTTTGCAAACCACTGGTAATGACTTTGCCAACCACTGTTAATTGCTTATCCGACCTCTAAAATCGACTTTGCCCAACAATTCTAATGACTTTGCCAACCACTGTTAATCACTTATCCGACCTCTAAAAATGACTATTCCCAACAATTGTAATGAATTTGACCAACAATTGTAATGACTTTGCCAACCACTGGTAATGACTATGCATACCACTGTTAATCAATTATCCGACCTCTAAAAATGCCTATGCCCAACAATTGTAATGAATTTGCCCAACAATTGTAATGACTTTGCCAACCACTGTTAATCACTTATCCGACCTCTAAAAATGACTTTGCCCAACTATTGTAATGACTTTGCCAACCACTGTTAATCACTTATCCGACCTCTAAAAATGACTTGGCCAACCACTGGTAATGACTTTGCCAACCACTGTTAATCACTAATCCGACCACTAAAAATGACTTTGCCCAACAATTGCAATGACTTTGCCAACCACTTTTAATCACTAATCCGACCTCTAAAATCGACTTTGTCCAACAATTGAAATGACTTTGCCCAAAATTTGGTAATGACTTTGCCAACCATAGTTAATCACTTATCCGACCTCTAAAAATGACTTTGCCCAACAATTGTAATGACTTTGCCGACCACTGTTAATCACTAATCCGACCACTAAAAATGACTTTGCCCAACAATTGGAATGACTTAGCCATCCACTCGTAATGACTTTGCCAACCACTGTTAATCAATTATCCGACCTCTAAAAATGACTATGCCCAACAATTGTAATGAATTTGCCCAACACTTGTAATGACTTTGCCAACCACTGTTAATTACTTATCCGACCTCTAAAAATGACTTTGAACAACAATTGTAATGACTTTGCCAACCACTGTTAATCACTTATCCGACCTCTAAGAATTACTTTGCAAACCACTGGTAATGACTTTGCCAACCACTGTTAATTGCTTATCCGACCTCTATAATCGACTTTGCCCAACAATTGTAATGACTTTGCCAACCACTGTTAATCACTTATCCTACCTCTAAAAATGACTATGCCCAACAATTGTATTGAATTTGACCAACAATTGTAATGACTTTGCCAACCACTGGTAATGACTATTGATACCAATGTTAATCAATTATCCGACCTCTAAAAATGCCTATGCCCAACAATTGTAATGAATTTGCCCAACAATTGTAATGACTTTGCCAACCACTGTTTATCACTTATCCGACCTCTAAAAATGACTTTGCCCAACTATTGTAATGACTTTGCCAACCACTGTTAATCACTTATCCGACCTCTAAAAATGACTTGGCCAACCACTCGTAATGACTTTGCCAACCACTGTTAATCAATTATCCGACCTCTAAAAATGACTATGCCCAACAATTGTAATGAATTTGCCCAACACTTGTAATGACTTTGCCAACCACTGTTAATTACTTATCCGACCTCTAAAAATGACTTTGAACAACAATTGTAATGACTTTGCCAACCACTGTTAATCACTTATCCGACCTCTAAAAATTACTTTGCAAACCACTGGTAATGACTTTGCCAACCACTGTTAATTGCTTATCCGACCTCTAAAATCGACTTTGCCCAACAATTCTAATGACTTTGCCAACCACTGTTAATCACTTATCCGACCTCTAAAAATTACTTTGCAAACCACTGGTAATTACTTTGCCAACCACTGTTAATTGCTTATCCGACCTCTAAAATCGACTTTGCCCAACAATTCTAATGACTTTGCCAACCACTGTTAATCACTTATCCGACCTCTAAAAATGAGTATGCCCAACAATTGTAATGAATTTGATCAACAATTGTAATGACTTTGCCAACCAATCGTAATGACTTTGCCAACCACTGTTAATCAATTATCCGACCTCTAAAAATGACTATGCCCAACAATTGTAATGAATTTGCCCAACACTTGTAATGACTTTGCCAACCACTGTTAATTACTTATCCGACCTCTAAAAATGACTTTGAACAACAATTGTAATGACTTTGCCAACCACTGTTAATCACTTATCCGACCTCTAAGAATTACTTTGCAAACCACTGGTAATGACTTTGCCAACCACTGTTAATTACTTATCCGACCTCTAAAAATGACTTTGAACAACAATTGTAATGACTTTGCCAACCACTGTTAATCACTTATCCGACCTCTAAAAATTACTTTGCAAACCACTGGTAATGACTTTGCCAACCACTGCTAATTGCTTATCTGACCTCTAAAATCGACTTTGCCCAACAATTCTAATGACTTTGCCAACCACTGTTAATCACTTATCCGACCTCTAAAAATGAGTATGCCCAACAATTGTAATGAATTTGACCAACAATTGTAATGACTTTGCCAACCAATCGTAATGACTTTGCCAACCACTGTAAATCAATTATCCGACCTCTAAAAATGACTATGCCCAACAATTGTTTTGAATTTGCCCAACACTTGTAAAGACTTTGCCAACCACTGTTAATTACTTATCCGACCTCTAAAAATCGACTTTGCCCAACAATTGTAATGACTTTGCCAACCACTGTTAATCACTTATCCTACCTCTAAAAATGACTATGCCCAACAATTGTATTGAATTTGACCAACAATTGTAATGACTTTGCCAACCACTGGTATTGACTATGCATACCACTGTTAATCAATTATCCGACCTCTAAAAATGCCTATGCCCAACAATTGTAATGAATTTGCCCAGCAATTGTAATGACTTTGCCAACCACTGTTTATCACTTATCCGACCTCTAAAAATGACTTTGCCAAACTATTGTAATGACTTTGCCAACCACTGTTAATCACTTATCCGACCTCTAAAAATGACTTGGCCAACCACTCGTAATGACTTTGCCAACCACTGTTAATCAATTATCCGACCTCTAAAAATGACTATGCCCAAAAATTGTAATGAATTTGCCCAACACTTGTAATGACTTTGCCAACCACTGTTAATTACTTATCCGACCTCTAAAAATGACTTTGAACAACAATTGTAATGACTTTGCCAACCACTGTTAATCACTTATCTGACCTCTAAAAATTACTTTGCAAACCACTGGTAATGACTTTGCCAACCACTGTTAATTGCTTATCCGACCTCTAAAAATGAGTATGCCCAACAATTGTAATGAATTTGACCAACAATTGTAATGACTTTGCCAACCACTGGTAATGACTATGCATACCACTGTTAATCAATTATCCGACCTCTAAAAATGCCTATGCCCAACAATTGTAATGAATATGCCCAACAATTGTAATGACTTTGCCAACCACTGTTAATCACTTATCCGACCTCTAAAAATGACTTTGCCCAACTATTGTAATGACCTTGCCAACCACTGTTAATCACTTATCCGACCTCTAAAAATGACTTGGCCAACCACTAGTAATGACTTTGCCAACCACTATTAATCACTAATCCGACCACTAAAAATGACTTTGCCCAACAATTGTAATGACTTTGCCAACCACTTTTAATCACTAATCCGACCTCTAAAATCGACTTTGCCCAACAATTGTAATGACTTTGCCCAAAATTTGGTAATGACTTTGCCAACCATAGTTAATCACTTATCCGATCTCTAAAAATGACTTTGCCCAACAATTGTAATGACTTTGCCAACCACTGTTAATCACTTATCCGACCACTAAAAATGACTTTGCCCAACAATTGGAATGACTTTGCAAACGACAATTAATCACTTATCCGACCGCTCAAAATGACTTTGCCCAACAATTGTAATGACTTTGCCAACCACTGTTAATTGCTTATCCGACCTCTAAAAATGACTTTGCCCAACAATTGTAATGACTTTGCCAACGACTGTTAATCATTTATCCGACCTCTAAAAATGACTTTGCCAACCACTGGTAATGACTTTGCCAACCACTTTTAATCACTAAACAGACCTCTAAAATCGACTTGCCCAACCACTGGTAATGACTTTGCCAACCACTGTTAATCACTAATCCGACCACTAAAAATGACTTTGCCCAACAATTGTAATGACTTTGCCAACCACTGTTAATCACTAATCCGACCACTAAAAATGACTTTGCCCAACAATTGTAATGATTTTGCCAACCACAGTTTATCACTTATCCGACCGCTAAAAATGACTTTGCCCAACAATTGTAATGACTTAGCCAACCACTGGTAATGACTTTGCCAACCACTGTTAATCAATTATCCGACCTCTAAAAATGACTATGCCCAACAATTGTAATGACTTTGCCCAAAAATTGTAATGACTTTGCCAACCATAGTTAATCACTTATCCGACCTCTAAAAATTACTTTGCCCAACAATTGTAATGACTTTGCCAACCACTGTTAATCACTTATCCTACCTCTAAAAATTACTTTGCCCAACAATTGTAATGACTTTGCCAACCACTGTTAATCACTTATCCGACCTCTAAAAATGACTTTGCCCAACAATTGTAATGACTTTGCCAACCACATTTAATCACTAATCCGACCTCTAAAAATGACTTTGCCCAATAATTGTAATGACTTTGCCAACCACTGTTAATTGCTTATCCGACCTCTAAAAATGACTTTGCCTAACAATTGTAATGACTTTGCCAACCACTGTTAATCATTTATCCGACCTCTCAAAATGACTTTGCCAACCACTGTTAATCACTAATCCGACCACTAAAAATGACTTTGCCCAAAATTTGTAAAGACTTTGCCAACCACATTTAATCACTAATCCGACCTCTAAAAATGACTTTGCCCAACAATTGTAATGACTTTGCCAACCACATTTAATCACTAATCCGACCACTAAAAATGACTTTGCCCAACAATTGGAATGACTTTGCAAACGACAATTAATCACTTATCCGACCGCTCAAAATGACTTTGCCCAACAATTGTAATGACTTTGCCAACGACTGTTAATCACTTATCCTACCTCTAAAAATTACTTTGCCCAACAATTGTAATGACTTTGCCAACCACTGTTAATCACTTATCCAACCTCTAAAAATGACTTTGCCCAACAATTGTAACGACTTTGCCCAACAAATGAATAACTTTGCTAACCACTATTAATCACTAATCCGACCTCTAAAAATGACTTTGACCAACAATTGTAATGACTTTGCCAACCACTGTTAATTGCTTTTCCGACCTCTAAAAATGACTTAGCCCAACAATTGTAATGACTTTGCCAACCACTGTTAATCATTTATCCCACCTCTAAAAATGACTTTGCCAACCACTGGTAATGACTTTGCCAACCACTTTTAATCACTAAACAGACCTCTAAAATCGACTTGCCCAACAATTGTAATGACTTTGCCAACCACTATTTATCACTAATCCGCCCTCTAAAAATGACTTTGCCCAACAATTGTAATGACTTTGCCAACCACTGTTAATCATTTATCCGACCTCTCAAAATGACTTTGCCAACCACTGTTAATCACTAATCCGACCACTAAAAATGACTTTGCCCAAAATTTGTAAAGACTTTGCCAACCACATTTAATCACTAATCCGACCTCTAAAAATGACTTTGCCCAACAATTGTAATGACTTTGCCAACCACATTTAATCACTAATCCGACCACTAAAAATGACTTTGCCCAACAATTGGAATGACTTTGCAAACGACAATTAATCACTTATCCGACCGCTAAAAATGACTTTGCCCAACAATTGTAATGACTTTGCCAACGACTGTTAATCACTTATCCTACCTCTAAAAATTACTTTGCCCAACAATTGTAATGACTTTGCCAACCACTGTTAATCACTTATCCAACCTCTAAAAATGACTTTGCCCAACAATTGTAACGACTTTGCCCAACAAATGAATAACTTTGCTAACCACTATTTATCACTAATCCGACCTCTAAAAATGACTTTGACCAACAATTGTAATGACTTTGCCAACCACTGTTAATTGCTTTTCCGACCTCTAAAAATGACTTTGCCCAACAATTGTAATGACTTTGCCAACCACTGTTAATCATTTATCCCACCTCTAAAAATGACTTTGCCAACCACTGGTAATGACTTTGCCAACCACTTTTAATCACTAAACAGACCTCTAAAATCGACTTGCCCAACAATTGTAATGACTTTGCCAACCACTATTTATCACTAATCCGACCTCTAAAAATGACTTTGCCCAACAATTGTAATGACTTTGCCGACCACTTTAAATCACTAAACAGACCTCTAAAATCGACTTTGCCCAACAATTGTAATGACTTTGCCAACCACTATTTATCACTAATCCGACCTCTAAAAATGACTTTGCCAACCACTGGTAAAGACTTTGCCAACCACTGATAATCACTAATCCGACCAAAAAAAATGACTTTGCCCAACAATTGTAATGACTTTGCCAACCACTGTTAATCACTTATCCTACCTTTAAAAATTACTTTGCCCAACAATTGCAATGACTTTGCCAACCACTGTTAATTGCTTATCCGACCTCTAAAAATGACTTCGCCCAACAATTGTAATGACTTTGCCAACCACTGTTAATCATTTATCCGACCTCTAAAAATGACTTTGCCAACCACTGGTAATGACTTTGCCAACCACTTTAAATCACTAAACAGACCTCTAAAATCGACTCGCCCAACAATTGGAATGACTTTGCCAACCACTATTTATCACTAATCCGACCTCTAAAAATGACTTTGCCCAACAATTGTAATGACTTTGCCAACCACTTTTAATCACTAAACAGACCTCTAAAATCGACTTTGCCCAACAATTGTAATGACTTTGCCAACCACTATTTATCACTAATCCGACCTATAAAAATGACTTTGCCGACCACTGGTATTGACTTTGCCAACCACTGTTAATCACTAATCCGACCACTAAAAATGACTTTGCCCAACAATTGTAATGACTTTGCCAACCACTGTTAATCACTAATCCGACCACTAAAAATGACTTTGCCCAACAATTGTAATGATTTTGCCAACCACAGTTTATCACTTATCCGACCGCAAAAAATGACTTTCCCCAACAATTGTAATGACTTTGCCAACCACTGTTAATCACTTATCCTACCTCTAAAAATTACTTTGCCCAACAATAGTAATGACTTTGCCAACCACTGTTAATTGCTTATCCGACCTCTAAAAATGACTTTGCCCAACAATTGTAATGACTTTGCGAACCACTGTTAATCATTTATCCGACCTCTAAAAATGACTTTGCCAACCACTGGTAATGACTTTGCCAACCACTGTTAATCACTAATCCGACCACTAAAAATGACTTTGCCCAACAATTGTAATGACTTTGCCAACCACTGTTAATCACTAATCCGACCACTAAAAATGACTTTGCCCAACAATTGTAATGATTTTGCCAACCACAGTTTATCACTTATCCGACCGCAAAAAATGACTTTCCCCAACAATTGTAATGACTTTGCCAACCACTGTTAATCACTTATCCTACCTCTAAAAATTACTTTGCCCAACAATTGTAATGACTTTGCCAACCACTGTTAATTGCTTATCCGACCTCTAAAAATGACTTTGCCCAACAATTGTAATGACTTTGCCAACCACTGTTAATCATTTATCCGACCTCTAAAAATGACTTTGCCAACCACTGGTAATGACTTTGCCAACCACTTTTAATCACTAAACAGACCTCTAAAATCGACTTGCCCAACAATTGTAATGACTTTGCCAACCACTATTTATCACTAATCCGACCTCTAAAAATGACTTTGCCCAACAATTGTAATGACTTTGCCAACCACTTTTAATCACTAAACAGACCTCTAAAATCGACTTTGCCCAACAATTGTAATTACTTTGCCAACCACTATTTATCACTAATCCGACCTATAAAAATGACTTTGCCAACCACTGGTAATGACTTTGCCAACCACTGTTAATCACTTATCCGACCGCTGAAAATGACTTTGCCCAACAATTGTAATGACTTAGCCAACCACTGGTAATGATTTGCCAACCACTGTTAATCAATTATCCGACCTCTAAAAATGACTATGCCCAACAATTGTAATGAATTTGCCAACCACTGTTAATCACTTATCAGACCTCTAAAAATGACTTTGAACAACAATTGTAATGACTTTGCCAACCACTGTTAATCACTTATCCGACCTCTAAAAATTACTTTGCCAACCACTGGTAATGACTTTGACAACCACTGTTAATTGCTTATCCGACCTCTAAAATCGACTTTGCCCAACAATTGTAATGACTTTGCCAACCACTGTTAATCACTTATCCTACCTCTAAAAATTACTTTGCCCAACAATTGAAATGACTTTGCCAACCACTGTTAATCACTTATCCGACCTCTAAAAATGACTATGCCCAACAATTGTAATGAATTTGCCCAAAAATTGTAATGACTTTGCCAACCACTGGTAATGACTATGCCAACCACTGTTAATCAATTATCCGACCTATAAAAATTACTATGCCCAACAATTGTAATGAATTTGCCCAACAATTGTAATGACTTTGCCAACCACTGTTAATCACTTATCCGACCTCTAAAAATGACTTTGCCCAACTATTGTAATGACTTTACCAACCACTGTTAATCACTTATCCGACCTCTAAAAATGACTTTGCCAACCACTGGTAATGACTTTGCCAACCACTGTTAATTGCTTATCCGACCTCTAAAAACGACTTTGTCCAACAATTGTAATGACTCTGCCAACCACTTTTAATCACTAATCCGACCTCTAAAATCGACTTTGCCCAACAATTGTAATGACTTTGCCAACCACTGTTAATCACTTATCCTACCTCTAAAAATTACTTTGCCCAACAATTGTAATGACTTTGCCAACCACTGTTAATCACTTATCCGACCTCTAAAAATGACTATGCCCAACAATTGTAATGAATTTGCCCAAAAATTGTAATGACTTTGCCAACCACTGGTAATGACTATGCCAACCACTGTTAATCAATTATCCGACCTATAAAAATTACTATGCCCAACAATTGTAATGAATTTGCCCAACAATTGTAATGACTTTGCCAACCACTGTTAATCACTTATCCGACCTCTAAAAATGACTTTGCCCAACTATTGTAATGACTTTGCCAACCACTGTTAATCACTTATCCGACCTCTAAAAATGACTTTGCCAACCACTGGTAATGACTTTGCCAACCACTGTTAATCACTTATCCTACCTCTAAAAATTACTTTGCCCAACAATTGTAATGACTTTGCCAACCACTGTTAATCACTTATCCTACCTTTAAAAATTACTTTGCCCAACAATTGTAATGACTTTGCCAACCACTGTTAATCACTTATCCGACCTCTTAAAATGACTATGCCCAACAATTGTAATGAATTTGCCCAATAATTGTAATGACTTTGCCAACCACTGTTAATCACTTATCCTACCTCTAAAAATTACTTTGCCCAACAATTGTAATGACTTTGCCAACCACTGTTAATCACTTATCCAACCTCTAAAAATGACTTTGCCAACCACTGGTAATGACTTTGCCAACCACTGTTAATTGCTTATCCGACCTCTAAAAACGACTTTGCCCAACAATAGTAATGACTTTGCCAACCACTTTTAATCACTAATCCGACCTCTAAAATCGACTTTGCCCAACAATTGTAATGACTTTGCCAACCACTGTTAATCACTTATCCTACCTCTAAAAATGACTTTGCCAACCACTGGTAATGACTTTGCCAACCACTGTTAATCATTTATCCGACCTCTAAAAATGACTTTGCCCAACAATTTTAATAACTTGGTTAACCACTATTAATCACTAATCCGACCTCTAAAAATGAGTTTGCCCAACAATTGTAATGACTTTGCCAACCACTGTTAATCACTTATCCGACCTCTAAAAATGACTTTTCCTACCATTGATAATGACTTTGCCAACCACTGTTAATTGCTTATCCGACCACTAAAAATGACTTTGCCCAACAATTGTAATGACTTTGCCAACCACTGTTAATCACTAATCCGACCACTAAAAATGACTTTGCCCAACAATTGTAATGATTTTGCCAACCACAGTTTATCACTTATCCGACCGCAAAAAATGACTTTCCCCAACAATTGTAATGACTTTGCCAACCACTGTTAATCACTTATCCTACCTCTAAAAATTACTTTGCCCAACAATAGTAATGACTTTGCCAACCACTGTTAATTGCTTATCCGACCTCTAAAAATGACTTTGCCCAACAATTGTAATGACTTTGCGAACCACTGTTAATCATTTATCCGACCTCTAAAAATGACTTTGCCAACCACTGGTAATGACTTTGCCAACCACTGTTAATCACTAATCCGACCACTAAAAATGACTTTGCCCAACAATTGTAATGACTTTGCCAACCACTGTTAATCACTAATCCGACCACTAAAAATGACTTTGCCCAACAATTGTAATGATTTTGCCAACCACAGTTTATCACTTATCCGACCGAAAAATTACTTTCCCCAACAATTGTAATGACTTTGCCAACCACTGTTAATCACTTATCCTACCTCTAAAAATTACTTTGCCCAACAATTGTAATGACTTTGCCAACCACTGTTAATTGCTTATCCGACCTCTAAAAATGACTTTGCCCAACAATTGTAATGACTTTGCGAACCACTGTTAATCATTTATCCGACCTCTAAAAATGACTTTGCCAACCACTGGTAATGACTTTGCCAACCACTTTTAATCACTAAACAGACCTCTAAAATCGACTTGCCCAACAATTGTAATGACTTTGCCAACCACTATTTATCACTAATCCGACCTCTAAAAATGACTTTGCCCAACAATTGTAATGACTTTGCCAACCACTTTTAATCACTAAACAGACCTCTAAAATCGACTTTGCCCAACAATTGTAATTACTTTGCCAACCACTATTTATCACTAATCCGACCTATAAAAATGACTTTGCCAACCACTGGTAATGACTTTGCCAACCACTGTTAATCACTTATCCGACCGCTGAAAATGACTTTGCCCAACAATTGTAATGACTTAGCCAACCACTGGTAATGATTTGCCAACCACTGTTAATCAATTATCCGACCTCTAAAAATGACTATGCCCAATAATTGTAATGAATTTGCCAACCACTGTTAATCACTTATCCGACCTCTAAAAATGACTTTGAACAACAATTGTAATGACTTTGCCAACCACTGTTAATCACTTATCCGACCTCTAAAAGTTACTTTGCCAACCACTGGTAATGACTTTGACAACCACTGTTAATTGCTTATCCGACCTCTAAAATCGACTTTGCCCAACAATTGTAATGACTTTGCCAACCACTGTTAATCACTTATCCTACCTCTAAAAATTACTTTGCCCAACAATTGAAATGACTTTGCCAACCACTGTTAATCACTTATCCGACCTCTAAAAATGACTATGCCCAACAATTGTAATGAATTTGCCCAAAAATTGTAATGACTTTGCCAACCACTGGTAATGACTATGCCAACCACTGTTAATCAATTATCCGACCTATAAAAATTACTATGCCCAACAATTGTAATGAATTTGCCCAACAATTGTAATGACTTTGCCAACCACTGTTAATCACTTATCCGACCTCTAAAAATGACTTTGCCCAACTATTGTAATGACTTTGCCAACCACTGTTAATCACTTATCCGACCTCTAAAAATGACTTTGCCAACCACTGGTAATGACTTTGCCAACCACTGTTAATTGCTTATCCGACCTCTAAAAACGACTTTGTCCAACAATTGTAATGACTCTGCCAACCACTTTTAATCACTAATCCGACCTCTAAAATCGACTTTGCCCAACAATTGTAATGACTTTGCCAACCACTGTTAATCACTTATCCTACCTCTAAAAATTACTTTGCCCAACAATTGTAATGACTTTGCCAACCACTGTTAATCACTTATCCGACCTCTAAAAATGACTATGCCCAACAATTGTAATGAATTTGCCCAAAAATTGTAATGACTTTGCCAACCACTGGTAATGACTATGCCAACCACTGTTAATCAATTATCCGACCTATAAAAATTAGTATGCCCAACAATTGTAATGAATTTGCCCAACAATTGTAATGACTTTGCCAACCACTGTTAATCACTTATCCGACCTCTAAAAATGACTTTGCCCAACTATTGTAATGACTTTGCCAACCACTGTTAATCACTTATCCGACCTCTAAAAATGACTTTGCCAACCACTGGTAATGACTTTGCCAACCACTGTTAATCACTTATCCTACCTCTAAAAATTACTTTGCCCAACAATTGTAATGACTTTGCCAACCACTGTTAATCACTTATCCTACCTCTAAAAATTACTTTGCCCAACAATTGTAATGACTTTGCCAACCACTGTTAATCACTTATCCGACCTCTTAAAATGACTATGCCCAACAATTGTAATGAATTTGCCCAATAATTGTAATGACTTTGCCAACCACTGTTAATCACTTATCCTACCTCTAAAAATTACTTTGCCCAACAATTGTAATGACTTTGCCAACCACTGTTAATCACTTATCCTACCTCTAAAAATGACTTTGCCAACCACTGGTAATGACTTTGCCAACCACTGGTAATGACTTTGCCAACCACTGGTAATGACTTTGCCAACCACTGTTAATCATTTATCCGACCTCTAAAAATGACTTTGCCCAACAATTTTAATAACTTGGTTAACCACTATTAATCACTAATCCGACCTCTAAAAATGAGTTTGCCCAACAATTGTAATGACTTTGCCAACCACTGTTAATCACTTATCCGACCTCTAAAAATGACTTTTCCTACCATTGATAATGACTTTGCCAACCACTGTTAATTGCTTATCCGACCTCTAAAAACGACTTTGCCCAACAATTGTAATGACTTTGCCAACCTGTTTTAATCACTAATCCGACCTCTAAAATCGACTTTGCCCAACAATTGTAATGACTTTGCCAACCACAATTAATCACTTATCCGACCTCTAAAAATGACTTTGCCAACCACTGTTAATCAATTATCCGACCTTTAAAAATGACTATGCCCAACAATTGTAATGAATTTGCCCAATAATTGTAATGACTTTGCCAACCACTGTTAATCACTTATCCGACCTCTAAAAATGACTTTGCCCAACAATTGTAATGACTTTGCCAACCACTGTTAATCACTTATCCGACCTCTAAAAATGACTTTGCCAACCACTGGTAATGACTTTGCCAACCACTGTTAATCACTTATCCGACCTCTAAAAATGACTTTGCCAACCACTGGTAATGACTTTGCCAACCACTGTTAATTGCTTATCCGACCTCTAAAAACGACTTTGCCCAACAATAGTAATGACTTTGCCAACCACTTTTAATCACTAATCCGACCTCTAAAATCGACTTTGCCCAACAATTGCAATGACTTTGCCAACCACTGTTAATCACTTTTCCGACCTCTAAAAATGACTTTGCCCAACAATTGTAATGACTTTGCCAACCACTGTTAATCACTTATCCGACCTCTAAAAATGACTTTTCCTACCATTGATAATGACTTTGCCAACCACTGTTAATTGCTTATCCGACCTCTAAAAACGACTTTGCCCAACAATTGTAATGACTTTGCCAACCTGTTTTAATCACTAATCCGACCTCTAAAATCGACTTTGCCCAACAATTGTAATGACTTTGCCAACCACAATTAATCACTTATCCGACCTCTAAAAATGACTTTGCCAACCACTGTTAATCAATTATCCCACCTTTAAAAATGACTATGCCCAACAATTGTAATGAATTTGCCCAATAATTGTAATGACTTTGCCAACCACTGTTAATCACTTATCCGACCTCTAAAAATGACTTTGCCCAACAATTGTAATGACTTTGCCAACCACTGTTAATCACTTATCCGACCTCTAAAAATGACTTTGCCAACCACTGGTAATGACTTTGCCAACCACTGTTAATTGCTTATCCGACCTCTAAAAACGACTTTGCCCAACAATAGTAATGACTTTGCCAACCACTTTTAATCACTAATCCGACCTCTAAAATCGACTTTGCCCAACAATTGTAATGACTTTGCCAACCACTGTTAATCACTTATCCTACCTCTAAAAATTACTTTGCCCAACAATTGTAATGACTTTGCCAACCACTGTTAATCACTTTTCCGACCTCTAAAAATGACTTTGCCCAACAATTGTAATGACTTTGCCAACCACTGTTAATCACTTATCCGACCTCTAAAAATGACTTTGCCAACCACTGGTAATGACTTTGCCAACCACTGTTAATCACTTATCCGACCTCTAAAAATGACTTTGCCAACCACTGTTAATTGCTTATCCGACCTCTAAAAACGACTTTGCCCAACAATAGTAATGACTTTGCCAACCACTTTAATCACTAATCCGACCTCTAAAATCGACTTTGCCCTACAATTGTAATGACTTTGCCAACCACTGTTAATCACTTATTCTACCTCTAGAAATTACTTTGCCCAACAATTGTAATGACTTTGCCAACCACTGTTAATCACTTATCCGACCTCTAAAAATGACTTTGCCCAACAATTGTAATCACTTTGCCAACCACTGTTAATCACTTATCCAACCTCTAAAAATGACTTTGCCAACCACTGGTAATGACTTTACCAACCACTGTTAATTGCTTATCCGACCTCTAAAAACGACTTTGCCCAACAATAGTAATGACTTTGCCAACCACTTTTAATCACTAATCCGACCTCTAAAATCGACTTTGCCCAACAATTGTAATGACTTTGCCAACCACTGTTAATCTCTTATCCTACCTCTAAAAATTACTTTGCACAACAATTGTAATGACTTTGCCAACCACTGTTAATCACTTTTCCGACCTCTAAAAATGACTTTGCCAACCACTGGTAATGACTTTGCCAACCACTGGTAATGACTTTTCCAACCACTGGTAATGACTTTGCCAACCACTGTTAATCATTTATCCGACCTCTAAAAATGACTTTGCCCAACAATTTTAATAACTTGGTTAACCACTATTAATCACTAATCCGACCTCTAAAAATGACTTTGCCCAACAATTGTAATGACTTTGCCAACCACTGTTAATCACTTATCCGACCTCTAAAAATGACTTTTCCTACCAATGATAATGACTTTGCCAACCACTGTTAATTGCTTATCCGACCTCTAAAAACGATTTTGCCCAACAATTGTAATGACTTTGCCAACCTGTATTAATCACTAATCCGACCTCTAAAATCGACTTTGCCCAACAATTGTAATGACTTTGCCAACCACAATTAATCACTAATCCGACCTCTAAAAATGACTTTGCCCAACAATTGTAATGACTTTGCACAACAATTGTAATAACTTTGCTTACCACTGTTAATCACTTATCCGACCTCTAAAAATGACTTTGCCAACCACTGGTAATGACTTTGCCAACCACTGTTAATCACTTATCCGACCTCTAAAAATGACTTTGCCCAACAATTGTAATGACTTTGCCAACCACTGTTAATCACTTATCCGACCTCTAAAAATGACTTTGCCAACCACTGGTAATGACTTTGCCAACCACTGTTAATTGCTTATCCGACCTCTAAAAACGACCTTGCCCAACAATAGTAATGACTTTGCCAACCACTTTTAATCACTAATCCGACCTCTAAAATCGACTTTGCCCAACAATTGTAATGACTTTGCCAACCACTGTTAATCACTTATCCTACCTCTAAAAATTACTTTGCCCAACAATTGTAATGACTTTGCCAACCACTGTTAATCACTAATCCGACCCCTAAAAATGACTTTGCCCAACAATTGTAATGACTTTGCCAACCACTGTTAATCACTTATCCGACCTCTAAAAATGACTTTGCCCAACAATAGAAATGACTTTGCCAACCACTTTTAATCACTAATCCGACCTCTAAAATCGACTTTGCCCAACAATTGTAATGACTTTGCCAACCACTGTTAATCACTTATCCTACCTCTAAAAATTACTTTGCCCAACAATTGTAATGACTTTGCCAACCACTGTTAATCACTTTTCCGACCTCTAAAAATGACTTTGCCAACCACTGGTAATGACTTTGCCAACCACTGGTAATGACTTTGCCAACCACTGTTAATCATTTATCCGACCTCTAAAAATGACTTTGCCCAACAATTTTAATAACTTGGTTAACCACTATTAATCACTAATCCGACCTCTAAAAATGACTTTGCCCAACAATTGTAATGACTTTGCCAACCACTGTTAATCACTTATCCGACCTCTAAAAATGACTTTTCCTACCATTGATAATGACTTTGCCAACCACTGTTAATCACTTATCCTACCTCTAAAAATTACTTTGCCCAACAATTGTAATGACTTTGCCAACCACTGTTAATCACTTATCCTACCTCTAAAAATTACTTTGCCCAACAATTGTAATGACTTTGCCAACCACTGTTAATCACTTTTCCGACCTATAAAAATGACTTTGCCAACCACTGGTAATGACTTTGCCAACCACTGGTAATGACTTTGCCAACCACTGGTAATGACTTTGCCAACCACTGTTAATCACTTATCCGACCTCTAAAAATGACTTTGCCCAACAATTGTAATGACTTTGCCAACCACTGTTAATCACTTATCCGACCTCTAAAAATGACTTTGCCCAACAATAGTAATGACTTTGCCAACCACTTTTAATCACTAATCCGACCTCTAAAATCGACTTTGCCCAACAATTGTAATGACTTTGCCAACCACTGTTAATCACTTATCCTACCTCTAAAAATTACTTTGCCCAACAATTGTAATGACTTTGCCAACCACTGTTAATCACTTTTCCGACCTCTAAAAATGACTTTGCCAACCACTGGTAATGACTTTGCCAACCACTGGTAATGACTTTGCCAACCACTGTTAATCATTTATCCGACCTCTAAAAATGACTTTGCCCAACAATTTTGATAACTTGGTTAACCACTATAAATCACTAATCCGACCTCTAAAAATGACTTTGCCCAACAATTGTAATGACTTTGCCAACCACTGTTAATCACTTATCCGACCTCTAAAAATGACTTTTCCTACCATTGATAATGACTTTGCCAACCACTGTTAATCACTAATCCTACCTCTGAAAATTACTTTGCCCAACAATTGTAATGACTTTGCCAACCACTGTTAATCACTTTTCCGACCTCTAAAAATGACTTTGCCAACCACTGGTAATGACTTTGCCAACCACTGGTAATGACTTTGCCAACCACTGTTAATCATTTATCCGACCTCTAAAAATGACTTTGCCCAACAATTTTAATAACTTGGTTAACCACTATTAATCACTAATCCGACCTCTAAAAATGACTTTGCCCAACAATTGTAATGACTTTGCCAACCACTGTTAATCACTTATCCGACCTCTAAAAATGACTTTTCCTACCATTGATAATGACTTTGCCAACCACTGTTAATTGCTTATCCGACCTCTAAAAACGACTTTGCCCAACAATTGTAATGACTTTGCCAACC
The DNA here is from genome assembly GCA_025491095.1 of Brachionus asplanchnoidis. NCBI lineage: Eukaryota > Metazoa > Rotifera > Eurotatoria > Ploima > Brachionidae > Brachionus > Brachionus asplanchnoidis. The sequence continues at coordinate 254,147 of JAILYF010000049.1, read as the reverse complement.
TGTTTTAATCACTAATCCGACCTCTAAAATCGACTTTGCCCAACAATTGTAATGACTTTGCCAACCACAATTAATCACTAATCCGACCTCTAAAAATGACTTTGCCCAACAATTGTAATGACTTTGCCAACCACTGTTAATAACTTATCCGACCTCTAAAAATGACTTTGCCCAACAATTGTAACGACTTTGCACAACAATTGTAATAACTTTGCTTACCACTATTAATCACTATTCCGACCTCTAAAAATGCCTTTGCCCAACAATTGTAATGACTTTGCCAACCACTGTTAATCACTTATTTGACCTCTAAAAATGACTTTGCCAACCACTGGTAATGACTTTGCCAACCACAATTAATCACTAATCCGACCTCTAAAAATGACTTTGCCCAACAATTGTAATGACTTTGCCAACCACTGTTAATAACTTATCCGACCTCTAAAAATGACTTTGCCCAACAATTGTAACGACTTTGCAGAACAATTGTAATAACTTTGCTTACCACTATTAATCACTATTCCGACCTCTAAAAATGCCTTTGCCCAACAATTGTAATGACTTTGCCAACCACTGTTAATCACTTATCCGACCTCTAAAAATGACTTTGCCAACCACTGGTAATGACTTTGCCAACCACTGTTAATCATTTATCCGACCTCTAAAAATGACTTTGCCCAACAATTGTAATCACTTTGCCAACCACTGTTAATCACTTATCCGACCTCTAAAAATGACTTTTCCTACCATTGGTAATGACTTTGCCAACCACTGTTAATTGCTTATCCGACCTCTAAAAACGACTTTGGCCAACAATTGTAATGACTTTGCCAACTACTTTTAAACACTAATCCGACCTCTAAAATCGACTTTGCCCAACAATTTTAATGACTTTGCTTACCACTTTTAATCACTAATCCGACCTCTAAAATCGACTTTGCCCAACAATTGTAATGAATTTGCCCAATAATTGTAATGACTTTGCCAACCACTGTTAATCACTTATCCGACCTCTAAAAATGACTATGCCCAACAATTGTAATGACATTGCCAACCACTGTTAATCACTTATCCGACCTCTAAAAATGACTTTGCCAACCACTGTTAATTGCTTATCCGACCTCTAAAAACGACTTTGCCCAACAATAGTAATGACTTTGCCAACCACTTTTAATCACTAATCCGACCTCTAAAATCGACTTTGCCCAACAATTGTAATGACTTTGCCAACCACTGTTAATCACTTATCCTACCTGTAAAAATTACTTTGCCCAACAATTGTAATGACTTTGCCAACCACTGTTAATCACTTTTCCGACCTCTAAAAATGACTTTGCCAACCACTGGTAATGACTTTGCCAACCACTGGTAATGACTTTGCCAACCACTGTTAATCATTTATCCGACCTCTAAAAATGACTTTGCCCAACAATTTTAATAACTTTGTTAACCACTATTAATCACTAATCCGACCTCTAAAATCGACTTTGCCCAACAATTGTAATGACTTTGCCAACCACTGTTAATCACTTATCCTACCTCTAAAAATTACTTTGCCCAACAATTGTAATGACTTTGCCAACCACTGTTAATCACTTTTCCGACCTCTAAAAATGACTTTGCCAACCACTGGTAATTACTTTGCCAACCACTGGTAATGACTTTGCCAACCACTGTTAATCATTTATCCGACCTCTAAAAATGACTTTGCCCAACAATTTTAATAACTTGGTTAACCACTATTAATCACTAATCCGACCTCTAAAAATGACTTTGCCCAACAATTGAAATGACTTTGCCAACCACTGTTAATCACTTATCCGACCTCTAAAAATGACTTTTCCTACCATTGATAATGACTTTGCCAACCACTGTTAATCACTTATCCTACCTCTAAAAATTACTTTGCCCAACAATTGTAATGACTTTGCCAACCACTGTTAATCACTTATCCTACCTCTAAAAATTACTTTGCCCAACAATTGTAATGACTTTGCCAACCACTATTAATCACTTTTCCGACCTCTAAAAATGACTTTGCCAACCACTGGTAATGACTTTGCCAACCACTGGTAATGACTTTGCCAACCACTGGTAATGACTTTGCCAACCACTGTTAATCACTTATCCGACCTCTAAAAATGACTTTGCCCAACAATTGTAATGACTTTGCCAACCACTGTTAATCACTTATCCGACCTCTAAAAATGACTTTGCCCAACAATAGTAATGACTTTGCCAACCACTTTTAATCACTAATCCGACCTCTAAAATCGACTTTGCCCAACAATTGTAATGACTTTGCCAACCACTGTTAATCACTTATCCTACCTCTAAAAATTACTTTGCCCAACAATTGTAATGACTTTGCCAACCACTGTTAATCACTTTTCCGACCTCTAAAAATGACTTTGCCAACCACTGGTAATGACTTTGCCAACCACTGGTAATGACTTTGCCAACCACTGTTAATCATTTATCCGACCTCTAAAAATGACTTTGCCCAACAATTTTAATAACTTGGTTAACCACTATAAATCACTAATCCGACCTCTAAAAATGACTTTGCCCAACAATTGTAATGACTTTGCCAACCACTGTTAATCACTTATCCGACCTCTAAAAATGACTTTTCCTACCATTGATAATGACTTTGCCAACCACTGTTAATCACTAATCCTACCTCTGAAAATTACTTTGCCCAACAATTGTAATGACTTTGCCAACCACTGTTAATCACTTTTCCGACCTCTAAAAATGACTTTGCCAACCACTGGTAATGACTTTGCCAACCACTGGTAATGACTTTGCCAACCACTGTTAATCATTTATCCGACCTCTAAAAATGACTTTGCCCAACAATTTTAATAACTTGGTTAACCACTATTAATCACTAATCCGACCTCTAAAAATGACTTTGCCCAACAATTGTAATGACTTTGCCAACCACTGTTAATCACTTATCCGACCTCTAAAAATGACTTTTCCTACCATTGATAATGACTTTGCCAACCACTGTTAATTGCTTATCCGACCTCTAAAAACGACTTTGCCCAACAATTGTAATGACTTTGCCAACCTGTTTTAATCACTAATCCGACCTCTAAAATCGACTTTGCCCAACAATTGTAATGACTTTGCCAACCACAATTAATCACTAATCCGACCTCTAAAAATGACTTTGCCCAACAATTGTAATGACTTTGCCAACCACTGTTAATAACTTATCCGACCTCTAAAAATGACTTTGCCCAACAATTGTAACGACTTTGCACAACAATTGTAATAACTTTGCTTACCACTATTAATCACTATTCCGACCTCTAAAAATGCCTTTGCCCAACAATTGTAATGACTTTGCCAACCACTGTTAATCACTTATTTGACCTCTAAAAATGACTTTGCCAACCACTGGTAATGACTTTGCCAACCACAATTAATCACTAATCCGACCTCTAAAAATGACTTTGCCCAACAATTGTAATGACTTTGCCAACCACTGTTAATAACTTATCCGACCTCTAAAAATGACTTTGCCCAACAATTGTAACGACTTTGCAGAACAATTGTAATAACTTTGCTTACCACTATTAATCACTATTCCGACCTCTAAAAATGCCTTTGCCCAACAATTGTAATGACTTTGCCAACCACTGTTAATCACTTATCCGACCTCTAAAAATGACTTTGCCAACCACTGGTAATGACTTTGCCAACCACTGTTAATCACTTATCCGACCTCTAAAAATGACTTTTCATACCATTGATAATGACTTTGCCAACCACTGTTAATTGCTTATCCGACCTCTAAAAACGACTTTGCCAACAATTGTAATGACTTTGCCAACCTGTTTTAATCACTAATCCGACCTCTAAAATCGACTTTGCCCAACAATTGTAATGACTTTGCCAACCACAATTAATCACTAATCCGACCTCTAAAAATGACTTTGCCCAACAATTGTAATGAAATTGCCAACCACTGTTAATCACTTATCCGACCTCTAAATATGACTTTGCCCAACAATTGTAACGACTTTGCCCAACAACTGTAACGACTTTGCACAACAAATGTAATAACTTTGCTTACCACTATTAATCACAATTCAAACCTCTAAAAATGCCTTTGCCCAGCAATTGTAATGACTTTGCCAACCACTGTTAATCACTTATCCGACCTCTAAAAATGACTTTGCCAACCACTGGTAATGACATGGCCAACCACTGTTAATCACTTATTCGACCACTAAAAATGACTTTGCCCAACAATTGAAATGACTTTGCCAACCACTGTTAATCACTTATCCTACCTCTAAAAATTACTTTGCCCAACAATTGTAATGACTTTGCCAACCACTGTTAATTACTTATCCGACCTCTAAAAATGACTTTGCCAACCACTGGTAATGACTTTGCCAACCACTGTTAATTGCTTATCCGACCTCTAAAAACGACTTTGGCCAACAATTGTAATGACTTTGCCAACTACTTTTAAACACTAATCCGACCTCTAAAATCGACTTTGCCCAACAATTTTAATGACTTTGCTTACCACTTTTAATCACTAATCCGACCTCTAAAATCGACTTTGCCCAACAATTGTAATGACTTTGCCAACCACTATTAATCACTAATCCGACCTATAAAAATGACTTTGCCCAATAATTGTAATGACTCTGCCAACCACTGTAAATCACTTATCCGACCTCTAAAAATGACTTTGCCAACCACTATTAATGACTTTGCCAACCACTGTTAATCACTAATCCGACCACTAAAAATGACTTTGCCCAACAATTGTAATGACTTTGCCAACCACTGTTAATCACTTATCCGACCTCTAAAAATGACCTTGCCCAACAATTGTAATGACTTTGCCAGCCACAGTTTATCACTTATCCGACCGCTAAAAATGACTTTGCCCAACAATTGTAATGACTTTGCCAACTACTTTTAAACACTAATCCGACCTCTAAAATCGACTTTGCCCAACAATTTTAATGACTTTGCTTACCACTTTTAATCACTAATCCGACCTCTAAAATCGACTTTGCCCAACAATTGTAATGACTTTGCCAACCACTATTAATCACTAATCCGACCTCTAAAAATGACTTTGCCCAATAATTGTAATGACTCTGCCAACCACTGTAAATCACTTATCCGACCTCTAAAAATGACTTTGCCAACCACTATTAATGACTTTGCCAACCACTGTTAATCACTAATCCGACCACTAAAAATGACTTTGCCCAACAATTGTAATGACTTTGCCAACCACTGTTAATCACTTATCCGACCTCTAAAAATGACCTTGCCCAACAATTGTAATGACTTTGCCAGCCACAGTTTATCACTTATCCGACCGCTAAAAATGACTTTGCCCAACAATTGTAATGACTTTGCAAACCACTGGTAATGACTTTGCCATCCACTGTTAATCAATTATCCGACCTCTAAAAATGACTATGCCCAACAATTGTAATGACTTTGCCATCCACTGTTAATCACTTATCCGACCTCTAAAAATGACTTTGCCCAACAATTGAAATGACTTTGCCAACCACTGTAAATCACTTATCCGACCCCTAAAAATGACTTTGCCAACTACTGGTAATGACTTTGCCAACCACTGTTAATTGCCTTTCCGACCTCTAAAAACGACTTTGCCCAACGATTGTAATGAATTTGCCCAACAATTGTAATGACTTTGCCAACCACTGTTAATCATTTATCCGACCTCTAAAAATGACTCTGCCCAACAATTTTAATAACTTTGTTAACCACTATTAATCACTAATCCGACCTCTAAAAATGACTTTGCCCACCAATTGTAATGACTTTGCCAACCACTGTTAATCACTTATCCGACCTCTAAAAATGACTTTTCCTACCATTGATAATGACTTTTCCAACCACTGTTAATTGCTTATCCGACCTCTAAAAACGACTTTGCCCAACAATTGTAATGACTTTGCCAACCACTTTTAATCACCAATCCGACCTCTAAAAATGACTTTTCCTACCATTGGTAATGACTTTGCCAACCACTGTTAATTGCTTATCCGACCTCTAAAAACGACTTTGGCCAACAATTGTAATGACTTTGCCAACTACTTTTAAACACTAATCCGACCTCTAAAATCGACTTTGCCCAACAATTTTAATGACTTTGCTTACCACTTTTAATCACTAATCCGACCTCTAAAATCGACTTTGCCCAACAATTGTAATGACTTTGCCAACCACTATTAATCACTAATCCGACCTCTAAAAATGACTTTGCCCAATAATTGTAATGACTCTGCCAACCACTGTAAATCACTTATCCGACCTCTAAAAATGACTTTGCCAACCACTATTAATGACTTTGCCAACCACTGTTAATCACTAATCCGACCACTAAAAATGACTTTGCCCAACAATTGTAATGACTTCGCCAACCACTGTTAATCACTTATCCGACCTCTAAAAATGACCTTGCCCAACAATTGTAATGACTTTGCCAGCCACAGTTTATCACTTATCCGACCGCTAAAAATGACTTTGCCCAACAATTGTAATGACTTTGCAAACCACTGGTAATGACTTTGCCAACCACTGTTAATCAATTATCCGACCTCTAAAAATGACTATGCCCAACAATTGTAATGACTTTGCCATCCACTGTTAATCACTTATCCGACCTCTAAAAATGACTTTGCCCAACAATTGAAATGACTTTGCCAACCACTGTAAATCACTTATCCGACCCCTAAAAATGACTTTGCCAACTACTGGTAATGACTTTGCAAACCACTGTTAATTGCCTTTCCGACCTCTAAAAACGACTTTGCCCAACGATTGTAATGAATTTGCCCAACAATTGTAATGACTTTGCCAACCACTGTTAATCATTTATCCGACCTCTAAAAATGACTCTGCCCAACAATTTTAATAACTTTGTTAACCACTATTAATCACTAATCCGACCTCTAAAAATGACTTTTCCCAACAATTGTAATGACTTTGCCAACCACTGTTAATCACTTATCCGACCTCTAAAAATGACTTTTCCTACCATTGATAATGACTTTTCCAACCACTGTTAATTGCTTATCCGACCTCTAAAAACGACTTTGCCCAACAATTGTAATGACTTTGCTAACCACTTTTAATCACCAATCCGACCTGTAAAAATGACTTTGCCCTACAATTGTAATGACATTGCCAACCACTGTTAATCACTTATCCGACCTCTAAAAATGTCTTTGCCCAACAATTGTAACGAATTTGCACAACAATTGTAATTACTTTGCTTACCACTATTAATCACTAATCCGACCTCTAAAAATGACTTTGCCCAACAATTGTAATGACTTTGCCAACCACTGTTAATCACTTATCCGACCTCTAAAAATGACTTTGCCGACCACTGTTAATCACTAATCCGACCACTAAAAATGACTTTGCCCAACAATTGTAATGACTTTGCCAACCACTTTTAATCACTAATCCGACCTCTAAAATCGACTTTGCCCAACAATTGTAATGACTTTGCCAACCACTGTTAATCATTTATCCGACCTCTAAAAATGACTTTGCCCAACAATTGTAATGACTTTGCCAACCACTGTTAATCACTTATCCGACCTCTAAAAATGACTTTTCCTACCATTGGTAATGACTTTGCCAACCACTGTTAATTGCTTATCCGACCTCTAAAAACGACTTTGGCCAACAATTGTAATGACTTTGCCAACTACTTTTAAACACTAATCCGACCTCTAAAATCGACTTTGCCCAACAATTTTAATGACTTTGCCAACCACTGTTAATCACTTATCCTACCTCTAAAAATTACTTTGCCCAACAATTGTAATGAATTTGCCAACGACTGTTAATCACTTATCCGACCTCTAAAAAAATGACTTTGCCAACCACTGATAATGACTTTGCCAACCACTGTTAATCATTTATCCGACCTCTAAAAATGACTTTTCCTACCATTGGTAATGACTTTGCCAACCACTGTTAATTGCTTATCCGACCTCTAAAAACGACTTTGGCCAACAATTGTAATGACTTTGCCAACTACTTTTAAACACTAATCCGACCTCTAAAATCGACTTTGCCCAACAATTGTAATGACTTTGCCAACCACTGTTAATCACTTATCCTACCTCTAAAAATTACTTTGCCCAACAATTGTAATGACTTTGCCAACCACTGTTAATCACTTATCCGACCTCTAAAAAAATGACTTTGCCAACCACTGATAATGACTTTGCCAACCACTGTTAATCATTTATCCGACCTCTAAAAATGACTTTGCCCAACAATTGTAAGACTTTGCTAACCACTGTTAATCACTTATCCGACCTCTAAAAATGACTTTTCCTACCATTGGTAATGACTTTGCCAACCACTGTTAATTGCTTATCCGACCTCTAAAAACGACTTTGCCCAACAATTGTAATGACTTTGCCAACCACTTTTAATCACCAATCCGACCTCTAAAAATGACTTTTCCTACCATTGGTAATGACTTTGCCAACCACTGTTAATTGCTTATCCGACCTCTAAAAACGACTTTGGCCAACAATTGTAATGACTTTGCCAACTACTTTTAAACACTAATCCGACCTCTAAAATCGACTTTGCCCAACAATTTTAATGACTTTGCTTACCACTTTTAATCACTTATCCGACCTCTAAAAATGACCTTGCCCAACAATTGTAATGACTTTGCCAGCCACAGTTTATCACTTATCCGACCGCTAAAAATGACTTTGCCCAACAATTGTAATGACTTTGCAAACCACTGGTAATGACTTTGCCATCCACTGTTAATCAATTATCCGACCTCTAAAAATGACTTTGCCCAACAATTGTAATGACTTTGCCATCCACTGTTAATCACTTATCCGACCTCTAAAAATGACTTTGCCCAACAATTGAAATGACTTTGCCAACCACTGTAAATCACTTATCCGACCCCTAAAAATGACTTTGCCAACTACTGGTAATGACTTTGCCAACCACTGTTAATTGCCTTTCCGACCTCTAAAAACGACTTTGCCCAACGATTGTAATGAATTTGCCCAACAATTGTAATGACTTTGCCAACCACTGTTAATCATTTATCCGACCTCTAAAAATGACTCTGCCCAACAATTTTAATAACTTTGTTAACCACTATTAATCACTAATCCGACCTCTAAAAATGACTTTGCCCACCAATTGTAATGACTTTGCCAACCACTGTTAATCACTTATCCGACCTCTAAAAATGACTTTTCCTACCATTGATAATGACTTTTCCAACCACTGTTAATTGCTTATCCGACCTCTAAAAACGACTTTGCCCAACAATTGTAATGACTTTGCCAACCACTTTTAATCACCAATCCGACCTCTAAAAATGACTTTTCCTACCATTGGTAATGACTTTGCCAACCACTGTTAATTGCTTATCCGACCTCTAAAAACGACTTTGGCCAACAATTGTAATGACTTTGCCAACTACTTTTAAACACTAATCCGACCTCTAAAATCGACTTTGCCCAACAATTTTAATGACTTTGCTTACCACTTTTAATCACTAATCCGACCTCTAAAATCGACTTTGCCCAACAATTGTAATGACTTTGCCAACCACTATTAATCACTAATCCGACCTCTAAAAATGACTTTGCCCAATAATTGTAATGACTCTGCCAACCACTGTAAATCACTTATCCGACCTCTAAAAATGACTTTGCCAACCACTATTAATGACTTTGCCAACCACTGTTAATCACTAATCCGACCACTAAAAATGACTTTGCCCAACAATTGTAATGACTTTGCCAACCACTGTTAATCACTTATCCGACCTCTAAAAATGACCTTGCCCAACAATTGTAATGACTTTGCCAGCCACAGTTTATCACTTATCCGACCGCTAAAAATGACTTTGCCCAACAATTGTAATGACTTTGCAAACCACTGGTAATGACTTTGCCAACCACTGTTAATCAATTATCCGACCTCTAAAAATGACTATGCCCAACAATTGTAATGACTTTGCCATCCACTGTTAATCACTTATCCGACCTCTAAAAATGACTTTGCCCAACAATTGAAATGACTTTGCCAACCACTGTAAATCACTTATCCGACCCCTAAAAATGACTTTGCCAACTACTGGTAATGACTTTGCAAACCACTGTTAATTGCCTTTCCGACCTCTAAAAACGACTTTGCCCAACGATTGTAATGAATTTGCCCAACAATTGTAATGACTTTGCCAACCACTGTTAATCATTTATCCGACCTCTAAAAATGACTCTGCCCAACAATTTTAATAACTTTGTTAACCACTATTAATCACTAATCCGACCTCTAAAAATGACTTTGCCCAACAATTGTAATGACTTTGCCAACCACTGTTAATCACTTATCCGACCTCTAAAAATGACTTTTCCTACCATTGATAATGACTTTTCCAACCACTGTTAATTGCTTTTCCGACCTCTAAAAACGACTTTGCCCAACAATTGTAATGACTTTGCCAACCACTTTTAATCACCAATCCGACCTGTAAAAATGACTTTGCCCAACAATTGTAATGACATTGCCAACCACTGTTAATCACTTATCCGACCTCTAAAAATGTCTTTGCCCAACAATTGTAACGAATTTGCACAACAATTGTAATAACTTTGCTTACCACTATTAATCACTAATCCGACCTCTAAAAATGACTTTGCCCAACAATTGTAATGACTTTGCCAACCACTGTTAATCACTTATCCGACCTCTAAAAATGACTTTGCCGACCACTGTTAATCACTAATCCGACCACTAAAAATGACTTTGCCCAACAATTGTAATGACTTTGCCAACCACTTTTAATCACTAATCCGACCTCTAAAATCGACTTTGCCCAACAATTGTAATGACTTTGCCAACCACTGTTAATCATTTATCCGACCTCTAAAAATGACTTTGCCCAACAATTGTAATGACTTTGCCAACCACTGTTAATCACTTATCCGACCTCTAAAAATGACTTTTCCTACCATTGGTAATGACTTTGCCAACCACTGTTAATTGCTTATCCGACCTCTAAAAACGACTTTGGCCAACAATTGTAATGACTTTGCCAACTACTTTTAAACACTAATCCGACCTCTAAAATCGACTTTGCCCAACAATTTTAATGACTTTGCCAACCACTGTTAATCACTTATCCTACCTCTAAAAATTACTTTGCCCAACAATTGTAATGAATTTGCCAACGACTGTTTATCACTTATCCGACCTCTAAAAAAATGACTTTGCCAACCACTGATAATGACTTTGCCAACCACTGTTAATCATTTATCCGACCTCTAAAAATGACTTTTCCTACCATTGGTAATGACTTTGCCAACCACTGTTAATTGCTTATCCGACCTCTAAAAACGACTTTGGCCAACAATTGTAATGACTTTGCCAACTACTTTTAAACACTAATCCGACCTCTAAAATCGACTTTGCCCAACAATTGTAATGACTTTGCCAACCACTGTTAATCACTTATCCTACCTCTAAAAATTACTTTGCCCAACAATTGTAATGACTTTGCCAACCACTGTTAATCACTTATCCGACCTCTAAAAAAATGACTTTGCCAACCACTGATAATGACTTTGCCAACCACTGTTAATCATTTATCCGACCTCTAAAAATGACTTTGCCCAACAATTGTAAGACTTTGCCAACCACTGTTAATCACTTATCCGACCTCTAAAAATGACTTTTCCTACCATTGGTAATGACTTTGCCAACCACTGTTAATTGCTTATCCGACCTCTAAAAACGACTTTGGCCAACAATTGTAATGACTTTGCCAACTACTTTTAAACACTAATCCGACCTCTAAAATCGACTTTGCCCTACAATTTTAATGACTTTGCTTACCACTTTTAATCACTAATCCGACCTCTAAAATCGACTTTGCCCAACAATTATAATGACTTTGCCAACCACTATTAATCACAAATCCGACCTCTAAAAATGACTTTGCCCAATAATTGTAATGACTCTGCCAACCACTGTTAATCACTTATCCGACCTCTAAAAATGACTTTGCCAACCACTGTTAATCACTAATCCGACCACTAAAAATGACTTTGCCCAACAATTGTAATGACTTTGCCAACCACTGTTAATCACTAATCCGACCACTAAAAATGACCTTGCCCAACAATTGTAATGACTTTGCCAGCCACAGTTTATCACTTATCCGACCGCTAAAAATGACTTTGCCCAACAATTGTAATGACTTTGCAAACCACTGGTAATGACTTTGCAAACCACTGGTAATGACTTTGCCAACCACTGTTAATCAATTATCCGACCTCTAAAAATGACTATGCCCAACAATTGTAATGAATTTGCCCAACAATTGTAATGACTTTGCCATCCACTGTTAATCACTTATCCGACCTCTAAAAATGACTTTGCCCAACAATTGAAATGACTTTGCCAACCACTGTAAATCACTTATCCGACCCCTAAAAATGACTTTGCCAACTACTGGTAATGACTTTGCCAACCACTGTTAATTGCCTTTCCGACCTCTAAAAACGACTTTGCCCAACGATTGTAATGAATTTGCCCAACAATTGTAATGACTTTGCCAACCACTGTTAATCATTTATCCGACCTCTAAAAACGACTCTGCCCAACCATTTTAATAACTTTGTTAACCACCATTAATCACTAATCCGACCTCTAAAAATGACTTTGCCCAACAATTGTAATGACTTTGCCAACCACTGTTAATCACTTATCCGACCTCTAAAAACGACTTTGCCCAACAATTGTAATGACTTTGCCAACCACTTTTAATCACTAATCTGACCTCTAAAATCGACTTTGCCAAAAAATTGTAATGACTTTGCCAACCACAATTAATCACTAATCCTACCTCTAAAAATGACTTTGCCCAACAATTGTAATGACTTTGCCAACCACTGTTAATCACTTATCCGACCTCTAAAAATGTCTTTGCCCAACAATTGTAATGACTTTGCCAACCACTGTTAATCACTTATCCGTCCTCTAAAAATGACTTTTCCTACCATTGGTAATGACTTTGCCAACCACTGTTAATTGCTTATCCGACCTCTAAAAACGACTTTGGCCAACAATTGTAATGACTTTGCCAACTTCTTTTAAACACTAATCCGACCTCTAAAATCGACTTTGACAAAAAATTGTAATGACTTTGCCAACCACTGTTAATCACTTATCCGACCTCTAAAAAAATGACTTTGCCAACCACTGATAATGACTTTGCCAACCACTGTTAATCATTTATCCGACCTCTAAAAATGACTTTGCCCAACAATTGTAAGACTTTGCCAACCACTGTTAATCACTAATCCGAACACTAAAAATGACTTTGCCCAACAATTGTAATGACTTTGCCAACCACTGTTAATCAATAATCCGACCACTAAAAATGACCTTGCCCAACAATTGTAATGACTTTGCCAGCCACAGTTTATCACTTATCCGACCGCTAAAAATGACTTTGCCCAACAATTGTAATGACTTTGCAAACCACTGGTAATGACTTTGCCAACCACTGTTAATCAATTATCCGACCTCTAAAATGACTATGCCCAACAATTGTAATGAATTTGCCCAAAAATTGTAATGACTTTGCCATCCACTGTTAATCACTTATCCGACCTCTAAAAATGACTTTGCCCAACAATTGAAATGACTTTGCCAACCACTGTTAATCATTAATCCGACCACTAAAAATGACCTTGCCCAACAATTGTAATGACTTTGCCAGCCACAGTTTATCACTTATCCGACCGCTAAAAATGACTTTGCCCAACAATTGTAATGACTTTGCAAACCACTGGTAATGACTTTGCAAACCACTGGTAATGACTTTGCAAACCACTGGTAATGACTTTGCCAACCACTGTTAATCAATTATCCGACCTCTTAAAATGACTATGCCCAACAATTGTAATGAATTTGCCCAACAATTGTAATGACTTTGCCATCCACTGTTAATCACTTATCCGACCTCTAAAAATGACTTTGCCCAACAATTGAAATGACTTTGCCAACCACTGTAAATCACTTATCCGACCCCTAAAAATGACTTTGCCAACTACTGGTAATGACTTTGCCAACCACTGTTAATTGCCTTTCCGACCTCTAAAAACGACTTTGCCCAACGATTGTAATGAATTTGCCCAACAATTGTAATGACTTTGCCAACCACTGTTAATCATTTATCCGACCTCTAGAAACGACTCTGCCCAACCATTTTAATAACTTTGTTAACCACTTTTAATCACTAATCCGACCTCTAAAAATGACTTTGCCCAACAATTGTAATGACTTTGCCAACCACTGTTAATCACTTATCCGACCTCTAAAAACGACTTTGCCCAACAATTGTAATGACTTTGCCAACCACTTTTAATCACTAATCTGACCTCTAAAATCGACTTTGCCAAAAAATTGTAATGACTTTGCCAACCACAATTAATCACTAATCCTACCTCTAAAAATGACTTTGCCCAACAATTGTAATGACTTTGCCAACCACTGTTAATCACTTATCCGACCTCTAAAAATGTCTTTGCCCAACAATTGTAATGACTTTGCCAACCACTGTTAATCACTTATCCGTCCTCTAAAAATGACTTTTCCTACCATTGGTAATGACTTTGCCAACCACTGTTAATTGCTTATCCGACCTCTAAAAACGACTTTGGCCAACAATTGTAATGACTTTGCCAACTTCTTTTAAACACTAATCCGACCTCTAAAATCGACTTTGACAAAAAATTGTAATGACTTTGCCAACCACTTTTAATCACTAATCCGACCTCTAAAATCGACTTTGCCAAAAAATTGTAATGACTCTGCCAACCACTGTTAATCACTTATCCGACCTCTAAAAATGACTTTGCCAACCACTATTAATGACTTTGCCAACCACTGTTAATCACTAATCCGAACACTAAAAATGACTTTGCCCAACAATTGTAATGACTTTGCCAACCACTGTTAATCAATAATCCGACCACTAAAAATGACCTTGCCCAACAATTGTAATGACTTTGCCAGCCACAGTTTATCACTTATCCGACCGCTAAAAATGACTTTGCCCAACAATTGTAATGACTTTGCAAACCACTGGTAATGACTTTGCCAACCACTGTTAATCAATTATCCGACCTCTAAAAATGACTATGCCCAACAATTGTAATGAATTTGCCCAAAAATTGTAATGACTTTGCCATCCACTGTTAATCACTTATCCGACCTCTAAAAATGACTTTGCCCAACAATTGAAATGACTTTGCCAACCACTGTAAATCACTTTTCCGACCCCTAAAAATGACTTTGCCAACTACTGGTAATGACTTTGCCAACCACTGTTAATTGCCTTTCCGACCTCTAAAAACGACTTTGCCCAACAATTGTAATGACTTTGCCAACTTCTTTTAAACACTAATCCGACCTCTAAAATCGACTTTGACAAAAAATTGTAATGACTTTGCCAACCACTTTTAATCACTAATCCGACCTCTAAAATCGACTTTGCCAAAAAATTGTAATGACTCTGCCAACCACTGTTAATCACTTATCCGACCTCTAAAAATGACTTTGCCAACCACTATTAATGACTTTGCCAACCACTGTTAATCACTAATCCGAACACTAAAAATGACTTTGCCCAACAATTGTAATGACTTTGCCAACCACTGTTAATCAATAATCCGACCACTAAAAATGACCTTGCCCAACAATTGTAATGACTTTGCCAGCCACAGTTTATCACTTATCCGACCGCTAAAAATGACTTTGCCCAACAATTGTAATGACTTTGCAAACCACTGGTAATGACTTTGCCAACCACTGTTAATCAATTATCCGACCTCTAAAAATGACTATGCCCAACAATTGTAATGAATTTGCCCAAAAATTGTAATGACTTTGCCAACCACTGTTAATCACTTATCCAACCTCTAAAAATGTCTTTGCCCAACAATTGTAACGACTTTGCACAACAATTGTAATAACTTGGCTTACCACTATTAATCACTAATCCGACCTCTAAAAATGACTTTGCCCAACAATTGTAATGACTTTGCCAACCACTGTTAATCACTTATCCGACCTCTAAAAATGACTTTGCCAACCACTGTTAATCACTAATCCGACCACTAAAAATGACTTTGCCAAACAATTGTAATGACTTTGCCAACCACTTTTAATCACTAATCTGACCTCTAAAATCGACTTTGCCCAACAATTGTAATGACTTTGCCAACCACTGTTAATCACTTATCCTGCCTCTAAAAATTACTTTGCCCAACAATTGTAATGACTTTGCCAACCACTGTTAATAACTTATCCGACCTCTAAAAATGACTTTTCCTGCCATTGGTAATGACTTTGCCAACCACTGTTAATTGCCTTTCCGACCTCTAAAAACGATTTTGCCCAACGATTGTAATGAATTTGCCCAACAATTGTAATGACTTTGCCAACCACTGTTAATCATTTATCCGACCTCTAAAAATGACTCTGCCCAACAATTTTAATAACTTTGTTAACCACTATTAATCACTAATCCGACCTCTAAAAATGACTTTGCCCAACAATTTTAATAACTTTGTTAACCACTATTAATCACTAATCCGACCTCTAAAAATGACTTTGCCCAACAATTTTAAAAACTTTGTTAACCACTATTAATCACTAATCCGACCTCTAAAAATGACTTTGCCCAACAATTGTAATGACTTTGCCAGCCACTTTTAATCACTAATCCGACCTCTAAAATCGACTTTGCCAAAAAATTGTAATGACTTTGCCAACCACAATTAATCACTAATCCTACCTCAAAAAATGACTTTGCCCAACAATTGTAATGACTTTGCCAACAACTGTTAATCACTTTTCCGACCTCTAAAAATGTCTTTGCCCAACAGTTGTAACGACTTTGCACAACAATTGTAATAACTTTGCTTACCACTATTAATCACTAATCCGACCTCTAAAAATGACTTTGCCCAACAATTGTAATGACTTTGCCAACCACTGTTAATCACTTATCCGACCTCTAAAAATGACTTTTACGACCACTGTTAATCACTAATCCGACCACTAAAAATGACTTTGCCCAACAATTGTAATGACTTTGCCAACCACTTTTAATGACTAATCCGACCTCTAAAATCGACTTTGCCCAACAATTGTAATGACTTTGCTAACCACTGTTAATCACTTATCCTACCTCTAAAAATTACTTTGCCCAACAATTGTAATGACTTTGCCAACCACTGTTAATCACTTATCCGACCTCTAAAAATGACTTTGCCAACCACTGATAATGACTTTGCCAACCACTGTTAATCATTTATCCGACCTCTAAAAATGACTTTGCCCAACAATTGTAATGACTTTGCCAACCACTGTTAATCACTTATCCGACCTCTAAAAATGACTTTTCCTACCATTGGTAATGACTTTGCCAGCCACTTTTAATCACTAATCCTACCTCTAAAAATGACTTTGCCCAACAATTGTAATGACTTTGCCAACCACTGTTAATCACTTATCCGACCTCTAAAAATGTCTTTGCCCAACAGTTGTAACGACTTGGCACAACAATTGTAATGACTTTGCCAACCACTGTTAATCACTTATCCGACCTCTAAAAATGACTTTGCCAACCACTGATAATGACTTTGCCAACCACTTTTAATCACTAATCCGACCTCTAAAAATGACTTTGCCCAACAATTGTAATGACTTTGCCAACCACTGTTAATCACTTATCCGACCTCTAAAAATGTCTTTGCCCAACAATTGTAACGACTTTGCACAACAATTGTAATAACTTTTCTTACCACTATTAATCACTAATCCGACCTCTAAAATCGACTTTGCCCAACAATTGTAATGACTTTGCCAACCACTGTTAATCACTTATCCTACCTCTAAAAATTACTTTGCCCAACAACTGTAATGACTTTGCCAACCACTGTTAATCACTTATCCTACCTGTAAAAATGACTTTGCCAACCAATGTTAATCATTTATCCGACCTCTAAAAATGACTTTGCCCAACAATTGTAAGACTTTGCCAACCACTGTTAATCACTTATCCGACCTCTAAAAATGACTTTTCCTACCATTGGTAATGACTTTGCCAACCACTGTTAATTGCTTATCCGACCTCTAAAAACGACTTTTGCCAACAATTGTAATGACTTTGCCAACTACTTTTAAACACTAATCCGACCTCTAAAATCGACTATGCCCAACAATTTTAATGACTTTGCTTACCACTTTTAATCACTAATCCGACCTCTAAAATCGACTTTGCCCAACAATTGTAATGACTTTGCCAACCACTAAAAATCACTAATCCGACCTCTAAAAATGACTTTGCCCAATTATTGTAATGACTCTGCCAACCACTGTTAATCACTTATCCGACCTCTAAAAATGACTTTGCCAACCACTTTTAATCACTAATCCGACCACTAAAAATGACTTTGCCCAACAATTGTAATGACTTTGCCAACCACTGTTAATCACTAATCCGACCACTAAAAATGACCTTGCCCAACAATTGTAATGACTTTTCCAGCCACAGTTTATCACTTATCCGACCGCTAAAAATGACGTTGCCCAACAATTGTAATGACTTTGCAAACCACTGGTAATGACTTTGCCAACCACTGTTAATCAATTATCCGACCTCTAAAAATGACTATGCCCAACAATTGTAATGAATTTTCCCAACAATTGTAATGACTTTGCCATCCACTGTTAATCACTTATCCGACCTCTAAAAATGACTTTGCCCAACAATTGAAATGACTTTGCCAACCACTGTAAATCACTTATCCGACCCCTAAAAATGACTTTGCCAACTACTGGTAATGACTTTGCCAACCACTGTTAATTGCCTTTCCGACCTCTAAAAACGACTTTGCCCAACGATTGTAATGAATTTGCCCAACAATTGTAATGACTTTGCCAACCACTGTTAATCATTTATCCGACCTCTAAAAATGACTCTGCCCAACCATTTTAATAACTTTGTTAACCACTATTAATCACTAATCCGACCTCTAAAAATGACTTTGCCCAACAATTGTAATGACTTTGCCAACCACTGTTAATCACTTATCCGACCTCTAAAAACGACTTTGCCCAACAATTGTAATGACTTTGCCAACCACTTTTAATCACTAATCCGACCTCTAAAATCGACTTTGCCAAAAAATTGTAATGACTTTGCCAACCACAATTAATCACTAATCCTATCTCTAAAAATGACTTTGCCCAACAATTGTAATGACTTTTCCAGCCACAGTTTATCACTTATCCGACCGCTAAAAATGACGTTGCCCAACAATTGTAATGACTTTGCAAACCACTGGTAATGACTTTGCCAACCACTGTTAATCAATTATCCGACCTCTAAAAATGACTATGCCCAACAATTGTAATGAATTTTCCCAACAATTGAAATGACTTTGCCAACCACTGTAAATCACTTATCCGACCCCTAAAAATGACTTTGCCAACTACTGGTAATGACTTTGCCAACCACTGTTAATTGCCTTTCCGACCTCTAAAAACGACTTTGCCCAACGATTGTAATGAATTTGCCCAACAATTGTAATGACTTTGCCAACCACTGTTAATCATTTATCCGACCTCTAAAAATGACTCTGCCCAACCATTTTAATAACTTTGTTAACCACTATTAATCACTAATCCGACCTCTAAAAATGACTTTGCCCAACAATTGTAATGACTTTGCCAACCACTGTTAATCACTTATCCGACCTCTAAAAACGACTTTGCCCAACAATTGTAATGACTTTGCCAACCACTTTTAATCACTAATCCGACCTCTAAAATCGACTTTGCCAAAAAATTGTAATGACTTTGCCAACCACAATTAATCACTAATCCTATCTCTAAAAATGACTTTGCCCAACAATTGTAATGACTTTGCCAACCACTGTTAATCACTTATCCGACCTCTAAAAATGTCTTTGCCCAACAATTGTAACGACTTTGCACAACAATTGTAATAACTTTGCTTACCACTGTTAATCACTAATCCGACCACTAAAAATGACATTGCCCAACAATTGTAATGACTTTGCCAACCACTGTTATATCACTTATCCGACCTCTAAAAATAACTTTGCCCAACAATTGTAACGACTTTGCACAACAATTGTAATAACTTTGCTTACCACTGTTAATCACTAATCCGACCACTAAAAATGACATTGCCCAACAATTGTAATGACTTTGCCAACCACTTTTAATCACTAATCCGACCTCTAAAATCGACTTTGCCCAACAATTGTTATGACTTTGCCAACCACTGTTAATCACTTATCCTACCTCTAAAAATTACTTTGTCCAACAATTGTAATGACTTTGCCAACCACTGTTAATCACTTATCCGTCCTCTAAAAATGACTTTTCCTACCATTGGTAATGACTTTGCCAACCACTGTTAATTGCTTATCCGACCTCTAAAAACGACTTTGGCCAACAATTGTAATGACTTTGCCAACTACTTTTAAACACTTATCCGACCTCTAAAATCGACTTTGCCCAACAATTGTAATGACTTTGCCAACCACTGTTAATCACTTATCCTACCTCTAAAAATTACTTTGCCCAACAATTGTAATGACTTTGCCAACCACTGTTAATCACTTATCCGACCTGTAAAAATGACTTTGCCAACCACTGATAATGACTTTGCCAACCACTGTTAATCATTTATCCGACCTCTAAAAATGACTTTGCCCAACAATTGTAAGACTTTGCCAACCACTGTTAATCACTAATCCGACCACTAAAAATGACTTTGCCCAACAATTGTAATGACTTTGCCGACCACTTTTAATCACTAATCCGACCTCTAAAATCGACTTTGCCCAACAATTGTAATGACTTCGCCAACCACTGTTAATCACTAATCCTACCTCTAAAAATTACTTTGCCCAACAATTTTAATGACTTTGCCAACCACTGTTAATCACTTATCCGACCTGTAAAAATGACTTTGCCAACCACTGATAATGACTTTGCCAACCACTGTTAATCATTTATCCGACCTCTAAAAATGACTTTGCCCAACAATTGTAAGACTTTCCCAACCACTGTTAATCACTTATCCGACCTCTAAAAATGACTTTTCCTACCATTGGTAATGACTTTGCCAACCACTGTTAATTGCTTTTCCGACCTCTAAAAACGACTTTGGCCAACAATTGTAATGACTTTGCCAACTACTTTTAAACACTAATCCGACCTCTAAAATCGACTTTGCCCAACAATTTTAATGACTTTGCTTACAACTTTTAATCACTAATCCGACCTCTAAAATCGACTTTGCCCAACAATTATAATGACTTTGCCAACCACTATTAATCACTAATCCGACCTCTAAAAATGACTTTGCCCAATAATTGTAATGACTTTGCCAACCACTGTTAATCACTAATCCGACCACTAAAAATGACATTGCCAAACAATTGTAATGACTTTGCCAGCCACAGTTTATCACTTATCCGACCGCTAAAAATGACTTTGCCCAACAATTGTAATGACTTTGCAAACCACTGGTAATGACTTTGCCAACCACTGTTAATCAATTATCTGACCTCTAAAAATGACTATGCCCAACAATTGTAATGAATTTGCCCAACAATTGTAATGACTTTGCCATCCACTGTTAATCACTTATCCGACCTCTAAAAATGACTTTGCCCAACAATTGAAATGACTTTGCCAACCACTGTAAATCACTTATCCGACCCCTAAAAATGACTTTGCCAACTACTGGTAATGACTTTGCCAACCACTGTTAATTGCCTTTCCGACATCTAAAAACGACTTTGCCCAACGATTGTAATGAATTTGCCCAACAATTGTAATGACTTTGCCAACCACTGTTAATCATTTATCCGACCTCTAAAAATGACTCTGCCCAACCATTTTAATAACTTTGTTTACCACTTTTAATCACTAATCCGACCTCTAAAATCGACTTTGCCAAAAAATTGTAATGACTTTGCCAACCACAATTAATCACTAATCCTACCTCTAAAAATGACTTTGCCCAACAATTGTAATGACTTTGCCAACCACTGTTAATCACTTATCCGACCTCTAAAAATGTCTTTGCCCAACAATTGTAACGACTTTGCACAACAATTGTAATAACTTTGCTTACCACTATTAATCACTAATCCGACCTCTAAAAATGACTTTGCCCAACAATTGTAATGACTTTGCCAACCACTGTTAATCACTTATCCGACCTCTAAAAATGACTTTGCCCAACAATTGTAATGACTTTGCCAACCACTTTTAATCACTAATCCTACCTCTAAAAATGACTTTGCCCAACAATTGTAATGACTTTGCCAACCACTGTTAATCACTTATCCGACCTCTAAAAATGACTTTGCCAACCACTGTTAATCACTAATCCGACCACTAAAAATGACTTTGCCCAACAATTGTAATGACTTTGCCAACCACTGTTAATCACTAATCCGACCACTAAAAATGACCTTGCCCAACAATTGTAATGACTTTGCCAGCCACAGTTTATCACTTATCCGACCGCTAAAAATGACGTTGCCCAACAATTGTAATGACTTTGCAAACCACTGGTAATGACTTTGCCAACCACTGTTAATCAATTATCCGACCTCTAAAAATGACTATGCCCAACAATTGTAATGAATTTGCCCAACAATTGTAATGACTTTGCCATCCACTGTTAATCACTTATCCGACCTCTAAAAATGACTTTGCCCAACAATTGAAATGACTTTGCCAACCACTGTAAATCACTTATCCGACCCCTAAAAATGACTTTGCCAACTACTGGTAATGACTTTGCCAACCACTGTTAATTGCCTTTCCGACCTCTAAAAACGACTTTGCCCAACGATTGTAATGAATTTGCCCAACAATTGTAATGACTTTGCCAACCACTGTTAATTATTTATCCGACCTCTAAAAATGACTCTGCCCAACCATTTTAATAACTTTGTTAACCACTATTAATCACTAATCCGACCTCTAAAAATGACTTTGCCCAACAATTGTAATGACTTTGCCAACCACTGTTAATCACTTATCCGACCTCTAAAAACGACTTTGCCCAACAATTGTAATGACTTTGCCAACCACTTTTAATCACTAATCCGACCTCTAAAATCGACTTTGCCAAAAAATTGTAATGACTTTGCCAACCACAATTAATCACTAATCCTACCTCTAAAAATGACTTTGCCCAACAATTGTAATGACTTTGCCAACCACTGTTAATCACTTATCCGACCTCTAAAAATGTCTTTGCCCAACAATTGTAACGACTTTGCACAACAATTGTAATAACTTTGCTTACCACTATTAATCACTAATCCGACCTCTAAAAATGACTTTGCCCAACAATTGTAATGACTTTGCCAACCACTGTTAATCACTTATCCGACCTCTAAAAATGACTTTGCCAACCACTGTTAATCACTAATCCGACCACTAAAAATGACTTTGCCCAACAATTGTAATGACTTTGCCAACCACTTTTAATCACTAATCCGACCTCTAAAATCGACTTTGCCCAACAATTGTAATGACTTTGCCAACCACTGTTAATCACTTATCCTACCTCTAAAAATTACTTTGCCCAACAATTGTAATGACTTTGCCAACCACTGTTAATCACTTATCCGTCCTCTACAAATGACTTTTCCTACCATTGGTAATGACTTTGCCAACTACTTTTAAACACTAATCCGACCTCTAAAATCGACTTTGCCAAAAAATTGTAATGACTTTGCCAACCACTTTTAATCACTAATCCGACCTCTAAAATCGACTTTGCCAAAAAATTGTAATGACTCTGCCAACCACTGTTAATCACTTATCCGACCTCTAAAAATGACTTTGCCAACCACTATTAATGACTTTGCCAACCACTGTTAATCACTAATCCGACCACTAAAAATGACTTTGCCCAACAATTGTAATGACTTTGCCAACCACTGTTAATCACTAATCCGACCACTAAAAATGACCTTGCCCAACAATTGTAATGACTTTGCCAACCACTGTTAATCACTTATCCTACCTCTAAAAATTACTTTGCCCAACAATTGTAATGACTTTGCCAACCACAGTTAATCACTTATCCGTCCTCTAAAAATGACTTTTCCTACCATTGGTAATGACTTTGCCAACCACTGTTAATCACTAATCCGACCACTAAAAATGACCTTGCCCATCAATTGTTATGACTTTGCCAGCCACAGTTTATCACTTATCCGACCGCTAAAAATGACTTTGCCCAACAATTGTAATGACTTTGCAAACCAATGGTAATGACTTTGCCAACCACTGTTAATCAATTATCCGACCTCTACAAATGACTATGCCCAACAATTGTAATGAATTTGCCCAACAATTGTAATGACTTTGCCATCCACTGTTAATCACTTATCCGACCTCTAAAAATGACTTTGCCCAACAATTGAAATGACTTTGCCAACCACTGTAAATCACTTATCCGACCCCTAAAAATGACTTTGCCAACTACTGGTAATGACTTTGCCAACCACTGTTAATTGCCTTTCCGACCTCTAAAAACGACTTTGCCCAACGATTGTAATGAATTTGCCCAACAATTGTAATGACTTTGCCAACCACTGTTAATCATTTATCCGACCTCTAAAAATGACTCTGCCCAACCATTTTAATAACTTTGTTAACCACTATTAATCACTAATCCGACCTCTAAAAATGACTTTGCCCAACAATTGTAATGACTTTGCCAACCACTGTTAATCACTTATCCGACCTCTAAAAACGACTTTGCCCAACAATTGTAATGACTTTGCCAACCACTTTTAATCACTAATCCGACCTCTAAAATCGACTTTGCCAAAAAATTGTAATGACTTTGCCAACCACAATTAATCACTAATCCTACCTCTAAAAATGACTTTGCCCAACAATTGAAATGACTTTGCCAACCACTGTTAATCACTTATCCGACCTCTAAAAATGTCTTTGCCCAACAATTGTAACGACTTTGCACAACAATTGTAATAACTTTGCTTACCACTATTAATCACTAATCCGACCTCTAAAAATGACTTTGCCCAACAATTGTAATGACTTTGCCAACCACTGTTAATCACTTATCCGACCTCTAAAAATGACTTTGCCAACCACTGTTAATCACTAATCCGACCACTAAAAATGACTTTGCCCAACAATTGTAATGACTTTGCCAACCACTTTTAATCACTAATCCGACCTCTAAAATCGACTTTGCCAAACAATTGTAATGACTTTGCCAACCACTGTTAATCACTTATCCTACCTCTCAAAATTACTTTGCCCAACAATTGTAATGACTTTGCCAACCACTGTTAATCACTTATCCGTCCTCTAAAAATGACTTTTCCTACCATTGGTAATGACTTTGCCAACTACTTTTAAACACTAATCCGACCTCTAAAATCGACTTTGCCAAAAAATTGTAATGACTTTGCCAACCACTTTTAATCACTAATCCGACCTCTAAAATCGACTTTGCCAAAAAATTGTAATGACTCTGCCAACCACTGTTAATCACTTATCCGACCTCTAAAAATGTCTTTGCCAACCACTATTAATGACTTTGCCAACCACTGTTAATCACTTATCCTACCTCTAAAAATTACTTTGCCCAACAATTGTAATGACTTTGCCAACCACTGTTAATCACTTATCCGTCCTCTAAAAATGACTTTTCCTACCATTGGTAATGACTTTGCCAACCACTGTTAATTGCTTATCCGACCTCTAAAAACGACTTTGGCCAACAATTGTAATGACTTTGCCAACTACTTTTAAACACTAATCCGACTTCTAAAATCGACTTTGCCAAAAAATTGTAATGACTTTGCCAACCACTTTTAATCACTAATCCGACCTCTAAAATCGACTTTGCCAAAAAATTGTAATAACTCTGCCAACCACTGTTAATCACTTATCCGACCTCTAAAAATGACTTTGCCGACCACTATTAATGACTTTGCCAACCACTGTTAATCACTAATCCGACCACTAAAAATGACTTTGCCCAACAATTGTAATGACTTTGCCAACCACTGTTAATCACTAATCCGACCGCTAAAAATGACTTTGCCCAACAATTGTAATGACTTTGCAAACCACTGGTAATGACTTTGCCAACCACTGTTAATCAATTATCCGACCTCTAAAAATTACTATGCCCAACAATTGTAATGAATTTGCCCACTAATTGTAATGACTTTGCCATCCACTGTTAATCACTTATCCGACCTCTAAAAATGACTTTGCCCAACAATTGAAATGACTTTGCCAACCACTGTAAATCACTTATCCGACCCCTAAAAATGACTTTTCCAACTACTGGTAATGACTTTGCCAACCACTGTTAATTGCCTTTCCGACCTCTAAAAACGACTTTGCCCAACGATTGTAATGAATTTGCCAAACAATTTTAATAACTTTGTTAACCACTATTAATCACTAATCCGACCTCTAAAAATGACTTTGCCCAACAATTTTAATAACTCTGTTAACCACTATTAATCACTAATCCGACTTCTAAAATCGACTTTGCCAAAAAATTGTAATGACTTTGCCAACCACTTTTAATCACTAATCCGACCTCTAAAATCGACTTTGCCAAAAAATTGTAATAACTCTGCCAACCACTGTTAATCACTTATCCGACCTCTAAAAATGACTTTGCCGACCACTATTAATGACTTTGCCAACCACTGTTAATCACTAATCCGACCACTAAAAATGACTTTGCCCAACAATTGTAATGACTTTGCCAACCACTGTTAATCACTAATCCGACCGCTAAAATGACTTTGCCCAACAATTGTAATGACTTTGCAAACCACTGGTAATGACTTTGCCAACCACTGTTAATCAATTATTCGACCTCTAAAAATTACTATGCCCAACAATTGTAATGAATTTGCCCACTAATTGTAATGACTTTGCCATCCACTGTTAATCACTTATCCGACCTCTAAAAATGACTTTGCCCAACAATTGAAATGACTTTGCCAACCACTGTAAATCACTTATCCGACCCCTAAAAATGACTTTTCCAACTACTGGTAATGACTTTGCCAACCACTGTTAATTGCCTTTCCGACCTCTAAAAACGACTTTGCCCAACGATTGTAATGAATTTGCCAAACAATTTTAATAACTTTGTTAACCACTATTAATCACTAATCCGACCTCTAAAAATGACTTTGCCCAACAATTTTAATAACTCTGTTAACCACTATTAATCACTAATCCGACCTCTAAAAATGACTTTGCCCAACAATTGTAATGACTTTGCCAACCACTGTTAATCACTTATCCGACCTCTAAAAACGACTTTGCCCAACAATTGTAATGACTTTGCCAGCCACTTTTAATCACTAATCCGACCTCTAAAATCGACTTTGCCAACCACAATTAATCACTAATCCTACCTCTAAAAATGTCTTTGCCCAACAATTGTAATGACTTTGCCAACCACTGTTAATCACTTATCCGACCTCTAAAAATGTCTTTGCCCAACAATTGTAACGACTTTGCACAACAATTGTAATAACTTTGCTTACCACTATTAATCACTAATCCGACCTCTAAAAATGACTTTGCCCAACAATTGTAATGACTTTGCCAACCACTGTTAATCACTTATCCGACCTCTAAAAATGACTTTGCCAACCACTGTTAATCACTAATCCGACCACTAAAATGACTTTGCCCAACAATTGTAATGACTTTGCCAACCACTTTTAATCACTAATCCGACCTCAAAAATGACTTTGCCCAACAATTGAAATGACTTTGCCAACCACTGTAAATCACTTATCCGACCCCTAAAAATGACTTTTCCAACTACTGGTAATGACTTTGCCAACCACTGTTAATTGCCTTTCCGACCTCTAAAAACGACTTTGCCCAACGATTGTAATGAATTTGCCAAACAATTTTAATAACTTTGTTAACCACTATTAATCACTAATCCGACCTCTAAAAATGACTTTGCCCAACAATTTTAATAACTTTGTTAACCACTATTAATCACTAATCCGACCTCTAAAAATGACTTTGCCCAACAATTGTAATGACTTTGCCAACCACTGTTAATCACTTATCCGACCTCTAAAAACGACTTTGCCCAACAATTGTAATGACTTTGCCAGCCACTTTTAATCACTAATCCGACCTCTAAAATCGACTTTGCCAACCACAATTAATCACTAATCCTACCTATAAAAATGTCTTTGCCCAACAATTGTAATGACTTTGCCAACCACTGTTAATCACTTATCCGACCACTAAAAATGACTTTGCCCAACAATTGTAATGACTTTGCCAACCACTTTTAATCACTAATCCGACCTCAAAAATCGACTTTGCCCAACAATTGTAATGACTTTGCCAACCACTGTTAATCACTTATCCTACCTCTAAAAATTACTTTGCCCAACAATTGTAATGACTTTGCCAACCACTGTTAATCACTTATCCGACCTCTAAAAATGACTTTTCCTTCCATTGGTAATGACTTTGCCAACCACTGTTAATTGCCTTTCCGACCTCTAAAAACGACTTTGCCCAACGATTGTAATGAATTTGCACAACAATTGTAATGACTTTGCCAACCACTGTTAATCATTTATCCGACCTCTAAAAATGACTCTGCCCAACAATTTTAATAACTTTGTTAACCACTATTAATCACTAATCCGACCTCTAAAAATGACTTTGCCCAACAATTTTAATAACTTTGTTAACCACTATTAATCAATAATCCGACCTCTAAAAATGACTTTGCCCAACAATTGTAATGACTTTGCCAACCACTTTTAATCACTAATCCGACCTCAAAAATCGACTTTGCCCAACAATTGTAATGACTTTGCCAACCACTGTTAATCACTTATCCTACCTCTAAAAATTACTTTGCCCAACAATTGTAATGACTTTGCCAACCACTGTTAATCACTTATCCGACCTCTAAAAATGACTTTTCCTTCCATTGGTAATGACTTTGCCAACCACTGTTAATTGCCTTTCCGACCTCTAAAAACGACTTTGCCCAACGATTGTAATGAATTTGCCCAACAATTGTAATGACTTTGCCAACCACTGTTAATCATTTATCCGACCTCTAAAAATGACTCTGCCCAACAATTTTAATAACTTTGTTAACCACTTTTAATCATTAATCCGACCTCTAAAATCGACATTGCCAACCACAATTAATCACTAATCCTACCTCTAAAAATGACTTTGCCCAACAATTGTAATGACTTTGCCAACCACTGTTAATCACTTATCCGAACTCTAAAAATGTCTTTGCCCAACAATTGTAACCACTTTGCACAACAATTGTAATAACTTTGCTAACCACTATTAATCACTAATCCGACCTCTAAAAATGACTCTGCCCAACAGTTTAAATAACTTTGTTAACCACTTTTAATCACTAATCCGACCTCTAAAATCGACATTGCCAACCACAATTAATCACTAATCCTACCTCTAAAAATGGCTTTGCCCAACAATTTTAATAACTCTGTTAACCACTATTAATCACTAATCCGACCTCTAAAAATGACTTTGCCCAACAATTGTAATGACTTTGCCAACCACTGTTAATCACTTATCCGACCTCTAAAAACGACTTTGCCCAACAATTGTAATGACTTTGCCAGCCACTTTTAATCACTAATCCGAACTCTAAAATCGACTTTGCCAACCACAATTAATCACTAATCCTACCTCTAAAAATGTCTTTGCCCAACAATTGTAATGACTTTGCCAACCACTGTTAATCACTTATCCGACCTCTAAAAATGTCTTTGCCAACCACTGTTAATCACTAATCCGACCTCTAAAAATGACTTTGCCCAACAATTGTAATGACTTTGCCAACCACTTTTAATCACTAATCCGACCTCAAAAATGACTTTGCCCAACAATTGAAATGACTTTGCCAACCACTGTAAATCACTTATCCGACCCCTAAAAATGACTTTTCCAACCACTGTTAATCACTAATCCGACCTCTAAAAATGACTTTGCCCAACAATTGTAATGACTTTGCCAACCACTTTTAATCACTAATCCGACCTCAAAAATGACTTTGCCCAACAATTGAAATGACTTTGCCAACCACTGTTAATCACTTATCCGACCTCTAAAAATGACTTTGCCAACCACTGTTAATCACTTATCCGACCTCTAAAAATGACTTTGCCAACCACTGTTAATCACTAATCCGACCTCTAAAAATGACTTTGCCCAACAATTGTAATGACTTTGCCAACCACTTTTAATCACTAATCCGACCTCAAAAATGACTTTGCCCAACAATTGAAATGACTTTGCCAACCACTGTAAATCACTTATCCGACCCCTAAAAATGACTTTTCCAACTACTGGTAATGACTTTGCCAACCACTGTTAATTGCCTTTCCGACCTCTAAAAACGACTTTGCCCAACGATTGTAATGAATTTGCCAAACAATTTTAATAACTTTGTTAACCACTATTAATCACTAATCCGACCTCTAAAAATGACTTTGCCCAACAATTTTAATAACTTTGTTAACCACTATTAATCACTAATCCGACCTCTAAAAATGACTTTGCCCAACAATTGTAATGACTTTGCCAACCACTGTTAATCACTTATCCGACCTCTAAAAACGACTTTGCCCAACAATTGTAATGACTTTGCCAGCCACTTTTAATCACTAATCCGACCTCTAAAATCGACTTTGCCAACCACAATTAATCACTAATCCTACCTCTAAAAATGTCTTTGCCCAACAATTGTAATGACTTTGCCAACCACTGTTAATCACTTATCCGACCTCTAAAAATGTCTTTGCCCAACAATTGTAACGACTTTGCACAACAATTGTAATAACTTTGCTTACCACTATTAATCACTAATCCGACCTCTAAAAATGACTTTGCCCAACAATTGTAATGACTTTAACAACCACTGTTAATCACTTATCCGACCTCTAAAAATGACTTTGCCAACCACTGTTAATCACTAATCCGACCACTAAAAATGACTTTGCCCAACAATTGTAATGACTTTGCAAACCACTTTTAATCACTAATCCGACCTCAAAAATCGACTTTGCCCAACAATTGTAATGACTTTGCCAACCACTGTTAATCACTTATCCTACCTCTAAAAATTACTTTGCCCAACAATTGTAATGACTTTGCCAACCACTGTTAATCACTTATCCGACCTCTAAAAATGACTTTTCCTTCCATTGGTAATGACTTTGCCAACCACTGTTAATTGCCTTTCCGACCTCTAAAAACGACTTTGCCCAACGATTGTAATGAATTTGCCCAACAATTGTAATGACTTTGCCAACCACTGTTAATCATTTATCCGACCTCTAAAAATGACTCTGCCCAACAATTTTAATAACTTTGTTAACCACTATTAATCACTAATCCGACCTCTAAAAATGACTTTGCCCAACAATTTTAATAACTTTGTTAACCACTATTAATCAATAATCCGA
This sequence comes from Brachionus asplanchnoidis, assembly GCA_025491095.1. Lineage (NCBI taxonomy): Eukaryota > Metazoa > Rotifera > Eurotatoria > Ploima > Brachionidae > Brachionus > Brachionus asplanchnoidis. The sequence continues at coordinate 222,450 of JAILYF010000049.1, read as the reverse complement.
CCTCTAAAAATGACTTTGCCCAACAATTGTAATGACTTTGCCAACCACTTTAAATCACTAATCCGACCTCAAAAATCGACTTTGCCCAACAATTGTAATGACTTTGCCAACCACTGTTAATCACTTATCCTACCTCTAAAAATTACTTTGCCCAACAATTGTAATGACTTTGCCAACCACTGTTAATCACTTATCCGACCTCTAAAAATGACTTTTCCTGCCATTGGTAATGACTTTGCCAACCACTGTTAATTGCCTTTCCGACCTCTAAAAACGACTTTGCCCAACGATTGTAATGAATTTGCCCAACAATTGTAATGACTTTGCCAACCACTGTTAATCATTTATCCGACCTCTAAAAATGACTCTGCCCAACAATTTTAATAACTTTGTTAACCACTTTTAATCACTAATCCGACCTCTAAAATCGACTTTGCCAACCACTGTTAATCATTTATCCGACCTCTAAAAATGACTCTGCCCAACAATTTTAATAACTTTGTTAACCACTTTTAATCACTTATCCGACCTCTAAAAACGACTTTGCCCAACAATTGTAATGACTTTGCCAGCCACTTTTAATCACTAATCCGACCTCTAAAATCGACTTTGCCAACCACAATTAATCACTAATCCTACCTCTAAAAATGTCGTTGCCCAACAATTGTAATGACTTTGCCAACCACTGTTAATCACTTATCCGACCTCTAAAAATGTCTTTGCCCAACAATTGTAACGACTTTGCACAACAATTGTAATAACTTTGCTTACCACTATTAATCACTAATCCGACCTCTAAAAATGACTTTGCCCAACAATTGTAATGACTTTGCTAACAACTGTTAATCACTTATCCGACCTCTAAAAATGACTTTGCCAACCACTGTTAATCACTAATCCGACCACTAAAAATGACTTTGCCCAACAATTGTAATGACTTTGCAAATCACTTTTAATCACTAATCCGACCTCAAAAATCGACTTTGCCCAACAATTGTAATGACTTTGCCAACCACTGTTAATCACTTATCCTACCTCTAAAAATTATTTTGCCCAACAATTGTAATGACTTTGCCAACCACTGTTAATCACTTATCCGACCTCTAAAAATGACTTTTCCTTCCATTGGTAATGACTTTGCCAACCACTGTTAATTGCCTTTCCGACCTCTAAAAACGACTTTGCCCAACGATTGTAATGAATTTGCCCAACAATTGTAATGACTTTGCCAACCACTGTTAATCATTTATCCGACCTCTAAAATGACTCTGCCCAACAATTTTAATAACTTTGTTAACCACTATTAATCACTAATCCGACCTCTAAAAATGACTTTGCCCAACATTTTTAATAACTTTGTTAACCACTATTAATCAATAATCCGACCTCTAAAAATGACTTTGCCCAACAATTGTAATGACTTTGCCAACCACTTTAAATCACTAATCCGACCTCAAAAATCGACTTTGCCCAACAATTGTAATGACTTTGCCAACCACTGTTAATCACTTATCCTACCTCTAAAAATTACTTTGCCGAACAATTGTAATGACTTTGCCAACCACTGTTAATCACTTATCCGACCTCTAAAAATGACTTTTCCTGCCATTGGTAATGACTTTGCCAACCACTGTTAATTGCCTTTCCGACCTCTAAAAACGACTTTGCCCAACGATTGTAATGAATTTGCCCAACAATTGTAATGACTTTGCCAACCACTGTTAATCATTTATCCGACCTCTAAAAATGACTCTGCCCAACAATTTTAATAACTTTGTTAACCACTTTTAATCACTAATCCGACCTCTAAAATCGACATTGCCAACCACAATTAATCACTAATCCTACCTCTAAAAATGACTTTGCCCAACAATTGTAATGACTTTGCCAACCACTGTTAATCACTTATCCGACCTCTAAAAATGTCTTTGCCCAACAATTGTAACGACTTTGCACAACAATTGTAATAACTTTGCTTACCACTATTAATCACTAATCCGACCTCTAAAAATGACTTTGCCCAACAATTGTAATGACTTTGCCAACCACTGTTAATCACTTATCCGACCTCTAAAAATGACTTTGCCAACCACTGTTAATCACTAATCCGACCACTAAAAATGACTTTGCCCAACAATTGTAATGACTTTGCCAACCACTTTTAATCACTAAACCGACCTCAAAAATCGACTTTGCCCAACAATTGTAATGACTTTGCCAACCACTGTTAATCACTTATCCTACCTCTAAAAATTACTTTGCCCAACAATTGTAATGACTTTGCCAACCACTGTTAATCACTTATCCGACCTCTAAAAATGACTTTTCCTTCCATTGGTAATGACTTTGCCAACCACTGTTAATTGCCTTTCCGACCTCTAAAAACGACTTTGCCCAACGATTGTTATGAATTTGCCCAACAATTGTAATGACTTTGCCAACCACTGTTAATCATTTATCCGACCTCTAAAAATGACTATGCCCAACAATTTTAATAACTTTGTTAACCACTATTAATCACTAATCCGACCTCTAAAAATGACTTTGTCCAACAATTTTAATAACTTTGTTAACCACTATTAATCAATAATCCGACCTCTAAAAATGACTTTGCCCAACAATTGTAATGACTTTGCCAACCACTGTTAATCACTTATCCGACCTCTAAAAACGACTTTGTCCTACAATTGTAATGACTTTGCCAGCCACTTTTAATCACTAATCCGACCTCTAAAATCGACTTTGCCAAAAAATTGTAATGACTTTGCCAACCACAATTAATCACTAATCCTACCTCTAAAAATGACTTTGCCCAACAATTGTAATGACTTTGCCAACCACTGTTAATCACTTATCCGACCTCTAAAAATGTCTTTGCCCAACAGTTGTAACGACTTTGCACAACAATTGTAATAACTTTGCTTACCACTATTAATCACTAATCCGACCTCTAAAAATGACTTTGCCCAACAATTGTAATGACTTTGCCAACCACTGTTAATCACTTATCCGACCTCTAAAAATGACTTTGCCGACCACTGTTAATCACTAATCCGACCACTAAAAATGACTTTGCCCAACAATTGTAATGACTTTGCCAACCACTTTTAATCACTAATCCGACCTCTAAAATCGACTTTGCCCAACAATTGTAATGACTTTGCTAACCACTGTTAATCACTTATCCTACCTCTAAAAATTACTTTGCCCAACAATTGTAATGACTTTGCCAACCACTGTTAATCACTTATCCGACCTCTAAAAATGACTTTGCCAACCACTGATAATGACTTTGCCAACCACTGTTAATCATTTATCCGACCTCTAAAAATGACTTTGCCCAACAATTGTAATGACTTTGCCAGCCACTTTTAATCACTAATCCGACCTCTAAAATCGACTTTGCCAAAAAATTGTAATGATTTTGCCAACCACAATTAATCACTAATCCTACCTCTAAAAATGACTTTGCCCAACAATTGTAATGACTTTGCCAACCACTGTTAATCACTTATCCGACCTCTAAAAATGTCTTTGCCCAACAGTTGTAACGACTTTGCACAACAATTGTAATAACTTTGCTTACCACTATTAATCACTAATCCGACCTCTAAAAATGACTTTGCCCAACAATTGTAATGACTTTGCCAACCACTGTTAATCACTTATCCGACCTCTAAAAATGACTTTGCCGACCACTGTTAATCACTAATCCGACCACTAAAATGACTTTGCCCAACAATTGTAATGACTTTGCCAACCACTTTTAATCACTAATCCGACCTCTAAAATCGACTTTGCCCAACAATTGTAATGACTTTGCTAACCACTGTTAATCACTTATTCTACATCTAAAAATTACTTTGCCCAACAATTGTAATGACTTTGCCAACCACTGTTAATCACTTATCCGACCTCTAAAAATGACTTTGCCCAACAATTGTAATGACTTTGCCAGCCACTTTTAATCACTAATCCGACCTCTAAAATCGACTTTGCCAAAAAATTGTAATGATTTTGCCAACCACAATTAATCACTAATCCTACCTCAAAAAATGACTTTGCCCAACAATTGTAATGACTTTGCCAACCACTGTTAATCACTTATCCGACCTCTAAAAATGTCTTTGCCCAACAGTTGTAACGACTTTGCACAACAATTGTAATAACTTTGCTTACCACTATTAATCACTAATCCGACCTCTAAAAATGACTTTGCCCAACAATTGTAATGACTTTGCCAACCACTGTTAATCACTTATCCGACCTCTAAAAATGACTTTGCCGACCACTGTTAATCACTAATCCGACCACTAAAAATGACTTTGCCCAACAATTGTAATGACTTTGCCAACCACTTTTAATCACTAATCCGACCTCTAAAATCGACTTTGCCCAACAATTGTAATGACTTTGCTAACCACTGTTAATCACTTATCCTACCTCTAAAAATTACTTTGCCCAACAATTGTAATGACTTTGCCAACCACTGTTAATCACTTATCCGACCTCTAAAAATGACTTTGCCAACCACTGATAATGACTTTGCCAACCACTGTTAATCATTTATCCGACCTCTAAAAATGACTTTGCCCAACAATTGTAATGACTTTGCCAGCCACTTTTAATCACTAATCCGACCTCTAAAATCGACTTTGCCAAAAAATTGTAATGATTTTGCCAACCACAATTAATCACTAATCCTACCTCTAAAAATGACTTTGCCCAACAATTGTAATGACTTTGCCAACCACTGTTAATCACTTATCCGACCTCTAAAAATGTCTTTGCCCAACAGTTGTAACGACTTTGCACAACAATTGTAATAACTTTGCTTACCACTATTAATCACTAATCCGACCTCTAAAAATGACTTTGCCCAACAATTGTAATGACTTTGCCAACCACTGTTAATCACTTATCCGACCTCTAAAAATGACTTTGCCGACCACTGTTAATCACTAATCCGACCACTAAAAATGACTTTGCCCAACAATTGTAATGACTTTGCCAACCACTTTTAATCACTAATCCGACCTCTAAAATCGACTTTGATCAACAATTGTAATGACTTTGCTAACCACTGTTAATCACTTATTCTACCTCTAAAAATTACTTTGCCCAACAATTGTAATGACTTTGCCAACCACTGTTAATCACTTATCCGACCTCTAAAAATGACTTTGCCAACCACTCATAATGACTTTGCCAACCACTGTTAATCATTTATCCGACCTCTAAAAATGACTTTGCCCAACAATTGTAATGACTTTGCCAACCACTGTTAATCACTTATCCGACCTCTAAAAATGACTTTTCCTACCATTGGTAATGACTTTGCCAACCACTGTTAATTGCTTATCCGACCTCTAAAAACGACTTTGGCCAACAATTGTAATGACTTTGCCAACTACTTTTAAACACTAATCCGACCTCTAAAATCGACTTTGCCCAACAATTTTAATGACTTTGCTTACCACTTTTAATCACTAATCCGACCTCTAAAATCGACTTTGCCCAACAATTGTAATGACTTTGCCAACCACTATTAATCACTAATCCGACCTCTAAAAATGACTTTGCCCAATAATTGTAATGACTCTGCCAACCACTGTTAATCACTTATCCGACCTCTAAAAATGACTTTGCCAACCACTATTAATGACTTTGCCAACCACTGTAAATCACTAATCCGACCACTAAAAATGACTTTGCCCAACAATTGTAATGACTTTGCCAACCACTTTTAATCACTAATCCGACCTCTAAAATCGACTTTGCCCAACAATTGAAATGACTTTGCTAACCACTGTTAATCACTTATTCTACCTCTAAAAATTACTTTGCCCAACAATTGTAATGACTTTGCCAACCACTGTTAATCACTTATCCGACCTCTAAAAATGACTTTGCCAACCACTCATAATGACTTTGCCAACCACTGTTAATCATTTATCCGACCTCTAAAAATGACTTTGCCCAACAATTGTAATGACTTTGCCAACCACTGTTAATCACTTATCCGACCTCTAAAAATGACTTTTCCTACCATTGGTAATGACTTTGCCAACCACTGTTAATTGCTTATCCGACCTCTAAAAACGACTTTGGCCAACAATTGTAATGACTTTGCCAACTACTTTTAAACACTAATCCGACCTCTAAAATCGACTTTGCCCAACAATTTTAATGACTTTGCTTACCACTTTTAATCACTAATCCGACCTCTAAAATCGACTTTGCCCAACAATTGTAATGACTTTGCCAACCACTATTAATCACTAATCCGACCTCTAAAAATGACTTTGCCCAATAATTGTAATGACTCTGCCAACCACTGTTAATCACTTATCCGACCTCTAAAAATGACTTTGCCAACCACTATTAATGACTTTGCCAACCACTGTTAATCACTAATCCGACCACTAAAAATGACTTTGCCCAACAATTGTAATGACTTTGCCAACCACTGTTAATCACTAATCCGACCACTAAAAATGACCTTGCCCAACAATTGTAATGACTTTGCCAGCCACAGTTTATCACTTATCCGACCGCTAAAAATGACTTTGCCCAACAATTGTAATGACTTTGCAAACCACTGGTAATGACTTTGCCAACCAATGTTAATCAATTATCCTACCTCTAAAAATGACTATGCCCAACAATTGTTATGAATTTGCCCAACAATTGTAATGACTTTGCCATCCACTTTTAATCACTAATCCGACCTCTAAAATCGACTTTGCCAAAAAATTGTAATGACTTTGCCAACCACAATTAATCACTAATCCTACCTCTAAAAATGACTTTGCCCAACAATTGTAATGACTTTGCCAACCACTGTTAATCACTTATCCGACCTCTAAAAATGTCTTTGCCCAACAATTGTAACGACTTTGCACAACAATTGTAATAACTTTGCTTACCACTATTAATCACTAATCCGACCTCTAAAAATGACTTTGCCCAACAATTGTAATGACTTTGCCAACCACTGTTAATCACTTATCCGACCTCTAAAAATGACTTTGCCAACCACTGTAAATCACTAATCCGACCACTAAAAATGACTTTGCCCAACAATTGTAATGACTTTGCCAACCACTGTTAATCACTTATCCTACCTCTAAAAATTACTTTGCCCAACAATTGTAATGACTTTGCCAAACACTGTTAATCACTTATCCGACCTCTAAAAATGACTTTTCCTACCATTGGTAATGACTTTGCCAACCACTATTAATTGCTTATCCGACCTCTAAAAACGACTTTGGCCAACAATTGTAATGACTTTGCCAACCACTTTTAATCACTAATCCGACCTCTAAAAATTACTTTGCCCAACAATTGTAATGACTTTGCCAACTACTTTTAAACACTAATCCGACCTCTAAAATCGACTTTGCCCTACAATTTTAATGACTTTGCACAACAATTGTAATAACTTTGCTTACCACTATTAATCACTAATCCGACCTCTAAAAATGACTTTGCCCAACAATTGTAATGACTTTGCTAACCACTGTTAATCACTTATCCTACCTCTAAAAATTACTTTGCCCAACAATTGTAATGACTTTGCCAACCACTGTTAATCACTTATCCGACCTCTAAAAATGACTTTGCCAACCACTGATAATGACTTTGCCAACCACTGTTAATCATTTATCCGACCTCTAAAAATGACTTTGCCCAACAATTGTAATGACTTTGGCAGCCACTTTTAATCACTAATCCGACCTCTAAAATCGACTTTGCCAAAAAATTGTAATGATTTTGCCAACCACAATTAATCACTAATCCTACCTCTAAAAATGACTTTGCCCAACAATTGTAATGACTTTGCCAACCACTGTTAATCACTTATCCGACCTCTAAAAATGTCTTTGCCCAACAGTTGTAACGACTTTGCACAACAATTGTAATAACTTTGCTTACCACTATTAATCACTAATCCGACCTCTAAAAATGACTTTGCCCAACAATTGTAATGACTTTGCCAACCACTGTTAATCACTTATCCGACCTCTAAAAATGACTTTGCCGACCATTGTTAATCACTAATCCGACCACTAAAAATGACTTTGCCCAACAATTGTAATGACTTTGCCAACCACTTTTAATCACTAATCCGACCTCTAAAATCGACTTTGCCCAACAATTGTAATGACTTTGCTAGCCACTGTTAATCACTTATCCTACCTCTAAAAATTACTTTGCCCAACAATTGTAATGACTTTGCCAACCACTGTTAATCACTTATCCGACCTCTAAAAATGACTTTGCCAACCACTCATAATGACTTTGCCAACCACTGTTAATCATTTATCCGACCTCTAAAAATGACTTTGCCCAACAATTGTAATGACTTTGCCAACCACTGTTAATCACTTATCCGACCTCTAAAAATGACTTTTCCTACCATTGGTAATGACTTTGCCAACCACTGTTAATTGCTTATCCGACCTCTAAAAACGACTTTGGCCAACAATTGTAATGACTTTGCCAACTACTTTTAAACACTAATCCGACCTCTAAAATCGACTTTGCCCAACAATTTTAATGACTTTGCTTACCACTACTAATCACTAATCCGACCTCTAAAAATGACTTTGCCCAATAATTGTAATGACTTTGCCAACCACTGTTAATCACTTATCCTACCTCTAAAAATTACTTTGCCCAACAATTGTAATGACTTTGCCAACCACTGTTAATCACTTATCCGACCTCTAAAAATGACTTTTCCTACCATTGGTAATGACTTTGCCAACCACTGTTAATTGCTTATCCGACCTCTAAAAACGACTTTGGCCAACAATTGTAATGACTTTGCCAACTACTTTTAAACACTAATCCGACCTCTAAAATCGACTTTGCCCTACAATTTTAATGACTTTGCTTAACACTTTTAATCACTAATCCGACCTCTAAAATCGACTTTGCCCAACAATTTTAATGACTTTGCTTACCACTTTTAATCACTAATCCGACCTCTAAAATCGACTTTGCCAAAAAATTGTAATGATTTTGCCAACCACAATTAATCACTAATCCTACCTCTAAAAATGACTTTGCCCAACAATTGTAATGACTTTGCCAACCACTGTTAATCACTTATCCGACCTCTAAAAATGTCTTTGCCCAACAGTTGTAACGACTTTGCACAACAATTGTAATAACTTTGCTTACCACTATTAATCACTAATCCGACCTCTAAAAATGACTTTGCCCAACAATTGTAATGACTTTGCCAACCACTGTTAATCACTTATCCGACCTCTAAAAATGACTTTGCCGACCATTGTTAATCACTAATCCGACCACTAAAAATGACTTTAGCCAACAATTGTAATGACTTTGCCAACCACTTTTAATCACTAATCCGACCTCTAAAATCGACTTTGCCCAACAATTGTAATGACTTTGCTAGCCACTGTTAATCACTTATCCTACCTCTAAAAATTACTTTGCCCAACAATTGTAATGACTTTGCCAACCACTGTTAATCACTTATCCGACCTCTAAAAATGACTTTGCCAACCACTCATAATGACTTTGCCAACCACTGTTAATCATTTATCCGACCTCTAAAAATGACTTTGCCCAACAATTGTAATGACTTTGCCAACCACTGTTAATCACTTATCCGACCTCTAAAAATGACTTTTCCTACCATTGGTAATGACTTTGCCAACCACTGTTAATTGCTTATCCGACCTCTAAAAATGACTTTGGCCAACAATTGTAATGACTTTGCCAACTACTTTTAAACACTAATCCGACCTCTAAAATCGACTTTGCCCAACAATTTTAATGACTTTGCTTACCACTTTTAATCACTAATCCGACCTCTAAAATCGACTTTGCCCAACAATTGTAATGACTTTGCCAACCACTATTAATCACTAATCCGACCTCTAAAAATGACTTTGCCCAATAATTGTAATGACTTTGCCAACCACTGTTAATCACTTATCCTACCTCTAAAAATTACTTTGCCCAACAATTGTAATGACTTTGCCAACCACTGTTAATCACTTATCCGACCTCTAAAAATGACTTTTCCTACCATTGGTAATGACTTTGCCAACCACTGTTAATTGCTTATCCGACCTCTAAAAACGACTTTGGCCAACAATTGTAATGACTTTGCCAACTACTTTTAAACACTAATCCGACCTCTAAAATCGACTTTGCCCTACAATTTTAATGACTTTGCTTAACACTTTTAATCACTAATCCGACCTCTAAAATCGACTTTGCCCAACAATTTTAATGACTTTGCTTACCACTTTTAATCACTAATCCGACCTCTAAAATCGACTTTGCCCAACAATTGTAATGACTTTGCCAACCACAATTAATCACTAATCCGACCTCTAAAAATGACTTTGCCCAATAATTGTAATGACTCTGCCAACCACTGTTAATCACTTATCCGACCTCTAAAAATGACTTTGCTAACCACTATTAATGACTTTGCCAACCACTGTTAATCACTAATCCGACCACTAAAAATGACTTTGCCCAACAATTGTAATGACTTTGCCAACCACTGTTAATCACTAATCCGACCACTAAAAATGACCTTGCCCAACAATTGTAATGACTTTGCCAGCCACAGTTTATCACTTATCCGACCGCTAAAAATGACTTTGCCCAACAATTGTAATGACTTTGCAAACCACTGGTAATGACTTTGCCAACCACTGTTAATCAATTATCCTACTTCTAAAAATGACTATGCCCAACAATTGTTATGAATTTCCCCAACAATTGTAATGACTTTGCCATCCACTTTTAATCACTAATCCGACCTCTAAAATCGACTTTGCCAAAAAATTGTAATGACTTTGCCAACCACAATTATTCACTAATCCTACCTCTAAAAATGACTTTGCCCAACAATTGTAATGACTTTGCCAACCACTGTTAATCACTTATCCGACCTCTAAAAATGTGTTTGCCCAACAATTGTAACGACTTTGCACAACAATTGTAATAACTTTGCTTACCACTATTAATCACTAATCCGACCTCTAAAAATGACTTTGCCCAACAATTGTAATGACTTTGCCAACCACTGTTAATCACTTATCCGACCTCTAAAAATGACTTTGCCCAACAATTGTAATGACTTTGCCAGCCACTTTTAATCACTAATCCGACCTCTAAAATCGACTTTGCCAAAAAATTGTAATGATTTTGCCAACCACAATTAATCACTAATCCTACCTCTAAAAATGACTTTGCCCAACAATTGTAATGACTTTGCCAACCACTGTTAATCACTTATCCGACCTCTAAAAATGTCTTTGCCCAACAGTTGTAACGACTTTGCACAACAATTGTAATAACTTTGCTTACCACTATTAATCACTAATCCGACCTCTAAAAATGACTTTGCCCAACAATTGTAATGACTTTGCCAACCACTGTTAATCACTTATCCGACCTCTAAAAATGACTTTGCCGACCATTGTTAATCACTAATCCGACCACTAAAAATGACTTTGCCCAACAATTGTAATGACTTTGCCAACCACTTTTAATCACTAATCCGACCTCTAAAATCGACTTTGCCCAACAATTGTAATGACTTTGCTAACCACTATTAATCACTTATCCTACCTCTAAAAATTACTTTGCCCAACAATTGTAATGACTTTGCCAACCACTGTTAATCACTTATCCGACCTCTAAAAATGACTTTGCCAACCACTCATAATGACTTTGCCAACCACTGTTAATCATTTATCCGACCTCTAAAAATGACTTTGCCCAACAATTGTAATGACTTTGCCAACCACTGTTAATCACTTATCCGACCTCTAAAAATGACTTTTCCTACCATTGGTAATGACTTTGCCAACCACTGTTAATTGCTTATCCGACCTCTAAAAACGACTTTGGCCAACAATTGTAATGACTTTGCCAACTACTTTTAAACACTAATCCGACCTCTAAAATCGACTTTGCCCAACAATTTTAATGACTTTGCTTACCACTTTTAATCACTAATCCGACCTCTAAAATCGACTTTGCCCAACAATTGTAATGACTTTGCCAACCACTATTAATCACTAATCCGACCTCTAAAAATGACTTTGCCCAATAATTGAAATGACTTTGCCAACCACTGTTAATCACTTATCCGACCTCTAAAAATGACTTTGCCAACCACTATTAATGACTTTGCCAACCACTGTTAATCACTAATCCGACCACTAAAAATGACTTTGCCCAACAATTGTAATGACTTTGCCAACCACTGTTAATCACTAATCCGACCACTAAAAATGACCTCGCCCAACAATTGTAATGACTTTGCCAGCCACAGTTTATCACTTGTCCGACCGCTAAAAATGACTTTGCCCAACAATTGTAATGACTTTGCAAACCACTGGTAATGACTTTGCCAACCACTGTTAATCAATTATCCTACCTCTAAAAATGACTATGCCCAATAATTGTTATGAATTTGCCCAACAATTGTAATGACTTTGCCATCCACTTTTAATCACTAATCCGACCTCTAAAATCGACTTTGCCAAAAAATTGTAATGACCTTGCCAACCACAATTAATCACTAATCCTACCTCTAAAAATGACTTTGCCCAACAATTGTAATGACTTTGCCAACCACTGTTAATCACTTATCCGACCTCTAAAAATGTCTTTGCCCAACAATTGTAACGACTTTGCACAACAATTGTAATAACTTTGCTTACCACTATTAATCACTAATCCGACCTCTAAAAATGACTTTGCCCAACAATTGTAATGACTTTGCCAACCACTGTTAATCACTTATCCGACCTCTAAAAATGACTTTGCCAACCACTGTAAATCACTAATCCGACCACTAAAAATGACTTTGCCCAACAATTGTAATGACTTTGCCAACCACTGTTAATCACTTATCCTACCTCTAAAAATTACTTTGCCCAACAATTGTAATGACTTTGCCAACCACTGTTAATCACTTATCCGACCTCTAAAAATGACTTTTCCTACCATTGGTAATGACTTTGCCAACCACTGTTAATTGCTTATCCGACCTCTAAAAACGACTTTGGCCAACAATTGTAATGACTTTGCCAACTACTTTTAAACACTAATCCGACCTCTAAAATCGACTTTGCCCTACAATTTTAATGACTTTGCTTAACACTTTTAATCACTAATCCGACCTCTAAAATCGACTTTGCCCAACAATTTTAATGACTTTGCCAACCACTGTTAATCACTTATCCGACCTCTAAAAATGTCTTTGCCCAACAATTGTAACGACTTTGCACAACAATTGTAATAACTTTGCTTACCACTATTAATCACTAATCCGACCTCTAAAAATGACTTTGCCCAACAATTGTAATGACTTTGCCAACCACTGTTAATCACTTATCCTACCTCTAAAAATTACTTTGCCCAACAATTGTAATGACTTTGCCAACCACTATTAATCACTAATCCGACCTCTAAAAATGACTTTTCCTACCATTGGTAATGACTTTGCCAACCACTGTTAATTGCTTATCCGACCTCTAAAAACGACTTTGGCCAACAATTGTAATGACTTTGCCAACTACTTTTAAACACTAATCCGACCTCTAAAATCGACTTTGCCCTACAATTTTAATGACTTTGCTTAACACTTTTAATCACTAATCCGACCTCTAAAATCGACTTTGCCCAACAATTTTAATGACTTTGCTTACCACTTTTAATCACTAATCCGACCTCTAAAATCGACTTTGCCCAACAATTGTAATGACTTTGCCAACCACTATTAATCACTAATCCGACCTCTAAAAATGACTTTGCCCAATAATTGTAATGACTCTGCCAACCACTGTTAATCACTTATCCGACCTCTAAAAATGACTTTGCTAACCACTATTAATGACTTTGCCAACCACTGTTAATCACTAATCCGACCACTAAAAATGACTTTGCCCAACAATTGTAATGACTTTGCCAACCACTGTTAATCACTAATCCGACCACTAAAAATGACCTTGCCCAACAATTGTAATGACTTTGCCAGCCACAGTTTATCACTTATCCGACCGCTAAAAATGACTTTGCCCAACAATTGTAATGACTTTGCAAACCACTGGTAATGACTTTGCCAACCACTGTTAATCAATTATCCTACCTCTAAAAATGACTATGCCCAACAATTGTTATGAATTTGCCCAACAATTGTAATGACTTTGCCATCCACTTTTAATCACTAATCCGACCTCTAAAATCGACTTTGCCAAAAAATTGTAATGACTTTGCCAACCACAATTAATCACTAATCCGACCTCTAAAATCGACTTTGCCCTACAATTTTAATGACTTTGCTTAACACTTTTAATCACTAATCCGACCTCTAAAATCGACTTTGCCCAACAATTTTAATGACTTTGCTTACCACTTTTAATCACTAATCCGACCTCTAAAATCGACTTTGCCCAACAATTGTAATGACTTTGCCAACCACTATTAATCACTAATCCGACCTCTAAAAATGACTTTGCCCAATAATTGTAATGACTCTGCCAACCACTGTTAATCACTTATCCGACCTCTAAAAATGACTTTGCTAACCACTATTAATGACTTTGCCAACCACTGTTAATCACTAATCCGACCACTAAAAATGACTTTGCCCAACAATTGTAATGACTTTGCCAACCACTGTTAATCACTAATCCGACCACTAAAAATGACCTTGCCCAACAATTGTAATGACTTTGCCAGCCACAGTTTATCACTTATCCGACCGCTAAAAATGACTTTGCCCAACAATTGTAATGACTTTGCAAACCACTGGTAATGACTTTGCCAACCACTGTTAATCAATTATCCTACCTCTAAAAATGACTATGCCCAACAATTGTTATGAATTTGCCCAACAATTGTAATGACTTTGCAAACCACTTTTAATCACTAATCCGACCTCTAAAATCGACTTTACCCAAAAATTGTAATGACTTTGCCAACCACAATTAATCACTAATCCGACCACTAAAAATGACTTTGCCCAACAATTGTAATGACTTTGCCAACCACTGTTAATCACTTATCCTACCTCTAAAAATTACTTTGCCCAACAATTGTAACGACTTTGCACAACAATTGTAATAACTTTGCTTACCACTATTAATCACTAATCCGACCTCTAAAAATGACTTTGCCCAACAATTGTAATGACTTTGCCAACCACTGTTAATCACTTATCCGACCTCTAAAAATGACTTTGCCAACCACTGTAAATCACTAATCCGACCACTAAAAATGACTTTGCCCAACAATTGTAATGACTTTGCCAACCACTGTTAATCACTTATCCTACCTCTAAAAATTACTTTGCCCAACAATTGTAATGACTTTGCCAACCACTGTTAATCACTTATCCGACCTCTAAAAATGACTTTTCCTACCATTGGTAATGACTTTGCCAACCACTGTTAATTGCTTATCCGACCTCTAAAAACGACTTTGGCCAACAATTGTAATGACTTTGCCAACTACTTTTAAACACTAATCCGACCTCTAAAATCGACTTTGCCCTACAATTTTAATGACTTTGCTTAACACTTTTAATCACTAATCCGACCTCTAAAATCGACTTTGCCCAACAATTGTAATGACTTTGCCAACCACTATTAATCACTAATCCGACCTCTAAAAATGACTTTGCCAACCACTGTTAATCACTTATCCGACCACTAAAAATGACTTTGCCCAACAATTGTAACGACTTTGCACAACAATTGTAATGACTTTTCCAACCACTTTTAATCACTAATCCGACCTCTAAAATCGACTTTGCCCAACAATTGTAATGACTTTGCAAACCACTTTTAATCACTAATCCGACCTCTAAAATCGACTTTACCCAAAAATTGTAATGACTTTGCCAACCACAATTAATCACTAATCCGACCACTAAAAATGACTTTGCCCAACAATTGTAATGACTTTGCCAACCACTGTTAATCACTTATCCTACCTCTAAAAATTACTTTGCCCAACAATTGTAACGACTTTGCACAACAATTGTAATAACTTTGCTTACCACTATTAATCACTAATCCGACCTCTAAAAATGACTTTGCCCAACAATTGTAATGACTTTGCCAACCACTGTTAATCACTTATCCGACCTCTAAAAATGACTTTGGCCAACAATTGTAATGACTTTGCCAACCACTTTTAATCACTAATCCGACCTCTAAAATCGACTTTGCCCAACAATTTTAATGACTTTGCTTACCACTTTTGATCACTAAGCTGACCTCTAAAATCGACTTTGCCCAACAATTTTAATGACTTTGCCAACCACTTTGAATCACTAATCCGACCTCTAAAATCGACTTTGCCCAAAAATTGTAATGACTTTGCCAACCACAATTAATCACTAATCCGACCTCTAAAAATGACTTTGCCCAACAATTGCAATGACTTTGCCAACTACTGTTAATCACTTATCCGACCTCTAAAAATGACTTTGCCCAACAATTGTAACGACTTTGCACAACAATTGTAATAACTTTGCTTACCACTATTAATCACTAATCCGACCTCTAAAAATGTGTTTGCCAACCACTGTTAATCACTAATCCGACCACTAAAAATGACTTTGCCCAACAATTGTAATGACTTTGCCAACCACTGTTAATCACTTATCCTCCCTCTAAAAATTACTTTACCCAACAATTGTAATGACTTTGCCAACCACTGTTAATCACTTATCCGACCTCTTAAAATGACTTTGCCAACCACTGTTAATCACTAATCCGACCACTAAAAATGACTTTGCCCAACAATTGTAATGACTTTGCCAACCACTTTTAATCACTAATCCGACTTCTAAAATCGAATATGCCCAACAATTGTAATGACTTTGCCAACTACTGTTAATCACTTATCCGACCTCTAAAAATGACTTTGCCTACCACTGGTAATGACTTTGCCAACCACTGTTAATCATTTATCCGACCTCTAAAAATGACTTTGCCCAACAATTGTAATGACTTTGCCAACCACTGTTAATCACTTATCCGACCTCTAAAAATGACTTTGGCAAACAATTGTAATGACTTTGCCAACCACTTTTAATCACTAATCCGACCTCTAAAATCGACTTTGCCCAACAATTTTAATGACTTTGCTTACCACTTTTGATCACTAAGCTGACCTCTAAAATCGACTTTGCCCAACAATTTTAATGACTTTGCCAACCACTTTGAATCACTAATCCGACCTCTAAAATCGACTTTGCCCAAAAATTGTAATGACTTTGCCAACCACAATTAATCACTAATCCGACCTCTAAAAATGACTTTGCCCAACAATTGTAATGACTTTGCCAACTACTGTTAATCACTTATCCGACCTCTAAAAATGACTTTGCCCAACAATTGTAACGACTTTGCACAACAATTGTAATAACTTTGCTTACCACTATTAATCACTAATCCGACCTCTAAAAATGTGTTTGCCAACCACTGTTAATCACTAATCCGACCACTAAAAATGACTTTGCCCAACAATTGTAATGACTTTGCCAACCACTGTTAATCACCTATCCGACCTCTTAAAATGACTTTGCCAACCACTGTTAATCACTAATCCGACCACTAAAAATGACTTTGCCAAACAATTGTAATGACTTTGCCAACCACTTTTAATCACTAATCCGACCTCTAAAATCGACTATGCCCAACAATTGTAATGACTTTGCCAACTACTGTTAATCACTTATCCGACCTCTAAAAATGACTTTGCCAACCACTGGTAATGACTTTGCCAACCACTGTTAATCATTTATCCGACCTCTAAAAATGACTTTGCCCAACAATTGTAATGACTTTGCCAACCACTGTTAATCACTTATCCGACCTCTAAAAATGACTTTTCCTACCATTGGTAATGACTTTGCCAACCACTGTTAATTGCTAATCCGACCTCTAAAAACGACTTTGGCCAACAATTGTTATGACATTGCCAACCACTTTTAATCACTCATCCGACCTCTAAAATCGACTTTGCCCAACAATTTTAATGACTTTGCTTACCACTTTTAATCACTAATCCGACCTCTAAAATCGACTTTGCCCAACAATTTTAATGACTTTGCCAACCACTTTTAATCACTAATCCGACCTCTAAAATCGACTTTGCCCAAAAATTGTAATGACTCTGCAAACCACAATTAATCACTAATCCGACCTCTAAAAATGACTTTGCCCAACAATTGTAATGACTTTGCCAACCACTGTTAATCACTTATCCGACCTCTAAAAATGACTTTGCCCAACAATTGTAACGACTTTGCACAACAATTGTAATAACTTTGCTTACCACTATTAATCACTAATCCGACCTCTAAAAATGACTTTACCCAACAACTGTTATGACTTTGCCAACCATTGTTAATCACTTATCCGACCCCTAAAAATGACTTTGCCAACCACTGTTAATCACTAATCCGACCACTAAAAATGACTTTGCCCAACAATTGTAATGACTTTGCCAACCACTTTTAATCACTAATCCGACCACTAAAATCGACTTTGCCCAACAATTGTAATGACTTTGCCAACCACTGTTAATCACTTATCCTACCTCTAAAAATTACTTTGCCCAACAATTGTAATGACTTTGCCAACCACTGTTAATCACTTATCCGACCTCTAAAAATGACTTTGCCAACCACTGGTAACGACTTTGCCAACCACTGGAAATGACTTTGCCAACCACTGTTAATCATTTATCCGACCTCTAAATATGGCTTTGCCCAACAATTGTAATGACTTTGCCAACCACAATTAATCACTAATCCGGCCTCTAAAAATGACTTAGCCCAACAATTGTAATGACTTTGCCAACCACTGTTAATCACTTATCCGACCTCTAAAAATGACTTTGCCCAACAATTGTAACGAATTTGCACAACACTTGTAATAACTTTGCTTACCACTATTAATCACTAATCCGACCTCTAAAAATGACTTTGCCCAACAATTGTAATGACTTTGCCAATCACTGTTAATCACTTATCCGACCACTAAAAATGACTTTGCCCAACAATTGTAATGACTTTGCCAACCACTGTTAATCACTTATCCGACCTCTAAAAATGACTTTGGCCAACAATTGTAATGACTTTGCCAACCACTTTTAATCACTAATCCGACCTCTAAAATCGACTTTGCCCAACAATTTTAATGACTTTGCTTACCACTTTTAATCACTAGGCTGACCTCTAAAATCGACTTTGCCCAATAATTTTAATGACTTTGCCAACCACTTTTAATCACTAATCCGACCTCTAAAATCGACTTTGCCCAAAAATTGTAATGACTTTGCCAACCACAATTAATCACTAATCCGACCTCAAAAAATGACTCTGCCCAACAATTGTAATGACTTTGCCAACTACTGTTAATCACTTATCCGACCTCTAAATATGACTTTGCCCAACAATTGTAACGACTTTGCACAACAATTGTAATAACTTTGCTTACCACTATTAATCACTAATCCGACCTCTAAAAATGACTTTGCCAACCACTGTTAATCACTAATCCGACCACTAAAAATGACTTTGCCCAACAATTGTAATGACTTTGCCAACCACTGTTAATCACTTATCCTACCTCTAAAAATTACTTTGCCCAACAATTGTAATGACTTTGCCAACCACTGTTAATCACTTATCCGACCTCTTAAAATGACTTTGCCAACCACTGTTAATCACTAATCCGACCACTAAAAATGACTTTGCCCAACAATTGTAATGACTTTGCCAACCACTTTTAATCACTAATCCGACCTCTAAAATCGACTATGCCCAACAATTGTAATGACTTTGCCAACCACTGTTAATCACTTATCCGACCTCTAAAAATGACTTTGCCAACCACTGGTAATGACTTTGCCAACCACTGTTAATCATTTATCCGACCTCTAAAAATGACTTTGCCCAACAATTGTAATGACTTTGCCAACCACTGTTAATTGCTAATCCGACCTCTAAAAACGACTTTGGCCAACAATTGTAATGACTTTGCCAACCACTTTTAATCACTAATCCGACCTCTAAAATCGACTTTGCCCAAAAATTTTAATGACTTTGCTTACCACTTTTAATCACTAATCCGACCTCTAAAATCGACTTTGCCCAACAATTTTAATGACTTTGCCAACCACTTTTAATCACTAATCCGACCTCTAAAATCGACTTTGCCCAAAAATTGTAATGACTTTGCCAACCACTGTTAATTACTAATCCGACCTCTAAAAACGACTTTGGCCAACAATTGTAATGACATTGCCAACCACTTTTAATCACTAATCCGACCTCTAAAATCGACTTTGCCCAACAATTTTAATGACTTTGCTTACCACTTTTAATCACTAATCCGACCTCTAAAATCGACTTTGCCCAACAATTTTAATGACTTTGCCAACCACTTTTAATCACTAATCCGACCTCTAAAATCGACTATGCCCAACAATTGTAATGACTTTGCCAACCACTGTTAATCACTTATCCGACCTCTAAAAATGTTTTTGCCAACCACTGGTAATGACTTTGCCAACCACTGTTAATCATTTATCCGACCTCTAAAAATGACTTTGCCCAACAATTGTAATGACTTTGCCAACCACTGTTAATCACTTATCCGACCTCTAAAAATGACTTTTCCTACCATTGGTAATGACTTTGCCAACCACTGTTAATTGCTAATCCGACCTCTAAAAACGACTTTGGCCAACAATTGTAATGACTTTGCCAACCACTTTTAATCACTAATCCGACCTCTAAAATTGACTTTGCCCAAAAATTTTAATGACTTTGCTTACCACTTTTAATCACTAATCCGACCTCTAAAATCGACTTTGCCCAACAATTTTAATGACTTTGCCAACCACTTTTAATCACTAATCCGACCTCTAAAATCGACTTTGCCCAAAAATTGTAATGACTTTGCCAACCACTGTTAATTACTAATCCGACCTCTAAAAACGACTTTGGCCAACAATTGTAATGACATTGCCAACCACTTTTAATCACTAATCCGACCTCTAAAATCGACTTTGCCCAACAATTTTAATGACTTTGCTTACCACTTTTAATCACTAATCCGACCTCTAAAATCGACTTTGCCCAACAATTTTAATGACTTTGCCAACCACTTTTAATCACTAATCCGACCTCTAAAATCGACTTTGCCCAAAAATTGTAATGACTTTGCCAACCACAATTAATCACTAATCCGACCTCTAAAAATGACTTTGCCCAACAATTGCAATGACTTTGCCAACCACTGTTAATCACTTATCCGACCTCTAAAAATGACTTTTCCCAACAATTGTAACGACTTTGCACAACAATTGTAATAACTTTGCTTACCACTATTAATCACTAATCCGACCTCTAAAAATGACTTTACCCAACAACTGTAATGACTTTGCCAACCACTGTTAATCACTTATCCGACCTCTAAAAATGTTTTTGCCAACCACTGGTAATGACTTTGCCAACCACTGTTAATCATTTATCCGACCTCTAAAAATGACTTTGCCCAACAATTGTAATGACTTTGCCAACCACTGTTAATCACTTATCCGACCTCTAAAAATGACTTTTCCTACCATTGGTAATGACTTTGCCAACCACTGTTAATTGCTAATCCGACCTCTAAAAACGACTTTGGCCAACAATTGTAATGACTTTGCCAACCACTTTTAATCACTAATCCGACCTCTAAAATTGACTTTGCCCAAAAATTTTAATGACTTTGCTTACCACTTTTAATCACTAATCCGACCTCTAAAATCGACTTTGCCCAACAATTTTAATGACTTTGCCAACCACTTTTAATCACTAATCCGACCTCTAAAATCGACTTTGCCCAAAAATTGTAATGACTTTGCCAACCACTGTTAATTACTAATCCGACCTCTAAAAACGACTTTGGCCAACAATTGTAATGACATTGCCAACCACTTTTAATCACTAATCCGACCTCTAAAATCGACTTTGCCCAACAATTTTAATGACTTTGCTTACCACTTTTAATCACTAATCCGACCTCTAAAATCGACTTTGCCCAACAATTTTAATGACTTTGCCAACCACTTTTAATCACTAATCCGACCTCTAAAATCGACTTTGCCCAAAAATTGTAATGACTTTGCCAACCACAATTAATCACTAATCCGACCTCTAAAAATGACTTTGCCCAACAATTGCAATGACTTTGCCAACCACTGTTAATCACTTATCCGACCTCTAAAAATGACTTTTCCCAACAATTGTAACGACTTTGCACAACAATTGTAATAACTTTGCTAACCACTATTAATCACTAATCCGACCTCTAAAAATGACTTTACCCAACAACTGTAATGACTTTGCCAACCACTGTTAATCACTTATCCGACCTCTAAAAATGACTTTGCCAACCACTGTTAATCACTAATCCGACCACTAAAAATGACTTTTCCCAACAATTGTAATGACTTTGTCAACCACTTTTAATCACTAATCCGACCTCTAAAATCGACTTTGCCCAACAATTGTAATGACTTTGCCAACCACTGTTAGTCACTTATCCTACCTCTAAAAATTACTTTGCCCAACAATTGTAATGACTTTGCCAACCACTGGTAATGACTTTGCCAACCACTGTTAATCATTTATCCGACCTCTAAATATGGCTTTGCCCAACAATTGTAAAGACTTTGCCAACCACTGTTAATCACTTATCCGACCTCTAAAAATGACTTTTCCTTCCATTGGTAATGACTTTGCCAACCACAGTTTATCACTTATCCGACCGCTAAAAATGACTTTGCCCAACAACTGTAATGACTTTGCAAACCACTGGTAATGACTTTGCCAACCACTGTAAATCAATTATCCGACCTCTAAAAATGACTATGCCCAACAATTATAATGAATTTGCCCAACAATTGTAATGACTTTGCCAACCACTGTTAATCACTTATCCGACCTCTAAAAATGACTTTGCCCAACAATTGAAATGACTTTGCCAACCACTGTAAATCACTTATCCGACCCCTAAAAATGACTTTGCCAACTACTGGTAATGACTTTGCCAACCACTGTTAATTGCCTTTCCGACCTCTAAAAACGACTTTGCCCAACAATTGTAATGAATTTGCCCAACAATTGTAATGACTTTGCCAACCACTGTTAATCATTTATCCGACCTCTAAAAATGACTTTGCCCAACAATTTTAATAACTTTGTTAACCACTATTAATCACTAATCCGACCTCTAAAAATGACTTTTCCTACCATTGATAATGACTTTGCCAACCACTGTGAATAGCTTATCCGACCTCTAAAAACAACTTTGCCCAACAATTGTAATGACTTTGCCAACCACTTTTAATCACTAATCCGACCTCTAAAATCGACTTTGGCCAACAATTTTAATAACTTTGCTTACCACTATTAATCACTAATCCGACCTCTACAAATGACTTTGCCCAACAATTGTAATGACTTTGCCAACCACTGTTAATCACTTATCCGACCTCTTAAAATGACTTTGCCAACCACTGTTAATCACTAATCCGACCACTAAAAATGACTTTGCCCAACAATTGTAATGACTTTGCCAACCACTGTTAATCACTTATCCTACCACTAAAAGTTACTTTGCCCAACAATTGTGATGACTTTGCCAACCACTGTTAATCACTTATCCGACCTCTAAAATCGACTTTGCCCAACAATTTTAATGACTTTGCTTACCACTTTTAATCACTATTCCGACCTCCAAAATCGACTTTGCCCAACAATTGTAATAACTTTGCTTACCACAATTAATCACTAATCCGACCTCTAAAATCGACTTTTCCCAACAATTGTGAAGACTTTGCCAACCACTATTAATCACTAATCCGACCTCTAAAAATGACTTTGCCAACCACTGTTAATCACTAATCCGACCACTAAAAATGACTTTTCCCAACAATTGTAATGACTTTGTCAACCACTTTTAATCACTAATCCGACCTCTAAAATCGACTTTGCCCAACAATTGTAATGACTTTGCCAACCACTGTTAATCACTTATCCTACCTCTAAAAATTACTTTGCCCAACAATTGTAATGACTTTGCCAACCACTGGTAATGACTTTGCCAACCACTGTTAATCATTTATCCGACCTCTAAATATGGCTTTGCCCAACAATTGTAAAGACTTTGCCAACCACTGTTAATCACTTATCCGACCTCTAAAAATGACTTTTCCTACCATTGGTAATGACTTTGCCAACCACTGTTAATCACTAATCCGACCACTAAAAATGACTTTGCCCAACAATTGTAATGACTTTGCCAACCACTGTTAATCACTAATCCGACCACTAAAAATGACCTTGCCCAACAATTGAAATGACTTTGCCAGCCACAGTTTATCACTTATCCGACCGCTAAAAATGACTTTGCCCAACAACTGTAATGACTTTGCAAACCACTGGTAATGACTTTGCCAACCACTGTTAATCAATTATCCGACCTCTAAAAATGACTATGCCCAACAATTATAATGAATTTGCCCAACAATTGTAATGACTTTGCCAACCACTGTAAATCACTTATCCGACCTCTAAAAATGACTTTGCCCAACAATTGAAATGACTTTGCCAACCACTGTAAATCACTTATCCGACCCCTAAAAATGACTTTGCCAACTACTGGTAATGACTTTGCCAACCACTGTTAATTGCCTTTCCGACCTCTAAAAACGACTTTGCCCAACAATTATAATGAATTTGCCCAACAATTGTAATAACTTTGCTTACCACTATTAATCACTAATCCGACCTCTAAAAATGACTTTACCCAACAACTGTAATGACTTTGCCAACCACTGTTAATCACTTATCCGACCTCTAAAAATGACTTTGCCAACCACTGTTAATCACTAATCCGACCACTAAAAATGACTTTTCCCAACAATTGTAATGACTTTGTCAACCACTTTTAATCACTAATCCGACCTCTAAAATCGACTTTGCCCAACAATTGTAATGACTTTGCCAACCACTGTTAGTCACTTATCCTACCTCTAAAAATTACTTTGCCCAATAATTGTAATGACTTTGCCAACCACTGGTAATGACTTTGCCAACCACTTTTAATCATTTATCCGACCTCTAAATATGGCTTTGCCCAACAATTGTAAAGACTTTGCCAACCACTGTTAATCACTTATCCGACCCCTAAAAATGACTTTGCCAACTACTTGTAATGACTTTGCCAACCACTGTTAATTGCCTTTCCGACCTCTAAAAACGAGTTTGCCCAACAATTGTAATGAATTTGCCCAACAATTGTAATAACTTTGCTTACTTCTATTAATCACTAATCCGACCTCTAAAAATGACTTTGCCCAACAATTGTAATGACTTTGCCAACCACTGTTAATCACTTATCCGACCTCTAAAAATGACTTTGCCCAACAATTGAAATGACTTTGCCAACCACTGTAAATCACTTATCCGACCCCTAAAAATGACTTTGCCAACTACTGGTAATGACTTTGCCAACCACTGTTAATTGCCTTTCCGACCTCTAAAAACGAGTTTGCCCAACAATTGTAATGAATTTGCCCAACAATTGTAATGACTTTGCCAACCACTGTTAATCATTTATCCGACCTCTAAAAATGACTTTGCCCAACAATTTTAATAACTTTGTTAACCACTATTAATCACTAATCCGACCTCTAAAAATGACTTTTCCTACCATTGATAATGACTTTGCCAACCACTGTGAATTGCTTATCCGACCTCTAAAAACAACTTTGCCCAACAATTGTAATGACTTTGCCAACCACTTTTAATCACTAATCCGACCTCTAAAATCGACTTTGGCCAACAATTTTAATAACTTTGCTTACCACTATTAATCACTAATCCGACCTCTACAAATGACTTTGCCCAACAATTGTAATGACTTTGCCAACCACTGTTAATCACTTATCCGACCTCTTAAAATGACTTTGCCAACCACTGTTAATCACTAATCCGACCACTAAAGTTGACTTTGCCCAACAATTGTAATGACTTTGCCAACCACTGTTAATCACTTATCCTACCACTAAAAGTTACTTTGCCCAACAATTGTGATGACTTTGCCAACCACTGTTAATCACTTATCCGACCTCTAAAATCGACTTTGCCCAACAATTTTAATGACTTTGCTTACCACTTTTAATCACAATTCCTACCTCTAAAATCGACTTTGCCCAACAATTGTAATGACTTTGCCAACCACTGTTAATCACTAATCCGACCTCTAAAATCGACTTTTCCCAACAATTGTGATGACTTTGCCAACCACTATTAATCACTAATCCGACCTCTAAAAATGACTTTGCCAACCACTGTTAATCACTAATCCGACCACTAAAAATGACTTTTCCCAACAATTGTAATGACTTTGTCAACCACTTTTAATCACTAATCCGACCTCTAAAATCGACTTTGCCCAACAATTGTAATGACTTTGCCAACCACTGTTAATCACTTATCCTACCTCTAAAAATTACTTTGCCCAACAATTGTAATGACTTTGCCAGCCACTGGTAATGACTTTGCCAACCACTGTTAATCATTTATCCGACCTCTAAAAATGAACTTGCCCAACAATTGTAAAGACTTTGCCAACCACTGTTAATCACTTATCCGACCTCTAAAAATGACTTTTCCTACCATTGGTAATGACTTTGCCAACCACTGTTAATCACTAATCCGACCACTAAAAATGACTTTGCCCAACAATTGTAATGACTTTGCCAACCACTGTTAATCACTAATCCGACCACTAAAAATGACCTTGCCCAACAATTGAAATGACTTTGCCAGCCACAGTTTATCACTTATCCGACCGCTAAAAATGACTTTGCCCAACAACTGTAATGACTTTGCAAACCACTGGTAATGACTTTGCCAACCACTGTTAATCAATTTTCCGACCTCTAAAAATGACTATGCCCAACAATTATAATGAATTTGCCCAACAATTGTAATGACTTTGCCAACCACTGTAAATCACTTATCCGACCTCTAAAAATGACTTTGCCCAACAATTGAAATGACTTTGCCAACCACTGTAAATCACTTATCCGACCCCTAAAAATGAATTTGCCAACTACTGGTAATGACTTTGCCAACCACTGTTAATTGCCTTTCCGACCTCTAAAAACGACTTTGCCCAACAATTATAATGAATTTGCCCAACAATTGTAATGACTTTGCCAACCACTGTAAATCACTTATCCGACCTCTAAAAATGACTTTGCCCAACAATTGAAATGACTTTGCCAACCACTGTAAATCACTTATCCGACCCCTAAAAATGACTTTGCCAACTACTGGTAATGACTTTGCCAACCACTGTTAATTGCCTTTCCGACCTCTAAAAACGACTTTGCCCAACAATTGTAATGAATTTGCCCAACAATTGTAATGACTTTGCCAACCACTGTTAATCATTTATCCGACCTCTAAAAATGACTTTGCCCAACAATTGAAATGACTTTGCCAACCACTGTAAATCACTTATCCGACCCCTAAAAATGACTTTGCCATCTACTGGAAATGACTTTGCCAACCACTGTTAATTGCCTTTCCGACCTCTAAAAACGACTTTGCCCAACAATTATAATGAATTTGCCCAACAATTGTAATGACTTTGCCAACCACTGTAAATCACTTATCCGACCTCTAAAAATGACTTTGCCCAACAATTGTAATGACTTTGTCAACCACTATTAATCACTAATCCGACCTCTAAAAATGACTTTGCCAACCACTGTTAATCACTAATCCGACCACTAAAAATGACTTTTCCCAACAATTGTAATGACTTTGTCAACCACTTTTAATCACTAATCCGACCTCTAAAATCGACTTTGCCCAACAATTGTAATGACTTTGCCAACCACTGTTAATCACTTATCCTACCTCTAAAAATTACTTTGCCCAACAATTGTAATGACTTTGCCAACCACTGGTAATGACTTTGCCAACCACTGTTAATCATTTATCCGACCTCTAAATATGGCTTTGCCCAACAATTGTAAAGACTTTGCCAACCACTGTTAATCACTTATCCGACCTCTAAAAATGACTTTTCCTACCATTGGTAATGACTTTGCCAACCACTGTTAATCACTAATCCGACCACTAAAAATGACTTTGCCCAACAATTGTAATGACTTGGTCAACCACTGTTAATCACTAATCCGACCACTAAAAATGACCTTGCCCAACAATTGAAATGACTTTGCCAGCCACAGTTTATCACTTATCCGACCGCTAAAAATGACTTTGCCCAACAACTCTAATGACTTTGCAAACCACTGGTAATGACTTTGCCAACCACTGTTAATCAATTATCCGACCTCTAAAAATGACTATGCCCAACAATTATAATGAATTATCCCAACAATTGTAATGACTTTGCCAACCACTGTAAATCACTTATCCGACCTCTAAAAATGACTTTGCCCAACAATTGAAATGACTTTGCCAACCACTGTAAATCACTTATCCGACCCCTAAAAATGACTTTGCCAACTACTGGTAATGACTTTGCCAACCACTGTTAATTGCCTTTCCGACCTCTAAAAACGACTTTGCCCAACAATTATAATGAATTTGCCCAACAATTGTAATGACTTTGCCAACCACTGTAAATCACTTATCCGACCTCTAAAAATGACTTTGCCCAACAATTGAAATGACTTTGCCAACCACTCTCAATCACTTATCCGACCCCTAAAAATGACTTTGCCAACTACTGGTAATGACTTTGCCAACCACTGTTAATTGCCTTTCCGACCTCTAAAAACGACTTTGCCCAACAATTGTAATGAATTTGCCCAACAATTGTAATGACTTTGCCAACCACTGTTAATCATTTATCCGACCTCTAAAAATGACTTTGCCCAACAATTGAAATGACTTTGCCAACCACTGTAAATCACTTATCCGACCCCTAAAAATGACTTTGCCAACTACTGGTAATGACTTTGCCAACCACTGTTAATTGCCTTTCCGACCTCTAAAAACGACTTTGCCCAACAATTATAATGAATTTGCCCAACAATTGTAATGACTTTGCCAACCACTGTAAATCACTTATCCGACCTCTAAAAATGACTTTGCCCAACAATTGAAATGACTTTGCCAACCACTGTAAATCACTTATCCGACCCTAAAAATGACTTTGCCAACTACTGGTAATGACTTTGCCAACCACTGTTAATTGCCTTTCCGACCTCTAAAAACGACTTTGCCCAACAATTGTAATGAATTTGCCCAACAATTGTAATGACTTTGCCAACCACTGTTAATCATTTATCCGACCTCTAAAAATGACTTTGCCCAACAATTTTAATAACTTTGTTAACCACTATTAATCACTAATCCGACCTCTAAAAATGACTTTTCCTACCATTGATAATGACTTTGCCAACCACTGTGAATTGCTTATCCGACCTCTAAAAACAACTTTGCCCAACAATTGTAATGACTTTGCCAACCACTTTTAATCACTAATCCGACCTCTAAAATCGACTTTGGCCAACAATTTTAATAACTTTGCTTACCACTATTAATCACTAATCCGACCTCTACAAATGACTTTGCCCAACAATTGTAATGACTTTGCCAACCACTGTTAATCACTTATCCGACCTCTTAAAATGACTTTGCCAACCACTGTTAATCACTAATCCGACCACTAAAAATGACTTTGCCCAACAATTGTAATGATATTGCCAACCACTGTTAATCACTTATCCTACCACTAAAAGTTACTTTGCCCAACAATTGTGATGACTTTGCCAACCACTGTTAATCACTTATCCGACCTCTAAAATCGACTTTGCCCAACAATTTTAATGACTTTGCTTACCACTTTTAATCACTATTCCGACCTCTAAAATCGACTTTGCCCAACAATTGTAATGACTTTGCCAACCACTGTTAATCACTAATCCGACCTCTAAAATCGACTTTTCCCAACAATTGTGATGACTTTGCCAACCACTATTAATCACTAATCCGACCTCTAAAATCGACTTTGCCCAACAGTTGTAATGACTTTGCCAACCACTGTTAATCACTTATCCGACCTCTAAAAATGACTATGCCCAACAATTATAATGAATTTGCCCAACAATTGTAATGACTTTGCCAACCACTGTTAATCACTAATCCGACCTCTAAAAATGACTTTGCCCAACAATTGAAATGACTTTGCCAACCACTGTAAATCACTTATCCGACCCCTAAAAATGACTTTGCCAACTACTGGTAATGACTTTGCCAACCACTGTTAATTGCCTTTCCGACCTCTAAAAACGACTTTGCCCAACAATTGTAATGAATTTGCCCAACAATTGTAATGACTTTGCCAACCACTTTTAATCACTAATCCGACCTCTAAAATCGACTTTGCCCAACAATTTTAATAACTTTGTTAACCACTATTAATCACTAATCCGACCTCTAAAAATGACTTTTCCTACCATTGATAATGACTTTGCCAACCACTGTGAATTGCTTATCCGACCTCTAAAAATGACTTTGCCCAACAATTGTAATGACTTTGCCAACCACTGTTAATCACTTATCCGACCTCTTAAAATGACTTTGCCAACCATTGTTAATCACTAATCCGACCACTAAAAATGACTTTGCCCAACAATTGTAATGACTTTGCCAACCACTGTTAATCACTTATCCTACCACTAAAAGTTACTTTGCCCAACAATTGTGATGACTTTGCCAACCACTGTTAATCACTTATCCGACCTCTAAAATCGACTTTGCCCAACAATTTTAATGACTTTGCTTACCACTTTTAATCACTATTCCGACCTCTAAAATCGACTTTGCCCAACAATTGTAATGACTTTGCCAACCACTGTTAATCACTTATCCGACCTCTAAAATCGACTTTTCCCAACAGTTGTAATGACTTTGCCAACCACTGTTAATCACTAATCCGACCTCTAAAATCGACTTTGCCCAACAGTTGTAATGACTTTGCCAACCACTGTTAATCACTTATCCTACCACTAAAAGTGACTTTGCCGAACAATTGTGATGACTTTGCCAACCACTGTTAATCACTTATCCGACCTCTAAAATCGGCTTTGCCCAACAATTTTAATGACTTTGCTTACCACTTTTAATCACTAATCCGACCTATAAAATCGACTTTGCCCAACAATTGTAATGACTTTGCCAACCACTGTGAATCACTTATCCTACCTCTAAACATTACTTTGCCAACCACTGGGAATGACTTTGCCAACCACTGTTAATCACTAATCCCACCTCTAAAAATGACTTTTCCTACCATTGATAATGACTTTGCCAACCACTGTTAATTGCTTATCCGACCTCTAAAAACGACCTCGCCCAACAATTGTAATGACTTTGCTAACCACTTTTAATCACTAATCCGACCTCTAAAATCGACTTTGCCAAACAATTGTAATGACTTTGCCAACCACTGTTAATCACTTATCCTACCTCTAAAAATTACTTTGCCCAACAACTGTAATGACTTTGCCAACCACTGTTAATCACTTATCCTACCTCTAAAAATTACTTTGCCCAACAACTGTAATGACTTTGCCAACCACAGTTAATCACTTATCCGACCTCTAAAAATGACTTTGCCAACCACTGGTAATGACTTTTCCAACCACTGTTAATCTCTTATCCGACCTCTAAAAATGACTTATCCTACCATTGGTAATGACTTTGCCAACCACTGTTAATTTGCTAATCCGACCTCTAAAAACGACTTTGGCCAACAATTGTAATGACTTTGCCAACCACTTTTAATCACTAATCCGACCTCTAAAATCGACTTTGCCCAACAATTTTAATGACTTTGCTTACCACTTTTAAACACTAATCCGACCTCTAAAATCGACTTTGCCCAACTATTGTAATGACTTTGCCAACCACTATTAATCACTAATCCGACCTCTAAAAATGACTTTGCCCAACAAATTTAATAACTTTGTTAACCACTATTAATCACTAATCCGACCTCTAAAAATGACTTTGCCCAACAATTGTAATGACTTTGCCAACCACTGTTAATCACTTATCCGACCTCTAAAAATGACTTATCCTACCATTAATAATGACTTTGTCCACCACTGTTAATTGCTTATCCGACCTCTAAAATCGACTTTGCCCAACAATTGTAATGACTTTGCCAACCACTGTTAATCACTTATCCTACCTCTAAAAATTACTCAGCACAACAACTGTAATGACTTTGCCAACCACTGTTAATCACTTATCCGACCTCTAAAAATCACTTATCCTACCATTGGTAATGACTTGCCAACCACTGTTAAATTGCTAATCCGACCTCTAAAAACGACTTTGGCCAACAATTGTAATGACTTTGCCAACCACTTTTAATCACTAATCCGACCTCTAAAATCGACTTTGCCCAACAATTTTAATGACTTTGCTTACCACTTTTAATCACTAATCCGACCTCTAAAAATGACTTTGCCCAACAAATTTAATATCTTTGTTAACCACTATTAATCACTAATCCGACCTCTAAAAATGACTTTGCCCAATAATTGTAATGACTTTGCCAACCACTGTTAATCACTTATCCGACCTCTAAAAATGACTTTTCCTACCATTGATAATGACTTTGCCCACCACTGTTAATTGCTTATCCGACCTCTAAAAACGACTTTGCCCAACAATTGTAATGACTTTGCCAACCACTTTTAATCACTAATCCGACCTCTAAAATCGACTTTGCCCAACAATTGTAATGACTTAGCCAACCACAATTAATCACTAATCCGACCTCTAAAAATGACTTTGCCCAACAATTGAAATGACTTTGCACAACAATTGTAATAACTTTGCTTACTTCTATTAATCACTAATCCGACCTCTAAAAATGACTTTGCCCAACAATTGTAATGACTTTGCACAACAATTGTAATAACTTTGCTTACTTCTATTAATCACTAATCCGACCTCTAAAAATGACTTTGCCCAACAATTGTAATGACTTTGCCAACCACTGTTAATCACTTATCCGACCTCTAAAAATGACTTTGCCAACCACTGTTAATCACTTATCCGACCACTAAAAATGACTTTGCCCAACAATTGTAATGACTTTGCCAACCACTTTTAATCACTTATCCGACCTCTAAAATCGACTTTTCCCAACAATTGTAATGACTTAGCCAACCACAATTAATCACTAATCCGACCTCTAAAAATGACTTTGCCCAACAATTGTAATGACTTTGCACAACAATTGTAATAACTTTGCTTACTTCTATTAATCACTAATCCGACCTCTAAAAATGACTTTGCCCAACAATTGTAATGACTTTGCCAACCACTGTTAATCACTTATTCGACCTCTAAAAATGACTTTGCCAACCACTGTTAATCACTTATCCGACCACTAAAAATGACTTTGCCCAACAATTGTAATGACTTTGCAAACCACTTTTAATCACTAATCCGACCTCTAAAATCGACTTTTCCCAACAATTGTAATGACTTTGCCAACCACTGTTAATCACTTATCCTACCTCTAAAAATGACTTTGCCCAACAATTGTAATGACTTTGCCAACCAATCTTAATCACTTATCCGACTTCTAAAAATGACTTTTCCTACCATTGGTAATGACTTTGCCAACCACTGTTAATTGCTAATCCGACCTCAAAAAACGACTTTGGCCAACAATTGTAATGACTTTGCCAACCACTGTTAATCACTTATCCGACCTCTAAAAATGACTTTGCCAACCACTGTTAATCACTAATCCGACCTCTAAAATCGACTTTGCCCAACAATTGTAATGACTCTGCCAACCACTGTTAATCACTAATCCTACCTCTAAAAATTACTTTGCCCAACAATTGTAATGACTTTGCCAACCACTGTTAATCACCTATCCGACCTCTAAAAATGACTTTGCCAACCACTGGTAATGACTTTGCCAACCACTGGTAATGACCTTGTCAACCACTGTTAATCATTTATCCGACCTCTAAAAATGACTTTGCCCAACAATTGTAATGACTTTGCCAACCAATATTAATCACTTATCCGACCTCTAAAAATGACTTTTCCTACCATTGGTAATGACTTTGCCAACCACTGTTAATTGCTAATCCGACCTCTAAAAACGACTTTGGCCAACAATTGTAATGACTTTGCCAACCAGTTTTAATCACTAATCCGACCTCTAAAATCGACTTTGCCCAACAATTTTAATGACTTTGCTTACCACTTTTAATCACTAATCCGACCTCTAAAATCGACTTTGCCCAACAATTGTAATGACTTTGCCAACCACTATTAATCACTAATCCGACCTCTAAAAATGACTTTGCCCAACAATTGTAATGACTTTGCCAACCACTGTTAATCTCTTATCCGACCTCTATAAATAACTTTGCCAACCACTGATAATGACTTTGCCAACCACTGTTAATCAATTATCCGACCTCTAAAAATGACTATGCCCAACAATTGTAATGAATTTGCCCAACAATTGTAATGACTTTGCCAACCACTGTTAATCACTTATCCGACCTCTAAAAATGACTTTGCCCAACAATTGAAATGACTTTGCCAACCACTGTAAATCACTTATCCGACCTCTAAAAATGACTTTGCCCAACAATTGTAATGACTTTGCCAACCAATGTTAATCACTTATCCGACCTCTAAAAATGACTATGCCCAACAATTGTAATGAATTTGCCCAACAATTGTAATGACTTTGCCAACCACTGTTAATCAATTATCCGACCTCTAAAAATGACTATGCCCAACAATTGTAATGAATTTGCCCAACAATTGTAATGACTTTGCCAACCACTGTAAATCACTTATCCGACCCCTAAAAATGACTTTGCCAACTACTAGTAATGACTTTTCCAACCACTGTTAATTGCTAATCCGACCTCTAAAAACGACTTTGGCCTACAATTGTAATGACTTTGCCAACCACTTTTAATCACTAATCCGACCTCTAAAAACGACTTTGGCCAACAATTGTATTGACTTTGCCAACCACTTTTAATCACTAATCCGACCTCAAAAATCGACTTTGCCCAAAAATTGTAATGACTTTGCCCAAAAATTGTAATGACTTTGCCAACCACTGTTAATCACTTATCCGACCTCTAAAAATGACTTTTCCTACCATTGGTAATGACTTTGCCAACCACTGTTAATTGCTAATCCGACCTCTAAAAACGACTTTGGCCTACAATTGTAATGACTTTGCCAACCACTTTTAATCACTAATCCGACCTCTAAAATCGACTTTGCCCAACAATTTTAATGACTTTGCTTACCTTTTAATCACTAATCCGACCTCTAAAATCGACTTTACCCAACAATTGTAATGACTTTGCCAACCACTATTAATCACTAATCCGACCTCTAAAAATGACTTTGCCCAACAATTGTAATGACTTTGCCAACCACTGTTAATCTCTTATCCGACCTCTAAAAATGACTTTTCCAACCACTGGTAATGACTTTGCCAACCACTGTTAATCACTAATCCGACCACTAAAAATGACTTTGCCCAACAATTGTAATGACTTTGCCAACACCTATTAATCATTAATCCGACCACTAAAAATGACCTTGCCCAACAATTGTAATGACTTTGCCAGCCACAGTTTATCACTTATCCGACCGCTAAAAATGACTTTGCCCAGCAATTGTAATGACTTTGCAAACCACTGGTAATGACTCTGCCAACCACTGTTAATCAATTATCCGACCTCTAAAATGACTATGCCCAACAATTGTAATGAATTTGCCCAACAATTGTAATGACTTTGCCAACCACTGTTAATCACTTATCCGACCTCTAAAAATGACTTTGCCCAACAATTGAAATGACTTTGCCAACCACTGTAATCACTTATCCGACCCCTAAAAATGACTTTGCCAACTACTAGTAATGACTTTGCCAACCACTGTTAATTGCCTTTCCGACCTCTAAAAACGACTTTGCCCAACAATTGTAATGACTTTGCCAACCACTTTTAATCACTAATCCGACCTCTAATATCGACTTTGCCCAACAATTGTATTGACTTTGCCAACCACTTTTAATCACTAATCCGACCTCTAAAATCGACTTTGCCCAAAAATTGTAATGACTTTGCCCAAAAATTGTAATGACTTTGCCAACCACTGTTAATCACTTATCCGACCTCTAAAAATGACTTTGCCAACCACTGGTAATGACTTTGCCAACCACTGTTAATCACTAATCCGACCACTAAAAATGACCTTGCCCAACAATTGTAATGACTTTGCCAGCCACAGTTTATCACTTATCCGACCGCTAAAAATTACTTTGCCAAACAATTGTAATGACTTTGCCAACCACTGGTAATGACTTTGCCAACCACTGTTAATCAATTATCCGACCTCTAAAAATGACTATGCCCAACAATTGTAATGAATTTGCCCAACAATTGTAATGACTTTGCCGACCATTATTTATCACTAATCCGACCTCTAAAAATGACTTTGTCCAACAATTGTAATGACTTTGCCAACCACTGTTAATCTCTTATCCGACCTCTAAAAATGACTTTGCCAACCACTGGTAATGACTTTGCCAACCACTGTTAATCACTAATCCGACCACTAAAAATGACTTTGCCCAACAATTGTAATGACTTTGCCAACACCTGTTAATCACTAATCCGACCACTAAAAATGACCTTGCCCAACAATTATAATGACTTTGCCAGCCACAGTTTATCACTTATCCGACCGCTAAAAATGACTTTGCTCAACAATTGTAATGACTTTGCAAACCACTGGTAATTACTTTGCCAACCACTGTTAATCAATTATCCGACCTCTAAAAATGACTATGCCCAACAATTGTAATGAATTTGCCCAACAATTGTAATGACTTTGCCAACCACTGTTAATCACTTATCCGACCTCTAAAAATGACTTTGCCCAACAATTGAAATGACTTTGCCAACAACTGTAAATCACTTATCCGACCCCTAAAAATGACTTTGCCAACTACTAGTAATGACTTTGCCAACCACTGTTAATTGCCTTTCCGACCTCTAAAAACGACTTTGCCCAACAATTGAAATGACTTTGCCAACCACTGTAAATCACTTATCCGACCCCTAAAAATGACTTTGCCAACTACTAGTAATGACTTTGCCAACCACTGTTAATTGCCTTTCCGACCTCTAATATCGACTTTGCCCAACAATTGTATTGACTTTGCCCAAAAATTGTAATGACTTTGCCAACCACTTTTAATCACTAATCCGACCTCTAAAATCGACTTTGCCCAAAAATTGTAATGACTTTGCCCAAAAATTGTAATGACTTTGCCAACCACTGTTAATCACTTATCCGACCCCTAAAAATAACTTTGCCAACCACTGTTAATCAATAATCCGACCACTAAAAATGACCTTGCCCAACAATTGTAATGACTTTGCCAGCCACAGTTTATCACTTATCCGACCGCTAAAAATGACTTTGCCCAACAATTGTAATGACTTTGCCAACCACTGGTAATGACTTTGCTAACCACTGTTAAT
The DNA here is from genome assembly GCA_025491095.1 of Brachionus asplanchnoidis. Classification (NCBI taxonomy): domain Eukaryota; kingdom Metazoa; phylum Rotifera; class Eurotatoria; order Ploima; family Brachionidae; genus Brachionus; species Brachionus asplanchnoidis. The sequence continues at coordinate 184,737 of JAILYF010000049.1, read as the reverse complement.
CAATTATCCGACCTCTAAAAATGACTATGCCCAACAATTGTAATGAATTTGCCAAACAATTGTAATGACTTTGCCAACCACTGTTTATCACCTATCCGACCTCTAAAAATGACTTTGCCAACCACTGGTAATGACTTTGCCAACCACTGTTAATCACTAATCCGACCACTAAAAATGACCTTGCTCAACAATTGTAATGACTTTGCCAGCCACAGTTTATCACTTATCCGACCGCTAAAAATGACTTTGCCCAACAATTGTAATGACTTTGCCAACCACTGGTAATGACTTTGCCAACCATTGTTAATCAATTATCCGACCTCTAAAAATGACTATGCCCAACAATTGTAATGAATTTGCCCAACAATTGTAATGACTTTGCCAAACACTGTTAATCACTTATCCGGCCTCTAAAAATGACTTTGCCCAACAATTGAAATGACTTTGCCAACCACTGTAAATCACTTATCCGACCCCTAAAAATGACTTTGCCAACTACTGGTAATGACTTTGCCAACCACTGTTAATTGCCTTTCCGACCTCTAAAAACGACTTTGCCCAACAATTGTAATGACTTTGCCAACCACTTTTAATCACTAATCCGACCTCTACAATCGACTTTGCCCAAAAATTGTAATGACTTTGCCAAACACTTTTAATCACTAATCCGACCTCTAAAATCGACATTGCCCAAAAATTGTAATGACTTTGCCCAAAAATTGAAATGACTTTGCCAACCACTGTTAATCACTTATCCTACCTCTAAAAATGACCTTGCCCAACAATTGTAATGACTTTGCCAGCCACAGTTTATTACTTATCTTACCGCTAAAAATGACTTTGCCCAACAATTGTAATGACTTTGCCAACCACTGGTAATGACTTTGCCAACCATTGTTAATCAATTATCCGACCTCTAAAAATGACTATGCCCAACAATTGTAATGAATTTGCCCAACAATTGTAATGACTTTGCCAACCACTGTTAATCACTTATCCGACCTCTAAAAATGACTTTGCCCAACAATTGAAATGACTTTGCCAACCACTGTTTATCACCTATCCGACCTCTAAAAACGACTTTGCCCAACAATTGTAATGACTTTGCCAACCACTTTTAATCACTAATCCGACCTCTACAATCGACTTTGCCCAAAAATTGTAATGACTTTGCCAAACACTTTTAATCACTAATCCGACCTCTAAAATCGACATTGCCCAAAAATTGTAATGACTTTGCCCAAAAATTGAAATGACTTTGCCAACCACTGTTAATCACTTATCCGACCTCTAAAAATGACTTTGCCAACTACTAGTAATGACTTTGCCAACCACTGTTAATTGCCTTTCCGACCTCTAAAAACGACTTTGCCCAACAATTGAAATGACTTTGCCAACCACTGTAAATCACTTATCCGACCCCTAAAAATGACTTTGCCAACTACTAGTAATGACTTTGCCAACCACTGTTAATTGCCTTTCCGACCTCTAATATCGACTTTGCCCAACAATTGTATTGACTTTGCCCAAAAATTGTAATGACTTTGCCAACCACTTTTAATCACTAATCCGACCTCTAAAATCGACTTTGCCCAAAAATTGTAATGACTTTGCCCAAAAATTGTAATGACTTTGCCAACCACTGTTAATCACTTATCCGACCCCTAAAAATAACTTTGCCAACCACTGTTAATCAATAATCCGACCACTAAAAATGACCTTGCCCAACAATTGTAATGACTTTGCCAGCCACAGTTTATCACTTATCCGACCGCTAAAAATGACTTTGCCCAACAATTGTAATGACTTTGCCAACCATTGGTAATGACTTTGCCAACCACTGTTAATCAATTATCCGACCTCTAAAAATGACTATGCCCAACAATTGTAATGAATTTGCCAAACAATTGTAATGACTTTGCCAACCACTGTTTATCACCTATCCGACCTCTAAAAATGACTTTGCCAACCACTGGTAATGACTTTGCCAACCACTGTTAATCACTAATCCGACCACTAAAAATGACCTTGCTCAACAATTGTAATGACTTTGCCAGCCACAGTTTATCACTTATCCGACCGCTAAAAATGACTTTGCCCAACAATTGTAATGACTTTGCCAACCATTAGTAATGACTTTGCCAACCATTGTTAATCAATTATCCGACCTCTAAAAATGACTATGCCCAACAATTGAAATGACTTTGCCAACCACTGTAAATCACTTATCCGACCCCTAAAAATGACATTGCCAACTACTGGTAATGACTTTGCCAACCACTGTTAATTGCCTTTCCGACCTCTAAAAACGACTTTGCCCAACAATTGTAATGACTTTGCCAACCACTTTTAATCACTAATCCGACCTCTACAATCGACTTTGCCCAAAAATTGTAATGACTTTGCCAAACACTTTTAATCACTAATCCGACCTCTAAAATCGACATTGCCCAAAAATTGTAATGACTTTGCCCAAAAATTGAAATGACTTTGCCAACCACTGTTAATCACTTATCCTACCTCTAAAAATGACCTTGCCCAACAATTGTAATGACTTTGCCAGCCACAGTTTATTACTTATCTGACCGCTAAAAATGACTTTGCCCAACAATTGTAATGACTTTGCCAACCACTGGTAATGACTTTGCCAACCATTGTTAATCAATTATCCGACCTCTAAAAATGACTATGCCCAACAATTGTAATGAATTTGCCCAACAATTGTAATGACTTTGCCAACCACTGTTAATCACTTATCCGACCTCTAAAAATGACTTTGCCCAACAATTGAAATGACTTTGCCAACCACTGTTTATCACCTATCCGACCTCTAAAAACGACTTTGCCCAACAATTGTAATGACTTTGCCAACCACTTTTAATCACTAATCCGACCTCTACAATCGACTTTGCCCAAAAATTGTAATGACTTTGCCAAACACTTTTAATCACTAATCCGACCTCTAAAATCGACATTGCCCAAAAATTGTAATGACTTTGCCCAAAAATTGAAATGACTTTGCCAACCACTGTTAATCACTTATCCGACCTCTAAAAATGACTTTACCAACCACTGGTTATGACTTTGCCAACCACTGTTTATCACTAATCCGACCACTAAAAATGACCTTGCCCAACAATTGTAATGACTTTGCCAGCCACAGTTTGTCACTTATTCGACCGCTAAAAATGACTTTGCCCAACAATTGTAATGACTTTGCCAACCACTGGTAATGACTTTGCCAACCACTGTTAATCAATTATCCGACCTCTAAAAATGACTATGCCCAACAATTGTAATGAATTTGCCCAACAATTGTAATGACTTTGCCAACCACTTTTAATCACTTATCCGACCTCTAAAAATGACTTTGCCCAACAATTGAAATGACTTTGCCAACCACTGTTTATCACCTATCCGACCTCTAAAAACGACTTTGCCCAACAATTGTAATGACTTTGCCAACCACTTTTAATCACTAATCCGACCTCTACAATCGACTTTGCCCAAAAATTGTAATGACTTTGCCAAACACTTTTAATCACTAATCCGACCTCTAAAATCGACATTGCCCAAAAATTGTAATGACTTTGCCCAAAAATTGAAATGACTTTGCCAACCACTGTTAATCACTTATCCGACCTCTAAAAATGACTTTACCAACCACTGGTTATGACTTTGCCAACCACTGTTTATCACTTATCCGACCACTAAAAATGACTTTGCCCAACAATTGTAATGACTTTGCCAACCACTGTTAATCACCAATCCGACCACTAAAAATGACCTTGCCCAACAATTGTAATGACTTTGCCAGCCACAGTTTATCACTTATTCGACCGCTAAAAATGACTTTGCCTAACAATTGTAATGACTTTGCCAACCACTGGTAATGACTTTGCCAACCACTGTTAATCAATTATCCGACCTCTAAAAATGACTATGCCCAACAATTGTAATGAATTTGCCCAACAATTGTAATGACTTTGCCAACCACTTTTAATCACTTATCCGACCTCTAAAAATTACTTTGCCCAACAATTGAAATGACTTTGCCAACCACTGTAAATCAGTTATCCGACCCCTAAAAATGACTTTGCCAACTACTGGTAATGACTTTGCCAACCACTGTTAATTGCCTTTCCGACCTCAAAAAACGACTTTGCCCAACAATTGTAATGACTTTGCCAACCACTGTTAATTGCCTTTCCGACCTCTAAAAACGACTTTGCCCAACAATTGTAATGACTTTGCCAACCACTGTTAATCACTTATCCGACCTATAAAATTGACTTTGCCCAACAATTGTATTGACTTTGTCAACCACTTTTAATCACTAATGCGACCTCTAAAAATGACCTTGCCCAACAATTGTAATGACTTTGCCAGCCACAGTTTATCACTTATTCGACCGCTAAAAATGACTTTGCCCAACAATTGTAATGACTTTGCCAACCACTGGTAATGACTTTGCCAACCACTGTTAATCAATTATCCGACCTCTAAAAATGACTATGCCCAACAATTGTAATGAATTTGCCAACCACTGTTAATCACCAATCCGACCACTAAAAATGACCTTGCCCAACAATTGTAATGACTTTGCCAGCCACAGTTTATCACTTATTCGACCGCTAAAAATGACTTTGCCAACAATTGTAATGACTTTGCCAACCACTGGTAATGACTTTGCCAACCACTGTTAATCACTAATCCGACCACTAAAAATAACCTTGCCCAACAATTGTAATGACTATGCCAGCCACAGTTTATCACTTATCCGACCTCTAAAAATGACTATGCCCAACAATTGTAATGAATTTGCCCAACAATTGTAATGACTTTGCCAACCACTTTTAATCACTAATCCGACCTCTAAAATCGACTTTGCCCAAAAATTGTAATGACTTTGCCAAACACTTTTAATCACTAATCCGACCTCTAAAATCGACATTGCCCAAAAATTGTAATGACTTTGCCCAAAAATTGTAATGACTTTGCCAACCACTGTTAATCACTTATCCCACCTCTAAAAATGACTTTGCCAACCACTGTTAATCACTAATCCGACCACTAAAAATGACCTTGCCTAACAATTGTAATGACTTTGCCAGCCACAGTTTATCACTTATCCGACCGCTAAAAATGACTTTGCCCAACAATTGTAATGACTTTGCCAACCACTGGTAATGACTTTGCCAACCACTGTTAATCAATTATCCGACCTCTAAAAATGACTATGTCCAACAATTGTAGTGAATTTGCCCAACAATTGTAATGACTTTGCCAACCACTGTTAATCACTTATCCGACCTCTAAAATCGACATTGCCCAAAAATTGTAATGACTTTGCCCAAAAATTGTAATGACTTTGCCAACCACTGTTAATCACTTATCCGACCTCTAAAAATGACTTTGCCAACCACTGGTTATGACTTTGCCAACCACTGTTTATCACTAATCCGACCACTAAAAATGACTTTGCCCAACAATTGTAATGACTTTGCCAACCACTGTTAATCACAAATCCGACCACTAAAAATGACCTTGCCCAACAATTGTAATGACTTTGCCAGCCACAGTTTATCACTTATTCGACCGCTAAAAATGACTTTGCCCAACAATTGTAATGACTTTGCCAACCACTGGTAATGACTTTGCCAACCACTGTTAATCAATTATCCGACCTCTAAAAATGACTATGCCCAACAATTGTAATGAATTTGCCCAACAATTGTAATGACTTTGCCAACCACTTTTAATCAATTATCCGACCTCTAAAAATGACTTTGCCCAACAATTGAAATGACTTTGCCAACCACTGTAAATCAGTTATCCGACCCCTAAAAATGACTTTGCCAACTACTGGTAATGACTTTGCCAACCACTGTTAATTGCCTTTCCGACCTCAAAAAACGACTTTGCCATACAATTGTAATGACTTTGCCAACCACTGTTAATTGCCTTTCCGACCTCTAAAAACGACTTTGCCCAACAATTGTAATGACTTTGCCAACCACTGTTAATCATTTATCCGACCTATAAAATTGACTTTGCCCAACAATTGTATTGACTTTGTCAACCACTGTTAATCACTTATCCGACCTCTAAAAATGACTTTGCCAACCACTGGTAATGACTTTGCCAACCACTGTTAATCACTAATCCGACCACTAAAAATGACCTTGCCCAACAATTGTAATGACTTTGCCAGCCACAGTTTATCACTTATCCGACCGCTAAAAATGACTTTGCCCAACAATTGTAATGACTTTGCCAACCACTGGTAATGACTTTGCCAACCACTGTTAATCAATTATCCGACCTCTAAAAATGACTATGCCCAACAATTGTAATGAATTTGCTAACCACTGTTTATCACCAATCCGACCACTAAAAATGACCTTGCCCAACAATTGTAATGACTTTGCCAGCCACAGTTTATCACTTATTCGACCGCTAAAAATGACTTTGCCAACAATTGTAATGACTTTGCCAACCACTGGTAATGACTTTGCCAACCACTGTTAATCACTAATCCGACCACTAAAAATGACCTTGCCCAACAATTGTAATGACTTTGCCAGCCACAGTTTATCACTTATCCGACCGCTAAAAATCACTTTGCCCAACAATTGTAATGACTATGCCAACCACTGGTAATGACTTTGCCAACCACTGTTAATCAATTATCCGACCTCTAAAAATGACTATGCCCAACAATTGTAATGAATTTGCCCAACAATTGTAATGACTTTGCCAACCACTTTTAATCACTAATCCGACCTCTAAAATCGGTTTTGCCCAAAAATTGTAATGACTTTGCCAAACACTTTTAATTACTAATCTGACCTCTAAAATCGACATTGCCCAAAAATTGTAATGACTTTGCCCAAAAATTGTAATGACTTTGCCAACCACTGTTAATCACTTATCCGACCTCTAAAAATGACTTTGCCAACCACTGTTAATCACTAATCCGACCACTAAAAAATACCTTGCCCAACAATTGTAATGACTTTGCCAGCCACAGTTTATCACTTATCCGACCGCTAAAAATGACTTTGCCCAACAATTGTAATGACTTTGCCAACCACTGGTAATGACTTTGCCAACCACTGTTAATCAATTATCTGACCTCTAAAAATGACTATGCCCAACAATTGTAATGAATTTGCCCAACAATTGAAATGACTTTGCCAACCACTGTAAATCACTTATCCGACCCCTAAAAATGACTTTGCCAACTACTGGTTATGACTTTGCCAACCACTGTTAATTGCCTTTCCGACCTCTAAAAACGACTTTGCCCAACAATTGTAATGACTTTGTCAACCACTTTTAATCACTAATCCGACCTCTACAATCGACTTTGCCCAAAAATTGTAATGACTTTGCCAAACACTTTTAATCACTAATCCGACCTCTAAAATCGACATTGCCCAAAAATTGTAATGACTTTGCCCAAAAATTGTGATGACTTTGCCAACCACTGTTAATCACTTATCCGACCTCTATAAATGACTTTGCCAACCACTGGTTATGACTTTGCCAACCACTGTTTATCACTAATCCGACCACTAAAAATGACTTTGCCCAACAATTGTAATGACTTTGCCAACCACTGTTAATCACAAATCCGACCACTAAAAATGACCTTGCCCAACAATTGTAATGACTTTGCCAGCCACAGTTTATCACTTATTCGACCGCTAAAAATGACTTTGCCCAACAATTGTAATGACTTTGCCAACCACTGGTAATGACTTTGCCAACCACTGTTAATCAATTATCCGACCTCTAAAAATGACTATGCCCAACAATTGTAATGAATTTGCCCAACAATTGTAATGACTTTGCCAACCACTGTTAATCACTTATCCGACCTCTAAAAATGACTTTGCCCAACAATTGAAATGACTTTGCCAACCACTGTAAATCACTAATCCGACCCCTAAAAATGACTTTGCCAACTACTGGTAATGACTTTGCCAACCACTGTTAATTGCCTTTCCGACCTCTAAAAACGACTTTGCCCAACAATTGTAATGACTTTGCCAACCACTGTTAATCACTTATCCGTCCTCTAAAATTGACTTTGCCCTACAATTGTATTGACTTTGTCAACCACTTTTAATCACTAATGCGACCTCTAAAATCGACTTTGCCCAAAAATTGTAATGAATTTGCCCAAAAATTGTAATGACTTTGCCAACCACTGTTAATCACTTATCCGACCTCTTAAAATGACTTTGCCCAACAATTGTAATGACTTTGCAAACCACTGTTAATCACTAATCCGACCACTAAAAATGACTTTGCCCAACAATTGTAATGACTTTGCCAACCACTGTTAATCACTAATCCGAGCACTAAAAATGACTTTGCCCAACAATTGTAATGACTTTGCCAACGAGAGTTAATCACTTATCCGACCGCTTAAAATGACTTTGCCCAACAATAGTAATTACTTTGCCAACCACTGTAAATCACTAATCCGACCACTAAAAATGACTTTGCCCAACAATTGTAATGACTTTGCCAACGACAGTTAATCACTTATCCGACCGCTTAAAATGACTTTGCCAACCACTGGTAATGACTTTGCCAACCACTGTTAATCACTTATCCGACCTCTAAAAATGACTTTGCCCAACAATTGTAATGACTTTGCCAACCACTGTTAATCACTTATCCAACCCTAAAAATGACTTTGCCTAACAATTGTAATGACTTTGCCAAACAATTATAATGACTTTGCCAACCACTGGTAATGACTTTGCCAACCACTGTTAATTGCCTTTCCGACCTCAAAAAACGACTTTGCCCAACAATTGTAATGTTTTTGCCCAACTATTGTAATGACTTTGCCTACCACTGTTAATCACTTATCCGACCTCTAAAAATGACTTTGCCCAACAATTGAAATGACTTTGCAAACTACTGTTAATCACTTTTCCAAACCCTGAAAAAGACTTTACCCAACAATTGTAATGACTTTGCCAACCACTATTAATCACTAATCCGAACTCTAAAAATGACTTTGCCCAACAATTGTAATTACTTTGCCAACCACTGTTAATCACTTATCCGACCACTAAAAATGACTTTGCCCAACAATTGTAATGACTTTGCCAACCACTGTTAATCACTAATCCGACCACTAAAAATAACCTTGCCCAATAATTGTAATGACTATGCCAGCCACAGTTTATCACTTATCCGACCGTTAAAAATGACTTTGCCCAAAAATTGTAAAGACTTTGCCAACCACTGTTAATCACTTATCCGACCTCTTAAAATGACTTTGCCCAACAATTGTAATGACTTTGCAAACCACTGTTAATCACTAATCCGACCACTAAAAATGACTTTGCCCAACAATTGTAATGACTTTGCCAACCACTGTTAATCACTAATCCGAGCACTAAAAATGACATTGCCCAACAATTGTAATGACTTTGCCAACGAGAGTTAATCACTTATCCGACCGCTTAAAATGACTTTGCCCAACAATTGTAATTACTTTGCCAACCACTGTAAATCACTAATCCGACCACTAAAAATGACATTGCCCAACAATTGTAAAGACTTTGCCAACGACAGTTAATCACTTATCCGACCGCTTAAAATGACTTTGCCAACCACTGGTAATGACTTTGCCAACCACTGTTAATCACTTATCCGACCTCTAAAAATGACTTTGCCCAACAATTGTAATGACTTTGCCAACCACTGTTAATCACTTATCCAACCCTAAAAATGACTTTGCCTAACAATTGTAATGACTTTGCCAAACAATTGTAATGAATTTGCCAACCACTGGTAATGACTTTGCCAACCACTGTTAATTGCCTTTCCGACCTCAAAAAACGACTTTGCCCAACAATTGTAATGTTTTTGCCCAACTATTGTAATGACTTTGCCTACCACTGTTAATCACTTATCCGACCTCTAAAAATGACTTTGCCCAACAATTGAAATGACTTTGCAAACTACTGTTAATCACTTTTCCAAACCCTGAAAAAGACTTTACCCAACAATTGTAATTACTTTGCCAACCACTGTAAATCACTAATCCGACCACTAAAAATGACATTGCCCAACAATTGTAATGACTTTGCCAACGACAGTTAATCACTTATCCGACCGCTTAAAATGACTTTGCCAACCACTGGTAATGACTTTGCCAACCACTGTTAATCACTTATCCGACCTCTAAAAATGACTTTGCCCAACAATTGTAATGACTTTGCCAACCACTGTTAATCACTTATCCAACCCTAAAAATGACTTTGCCTAACAATTGTAATGACTTTGCCAAACAATTGTAATGACTTTGCCAACCACTGGTAATGACTTTGCCAACCACTGTTAATTGCCTTTCCGACCTCAAAAAACGACTTTGCCCAACAATTGTAATGTTTTTGCCCAACTATTGTAATGACTTTGCCAAACACTTTTAATCACTAATCCGACCTCTAAAATCGACATTGCCCAAAAATTGTAATGACTTTGCCCAAAAATTGTGATGACTTTGCCAACCACTGTTAATCACTTATCCGACCTCTATAAATGACTTTGCCAACCACTGGTTATGACTTTGCCAACCACTGTTTATCACTAATCCGACCACTAAAAATGACTTTGCCCAACAATTGTAATGACTTTGCCAACCACTGTTAATCACAAATCCGACCACTAAAAATGACCTTGCCCAACAATTGTAATGACTTTGCCAGCCACAGTTTATCACTTATTCGACCGCTAAAAATGACTTTGCCCAACAATTGTAATGACTTTGCCAACCACTGGTAATGACTTTGCCAACCACTGTTAATCAATTATCCGACCTCTAAAAATGACTATGCCCAACAATTGTAATGAATTTGCCCAACAATTGTAATGACTTTGCCAACCACTGTTAATCACTTATCCGACCTCTAAAAATGACTTTGCCCAACAATTGAAATGACTTTGCCAACCACTGTAAATCACTAATCCGACCCCTAAAAATGACTTTGCCAACTACTGGTAATGACTTTGCCAACCACTGTTAATTGCCTTTCCGACCTCTAAAAACGACTTTGCCCAACAATTGTAATGACTTTGCCAACCACTGTTAATCACTTATCCGTCCTCTAAAATTGACTTTGCCCTACAATTGTATTGACTTTGTCAACCACTTTTAATCACTAATGCGACCTCTAAAATCGACTTTGCCCAAAAATTGTAATGAATTTGCCCAAAAATTGTAATGACTTTGCCAACCACTGTTAATCACTTATCCGACCTCTTAAAATGACTTTGCCAAACAATTGTAATGACTTTGCCAACCACTGTTAATTGCCTTTCCGACCTCAAAAAACGACTTTGCCCAACAATTGTAATGTTTTTGCCCAACTATTGTAATGACTTTGCCTACCACTGTTGATCACTTATCCGACCTCTAAAAATGACTTTGCCCAACAATTGAAATGACTTTGCAAACTACTGTTAATCACTTTTCCAAACCCTGAAAAAGACTTTACCCAACAATTGTAATTACTTTGCCAACCACTGTAAATCACTAATCCGACCACTAAAAATGACATTGCCCAACAATTGTAATGACTTTGCCAACGACAGTTAATCACTTATCCGACCGCTTAAAATGACTTTGCCAACCACTGGTAATGACTTTGCCAACCACTGTTAATCACTTATCCGACCTCTAAAAATGACTTTGCCTAACAATTGTAATGACTTTGCCAACCACTGTTAATCACTTATCCAACCCTAAAAATGACTTTGCCTAACAATTGTAATGACTTTGCCAAACAATTGTAATGACTTTGCCAACCACTGGTAATGACTTTGCCAACCACTGTTAATTGCCTTTCCGACCTCAAAAAACGACTTTGCCCAACAATTGTAATGTTTTTGCCCAACTATTGTAATGACTTTGCCAAACACTTTTAATCACTAATCCGACCTCTAAAATCGACATTGCCCAAAAATTGTAATGACTTTGCCCAAAAATTGTGATGACTTTGCCAACCACTGTTAATCACTTATCCGACCTCTATAAATGACTTTGCCAACCACTGGTTATGACTTTGCCAACCACTGTTTATCACTAATCCGACCACTAAAAATGACTTTGCCCAACAATTGTAATGACTTTGCCAACCACTGTTAATCACAAATCCGACCACTAAAAATGACCTTGCCCAACAATTGTAATGACTTTGCCAGCCACAGTTTATCACTTATTCGACCGCTAAAAATGACTTTGCCCAACAATTGTAATGACTTTGCCAACCACTGGTAATGACTTTGCCAACCACTGTTAATCAATTATCCGACCTCTAAAAATGACTATGCCCAACAATTGTAATGAATTTGCCCAACAATTGTAATGACTTTGCCAACCACTGTTAATCACTTATCCGACCTCTAAAAATGACTTTGCCCAACAATTGAAATGACTTTGCCAACCACTGTAAATCACTAATCCGACCCCTAAAAATGACTTTGCCAACTACTGGTAATGACTTTGCCAACCACTGTTAATTGCCTTTCCGACCTCTAAAAACGACTTTGCCCAACAATTGTAATGACTTTGCCAACCACTGTTAATCACTTATCCGTCCTCTAAAATTGACTTTGCCCTACAATTGTATTGACTTTGTCAACCACTTTTAATCACTAATGCGACCTCTAAAATCGACTTTGCCCAAAAATTGTAATGAATTTGCCCAAAAATTGTAATGACTTTGCCAACCACTGTTAATCACTTATCCGACCTCTTAAAATGACTTTGCCCAACAATTGTAATGACTTTGCAAACCACTGTTAATCACTAATCCGACCACTAAAAATGACTTTGCCCAACAATTGTAATGACTTTGCCAACCACTGTTAATCACTAATCCGAGCACTAAAAATGACTTTGCCCAACAATTGTAATGACTTTGCCAACGAGAGTTAATCACTTATCCGACCGCTTAAAATGACTTTGCCCAACAATAGTAATTACTTTGCCAACCACTGTAAATCACTAATCCGACCACTAAAAATGACTTTGCCCAACAATTGTAATGACTTTGCCAACGACAGTTAATCACTTATCCGACCGCTTAAAATGACTTTGCCAACCACTGGTAATGACTTTGCCAACCACTGTTAATCACTTATCCGACCTCTAAAAATGACTTTGCCCAACAATTGTAATGACTTTGCCAACCACTGTTAATCACTTATCCAACCCTAAAAATGACTTTGCCTAACAATTGTAATGACTTTGCCAAACAATTGTAATGACTTTGCCAACCACTGGTAATGACTTTGCCAACCACTGTTAATTGCCTTTCCGACCTCAAAAAACGACTTTGCCCAACAATTGTAATGTTTTTGCCCAACTATTGTAATGACTTTGCCTACCACTGTTAATCACTTATCCGACCTCTAAAAATGACTTTGCCCAACAATTGAAATGACTTTGCAAACTACTGTTAATCACTTTTCCAAACCCTGAAAATGACTTTGCCCAACAATTGTAATTACTTTGCCAACCACTGTTAATCACTTATCCGACCACTAAAAATGACTTTGCCCAACAATTGTAATGACTTTGCCAACCACTGTTAATCACTAATCCGACCACTAAAAATAACCTTGCCCAACAATTGTAATGACTATGCCAGCCACAGTTTATCACTTATCCGACCGCTAAAAATGACTTTGCCCAAAAATTGTAAAGACTTTGCCAACCACTGTTAATCACTTATCCGACCTCTTAAAATGACTTTGCCCATGAATTGTAATGACTTTGCAAACCACTGTTAATCACTAATCCGACCACTAAAAATGACTTTGCCCAACAATTGTAATGACTTTGCCAACCACTTTTAATCACTAATCCGAGCACTAAAAATGACTTTGCCCAACAATTGTAATGACTTTGCCAACGAGAGTTAATCACTTATCCGACCGCTTAAAATGACTTTGCCAAACAATTGTAATTACTTTGCCAACCACTGTAAATCACTAATCCGACCACTAAAAATGACATTGCCCAACAATTGTAATGACTTTGCAAACGACAGTTAATCACTTATCCGACCGCTTAAAATGACTTTGCCAACCACTGTTAATCACTTATCCGACCTCTAAAAATGACTTTGCCCTCTAATTGTAATGACTTTGCCAACCACTGTTAATCACTTATCCAACCCTAAAAATGACTTTGCCTAACAATTGTAATGACTTTGCCAAACAATTGTAATGACTTTGCCAACCACTGGTAATGACTTTGCCAACCACTGTTAATTGCCTTTCCGACCTCAAAAAACGACTTTGCCCAACAATTGTAATGTTTTTGCACAACTATTGGAATGACTTTGCCTACCACTGATAATCACTTATCCGACCTCTAAAAATGACTTTGCCCAACAATTGAAATGACTTTGCAAACTACTGTTAATCACTTTTCCAAACCCTGAAAAAGACTTTACCCAACAATTGTAATTACTTTGCCAACCACTATTAATCACTAATCCGAACTCTAAAAATGACTATGCCCAACAATTGTAATTACTTTGCCAACCACTGTTAATCACTTATCCGACCACTAAAAATGACTTTGCCCAACAATTGTAATGACTTTGCTAACCACTGTTAATCACTAATCCGACCACTAAAAATAACCTTGCCCAACAATTGTAATGACTTTGCCAGCCACAGTTTATCACTTATCCGACCGCTAAAAATGACTTTGCCCAACAGTTGTAATGACTTTGCCAAACACTGGTAATGACTTTGGAAGCAACTGTTAATCAATTATCCGACCTCTAAAAATGACTATGCCCAACAATTGTAATAAATTTGCCCAACAATTGTAATGACTTTGTCAACCACTGTTAATCACTTATCCGACCTCTAAAAATGACTTTGCCCAACAATTGAAATGACTTTGCCAACTACTGTAAATCACTTATCCGATCCCTAAAAATGACTTTGCCAACTACTGGTAATGACTTTGCCAACCACTGTTAATTGCCTTTCCGACCTCAAAAAACGACTTTGCCCAACAATTGTAATGACTTTGCCAACCACTTTTAATCACTAAACCGACCTCTAAAATTGACTTTGCCTTACAATTGTATTGACTTTGCCAACCACTTTTAATCACTAATGCGACCTCTAAAATCGACTTTGCCCAAAAATTGTAATGAATTTGCCCAAAAATTGAAATGACTTTTCCAACCACTGTTAATCACTTATCCGACCTCTTAAAATGACTTTGCCAACCACTGGTAATGACTTTGCCAACCACTGTTAATCACTTATCCGACCTCTAAAAATGACTTTGCCCAACAATTGTAATGACTTTGCCAACCACTGTTAATCACTTATCCAACCCCTAAAAAAGACTTTGCCCAACATTTGTAAAGACTTTGCCAACCACTGGTAATGACTTTGCCAACTATTTTTAATCAATTATTCGACCTCTAAAAATGAATTTGCCCAACAATTGTAATGTTTTTGCCCAACTATTGTAAGACTTTGCCAACCACTGTTAATCACTTATCCGACCTCTAAAAATGACTTTGCCCAACAATTGTAATGACTTTGCAAACAACTGTTAATCACTTATCCGACCGCTTAAAATGACTTTGCCCAACAATTGAAATGACTTTGCCAACCACTGTAAATCAGTTATCCGACCCCTAAAAATGACTTTGCCAACTACTGGTAATGACTTTGCCAACCACTGTTAATTGCCTTTCCGACCTCTAAAAACGACTTTGCCCAGCAATTGTAATGACTTTGCCAACCACTTTTAATCACTAATCCGACCTCTAAAATCGACTTTGCCCAAAAATTGTAATGACTTTGCCAAACACTTTTAATCACTAATCCGACCTCTAAAATCGACATTGCCCAAAAATTGTAATGACTTTGCCCAAAAATTGTAATGACTTTGCCAACCACTGTTAATCACTTATCCGACCTCTAAAAATGACTTTGCCAACCACTGGTAATGACTTTGCCAACCACTGTTAATCACTAATCCGACCACTAAAATTAACTTTGCCCAACAATTGTAATGACTTTGCCAACCACTGTTAATCACTAATCCGACCACTAAAAATGACTTTGCCCAACAATTGTAATGACTTTGCCAACCACTGGTAATGACTTTGCCAACCACTGTTAATCAATTATCCGACCTCTAAAAATGACTATACCCAACAATTGTAAAGAATTTGCCCAACAATTGTAATGACTTTGCCAACCACTGTTAATCACCTATCCGACCTCTAAAAATGACTTTGCCAACCACTGGTAATGACTTTGCCAACCACTGTAAATCACTAATCCGACCACTAAAAATGACCTTGCCCAACAATTGTAATGATTTTGCCAACCACTGTTAATCACTAATCCGACCACTAAAAATGACTTTGCCCAACAATTGTAATGACTTTGCCAACCACTGTTAATCACTAATCCGACCACTAAAAATGACCTTGCCCAACAATTGTAATGACTTTGCCAGCCACAGTTTATCACTTATTCGACCGCTAAAAGTGACTTTGCCCAACAATTGTAATGACTTTGCCAACCACTGGTAATGACTTTGCCAACCACTGTTAATCACTTATCCGACCTCTAAAAATGATTTTGCCCAGCAATTGAAATGACTTTGCCAACCACTGTAAATCACTTATCCGACCCCTAAAAATGTCTTTGCCAACTACTGGTAATGACTTTGCCAACCACTGTTAATTGCTATTCCGACCTCTAAAAACGACTTTGCCCAACAATTGTAATGACTTTGCCAACCACTGTTAATCACTTATCCGACCTCTAAAATTGACTTTGCCCAACAATTGTATTGACTTTGCCAACCACTTTTAATCACTAATGCGAACTCTAAAATCGACTTTGCCCAAAAATTGTAATGAATTTGCCCAAAAATTGTAATGACTTTGCCAACCACTGTTAATCACTTATCCGACCTCTAAAAATGACTTTGCCAACCACTGGTAATGACTTTGCAAACCACTGTTAATCACTAATCCGACCACTAAAAATGACTTTGCCCAACAATTGTAATGACTTTTCCAACCACTGTTAATCACTAATCCGAGCACTAAAAATGACTTTGCCCAACAATTGAAATGACTTTACCAACGACAGTTAATCACTTATCCGACCGCTTAAAATGACTTTGCCCAACAATTGTAATTACTTTGCCAACCACTGTAAATCACTTATCCGACCTCTTAAAATGACATTGCCAACCACTGGTAATGACTTTGCAAACCACTGCTAATCACTAATCCGACCACTAAAAATGACTTTGCCCAACAATTGTAATGACTTTGCCAACCACTGTTAATCACTAATCCGAGCACTAAAAATGACTTTGCCCAACAATTGTAATGACTTTGCCAACGACAGTTAATCACTTATCCGACCGCTTAAAATGACTTTGCCCAACAATTGTAATTACTTTGCCAACCACTGTTAATCACTAATCCGACCACTAAAAATGACTTTGCCCAACAATTGTAATGACTTTGCCAACCACTGTTAATCACAAATCCGAGCACTAAAAATGACTTTGCCCAACAATTGTAATGACTTTGCCAACGACAGTTAATCACTTATCCGACCGCTTAAAATGACATTTCCCGACAATTGTAATGACTTTGCCAACCACTGGTAATGACTTTGCCAACAACTGTTAATCAATTATCCGACCTCTAAAAATGACTTTGCCCAACAATTGTAATGTTTTTGCCCAACTATTGGAATGACTTTGCCAACCACTGTTAATCACTTATCCGACCACTAAAAATGACTTTGCCCAACAATTGTAATGACTTTGCCAACCACTGTTAATCACTAATCCGAGCACTAAAAATGACTTTGCCCAACAATTGTAATGACTTTGCCAACGACAGTTAATCACTTATCCGACCGCTTAAAATGACTTTGCCCAACAATTGTAATTACTTTGCCAACCACTGTAAATCACTTATCCGACCTCTTAAAATGACTTTGCCAACCACTGGTAATGACTTTGCAAACCACTGCTAATCACTAATCCGACCACTAAAAATGACTTTGCCCAACAATTGTAATGACTTTGCCAACCACTGTTAATCACTAATCCGAGCACTAAAAATGACTTTGCCCAACAATTGTAATGACTTTGCCAACGACAGTTAATCACTTATCCGACCGCTTAAAATGATTTTGCCCAACAATTGTAATTTCTTTGCCAACCACTGTTAATCACTAATCCGACCACTAAAAATGACTTTGCCCAACAATTGTAATGACTTTGCCAACCACTGTTAATCACTAATCCGAGCACTAAAAATGACTTTGCCCAACAATTGTAATGACTTTGCCAACGACAGTTAATCACTTATCCGACCGCTTAAAATGACTTTGCCCAACAATTGTAATTACTTTGCCAACCACTGTTAATCACTAATCCGACCACTAAAAATGACTTTGCCCAACAATTGTAATGACTTTGCCAACGACAGTTAATCACTTATCCGACCGCTTAAAATGACTTTGCCCGACAATTGTAATGACTTTGCCAACCACTGGTAATGACTTTGCCAACAACTGTTAATCAATTATCCGACCTCTAAAAATGACTTTGCCCAACAATTGTAATGTTTTTGCCCAACTATTGTAATGACTTTGCCAACCACTGTTAATCACTTATCCGACCTCTAAAAATGACTTTGCCCAACAATTGTAATGACTTTGCAAACTACTGTTAATCACTTATCCGAGCACTAAAAATGACTTTGCCCAACAATTGTAATGACTTTGCCAACGACAGTTAATCACTTATCCGACCGCTTAAAATGACTTTGCCCGACAATTGTAATGACTTTGCCAACCACTGGTAAAGACTTTGCCAACAACTGTTAATCAATTATCCGACCTCTAAAAATGACTTTGCCCAACAATTGTAATGACTTTGCCAACCACTGTTAATCACTTATCCGAGCACTAAAAATGACTTTGCCCAACAATTGTAATGACTTTGCCAACGACAGTTAATCACTTATCCGACCGCTTAAAATGACTTTGCCCAACAATTGTAATTACTTTGCCAACCACTGTTAATCACTTATCCGACCTCTTAAAATGACTTTGCCAACCACTGGTAATGACTTTGCAAACCACTGCTAATCACTAATCCGACCACTAAAAATGACTTTGCCCAACAATTGTAATGACTTTGCCAACCACTGTTAATCACTAATCCGAGCACTAAAAATGACTTTGCCCAACAATTGTAATGACTTTGCCAACGACAGTTAATCACTTATCCGACCGCTTAAAATGACTTTGCCCAACAATTGTAATTACTTTGCCAACCACTGTTAATCACTAATCCGACCACTAAAAATGACTTTGCCCAACAATTGTAATGACTTTGCCAACCACTGTTAATCACTAATCCGAGCACTAAAAATGACTTTGCCCAAAAATTGTAATGACTTTGCCAACGACAGTTAATCACTTATCCGACCGCTTAAAATGACTTTGCCCAACAATTGTAATTACTTTGCCAACCACTGTTAATCACTAATCCGACCACTAAAAATGACTTTGCCCAACAATTGTAATGACTTTGCCAACGACAGTTAATCACTTATCCGACCGCTTAAAATGACTTTGCTCGACAATTGTAATGACTTTGCCAACCACTGGTAATGACTTTGCCAACAACTGTTAATCAATTATCCGACCTCTAAAAATGACTTTGCCCAACAATTGTAATGTTTTTGCCCAACTATTGTAATGACTTTGCCAACCACTGTTAATCACTTATCCGACCTCTAAAAATGACTTTGCCCAACAATTGTAATGACTTTGCAAACTACTGTTAATCACTTATCCGAGCACTAAAAATGACTTTGCCCAACAATTGTAATGACTTTGCCAACGACAGTTAATCACTTATCCGACCGCTTAAAATGACTTTGCCCAACAATTGTAATTACTTTGCCAACCACTGTTAATCACTAATCCGACCACTAAAAATGACTTTGCCCAACAATTTTAATGACTTTGCCAACGACAGTTAATCACTTATCCGACCGCTTAAAATGACTTTGCCCGACAATTGTAATGACTTTGCCAACCACTGTAAATCACTTATCCGATCCCTAAAAATGACTTTGCCAACTACTGGTAATGACTTTGCCAACCACTGTTAATTGCCTTTCCGACCTCAAAAAACGACTTTGCCCAACAATTGTAATGACTTTGCCAACCACTTTTAATAACTAAACCGACCTCTAAAATTGACTTTGCCTTACAATTGTATTGACTTTGCCAACCACTTTTAATCACTAATGCGACCTCCAAAATCGACTTTGCCCAAAAATTGTAATGAATTTGCCCAAAAATTGTAATGACTTTGCCAACCACTGTTAATCACTAATCCGACCACTAAAAATGACTTTGCCCAACAATTGTAATGACTTTGCCAACCACTGTTAATCACTAATCCGAGCACTAAAAATGACTTTGCCCAACAATTGTAATGACTTTGCCAACGACAGTTAATCACTTATCCGACCGCTTAAAATGACTTTGCCCAACAATTGTAATTACTTTGCCAACCACTGTTAATCACTAATCCGACCACTAAAAATGACTTTGCCCAACAATTGTAATTACTTTGCCAACCACTGTTAATCACTAATCCGAGCACTAAAAATGACTTTGCCCAACAATTGTAATGACTTTGCCAACGACAGTTAATCACTTATCCGACCGCTTAAAATGACTTTGCCCAACAATTGTAATTACTTTGCCAACCACTGTTAATCACTAATCCGACCACTAAAAATGACTTTGCCCAACAATTGTAATGACTTTGCCAACGACAGTTAATCACTTATCCGACCGCTTAAAATGACTTTGCCCGACAATTGTAATGACTTTGCCAACCACTGGTAATGACTTTGCCAACAACTGTTAATCAATTATCCGACCTCTAAAAATGACTTTGCCCAACAATTGTAATGTTTTTGCCCAACTATTGTAATGACTTTGCCAACCACTGTTAATCACTTATCCGACCTCTAAAAATGACTTTGCCCAACAATTGTAATGACTTTGCAAACTACTGTTAATCACTTATCCGAGCACTAAAAATGACTTTGCCCAACAATTGTAATGACTTTGCCAACGACAGTTAATCACTTATCCGACCGCTTAAAATGACTTTGCCCAACAATTGTAATTACTTTGCCAACCACTGTTAATCACTAATCCGACCACTAAAAATGACTTTGCCCAACAATTGTAATGACTTTGCCAACGACAGTTAATCACTTATCCGACCGCTTAAAATGACTTTGCCCGACAATTGTAATGACCTTGCCAACCACTGTAAATCACTTATCCGATCCCTAAAAATGACTTTGCCAACTACTGGTAATGACTTTGCCAACCACTGTTAATTGCCTTTCCGACCTCAAAAAACGACTTTGCCCAACAATTGTAATGACTTTGCAAACTACTGTTAATCACTTATCCGAGCACTAAAAATGACTTTGCCCAACAATTGTAATGACTTTGCCAACGACAGTTAATCACTTATCCGACCGCTTAAAATGACTTTGCCCAACAATTGTAATTACTTTGCCAACCACTGTTAATCACTAATCCGACCACTAAAAATGACTTTGCCCAACAATTGTAATGACTTTGCCAACGACAGTTAATCACTTATCCGACCGCTTAAAATGACTTTGCCCGACAATTGTAATGACTTTGCCAACCACTGTAAATCACTTATCCGATCCCTAAAAATGACTTTGCCAACTACTGGTAATGACTTTGCCAACCACTGTTAATTGCCTTTCCGACCTCAAAAAACGACTTTGCCCAACAATTGTAATGACTTTGACAACCACTTTTAATAACTAAACCGACCTCTAAAATTGACTTTGCCTTACAATTGTATTGACTTTGCCAACCACTTTTAATCACTAATGCGACCTCCAAAATCGACTTTGCCCAAAAATTGTAATGAATTTGCCCAAAAATTGTAATGACTTTGCCAACCACTGTTAATCACTAATCCGACCACTAAAAATGACTTTGCCCAACAATTGTAATGACTTTGCCAACCACTGTTAATCACTAATCCGAGCACTAAAAATGACTTTGCCCAACAATTGTAATGACTTTGCCAACGACAGTTAATCACTTATCCGACCGCTTAAAATGACTTTGCCCGACAATTGTAATGACTTTGCCAACCACTGGTAATGACTTTGCCAACAACTGTTAATCAATTATCCGACCTCAAAAAACGACTTTGCCCAACAATTGTAATGACTTTGATAACCACTTTTAATAACTAAACCGACCTCTAAAATTGACTTTGCCTTACAATTGTATTGACTTTGCCAACCACTTTTAATCACTAATGCGACCTCCAAAATCGACTTTGCCCAAAAATTGTAATGAATTTGCCCAAAAATTGTAATGACTTTGCCAACGACAGTTAATCACTTATCCGACCGCTTAAAATGACTTTGCCCGACAATTGTAATGACTTTGCCAACTACTGGTAATGACTTTGCCAACCACTGTTAATTGCCTTTCCGACCTCAGAAAACGACTTTGCCCAACAATTGTAATGACTTTGACAACCACTTTTAATAACTAAACCGACCTCTAAAATTGACTTTGCCTTACAATTGTATTGATTTTGCCAACCACTTTTAATCACTAATGCGACCTCCAAAATCGACTTTGCCAAAAAATTGTAATGAATTTGCCCAAAAATTGTAATGACTTTGCCAACCACTGTTAATCACTAATCCGACCACTAAAAATGACTTTGCCCAACAATTGTAATGACTTTGCCAACCACTGTTAATCACTAATCCGAGCACTAAAAATGACTTTGCCCAACAATTGTAATGACTTTGCCAACGACAGTTAATCACTTATCCGACCGCTTAAAATGACTTTGCCCAACAATTGTAATTACTTTGCCAACCACTGTTAATCACTAATCCGACCACTAAAAATGACTTTGCCCAACAATTGTAATGACTTTGCCAACGACAGTTAATCACTTATCCGACCGCTTAAAATGACTTTGCCCGACAATTGTAATGACTTTGCCAACCACTGGTAATGACTTTGCCAACAACTGTTAATCAATTATCCGACCTCTAAAAATGACTTTGCCCAACAATTGTAATGTTTTTGCCCAACTATTGTAATGACTTTGCCAACCACTGTTAATCACTAATCCTACCTCTAAAAATGACTTTGCCCAACAATTGTAATTACTTTGCCAACCACTGTTAATCACTAATCCGACCACTAAAAATGACTTTGCCCAACAATTGTAATGACTTTGCCAACGACAGTTAATCACTTATCCGACCGCTTAAAATGACTTTGCCCGACAATTGTAATGACTTTGCCAACCACTGTAAATCACTTATCCGATCCCTAAAAATGACTTTGCCAACTACTGGTAATGACTTTGCCAACCACTGTTAATTGCCTTTCCGACCTCAAAAAACGACTTTGCCCAACAATTGTAATGACTTTGCCAACCACTTTTAATCACTAAACCGACCTCTAAAATTGACTTTGCCTTACAATTGTATTGACTTTGCCAACCACTTTTAATCACTAATGCGACCTCCAAAATCGACTTTGCCCAAAAATTGTAATGAATTTGCCCAAAAATTGTAATGACTTTGCCAACCACTGTTAATCACTAATCCGACCACTAAAAATGACTTTGCCCAACAATTGTAATGACTTTGCCAACCACTGTTAATCACCAATCCGACCACTAAAAATGACCTTGCCCAACAATTGAAATGACTTTGCCAGCCACAGTTTATCACTTATCCGACCGCTTAAAATGACTTTGCCCAACAATTGTAATGACTTTGCCAACCAATTGTAATGACTTTGCCAACCACTGGTAATGACTTTGCCAACAACTGTTAATCAATTATCCGACCTCTAAAAATGACTTTGCCCAACAATTGTAATGTTTTTGCCCAACTATTGTAATGACTTTGCCAACCACTGTTAATCACTTATCCGACCTCTAAAAATGACTTTGCCCAACAATTGTAATGACTTTGCAAACTACTGTTAATCACTTATCCGAGCACTAAAAATGACTTTGCCCAACAATTGTAATGACTTTGCCAACGACAGTTAATCACTTTTCCGACCGCTTAAAATGACTTTGCCCAACAATTGTAATTACTTTGCCAACCACTGTTAATCACTAATCCGACCACTAAAAATGACTTTGCCCAACAATTGTAATGACTTTGCCAACGACAGTTAATCACTTATCCGACCGCTTAAAATGACTTTGCCCGACAATTGTAATGACTTTGCCAACCACTGTAAATCACTTATCCGATCCCTAAAAATGACTTTGCCAACTACTGGAAATGACTTTGCCAACCACTGTTAGTTGCCTTTCCGACCTCAAAAAACGACTTTGTCCAACAATTGTAATGACTTTGCCAACCACTTTTAATCACTAAACCGACCTCTAAAATTGACTTTGCCTTACAATTGTATTGACTTTGCCAACCACTTTAAATCACTAATGCGACCTCCAAAATCGACTTTGCCCAAAAATTGTAATGAATTTGCCCAAAAATTGTAATGACTTTGCCAACCACTGTTAATCACTAATCCGACCACTAAAAATGACTTTGCCCAACAATTGTAATGACTTTGCCAACCACTGTTAATCACCAATCCGACCACTAAAAATGACCTTGCCCAACAATTGTAATGACTTTGCCAGCCACAGTTTATCACTTATCCGACCGCTAAAAATGACTTTGCCCAACAACTGTAATGACTTTGCCAACCAATGGTAATGACTCTGCCAACCACTGTTAATCAATTATCCGACCTCTAAAAATGACTATGCCCAACAATTGTAAAGAATTTGCCCAACAATTGTAATGACTTTGCCAACCACTGTTAATCACCTATCCGACCTCTAAAAATGACTTTGCCAACCACTGGTAATGACTTTAACAACCACTGTTAATCACTAATCCGACCACTAAAAATGACCTTGCCCAACAATTGTAATGACTTTGCCAACCACTGTTAATCACTAATCCGACCACTAAAAATGACTTTGCCCAACAATTGTAATGACTTTGCCAACCACTGTTAATCAACAATCCGACCACTAAAAATGACCTTGCCCAACAATTGTAATGACTTTGCCAGCCACAGTTTATCACTTATTCGACCGCTAAAAGTGACTTTGCCCAACAATTGTAATGACTTTGCCAACCACTGGTAATGACTTTGCCAACCACTGTTAATCACTTATCCGACCTCTAAAAATGATTTTGCCCAACAATTGAAATGACTTTGCCAACCACTGTAAATCACTTATCCGACCCCTAAAAATGACTTTGCCAACTACTGGTAATGACTTTGCCAACCACTGTTAATTGCTTTTCCGACCTCTAAAAACGACTTTGCCCAACAATTGTAATGACTTTGCCAACCACTGTTAATCACTTATCCGACCTCCAAAATTGACTTTGCCCAACAATTGTATTGACTTTGCCAACCACTTTTAATCACTAATGCGACCTCTAAAATCGACTTTGCCCAAAAATTGTATTGAATTTGCCCAAAAATTGTAATGACTTTGCCAACCACTGTAAATCACTTATCCGACCTCTTAAAATGACTTTGCCAACCACTGGTAATGACTTTGCAAACCACTGTTAATCACTAATCCGACCACTAAAAATGACTTTGCCCAACAATTGTAATGACTTTGCCAACTACTGTTAATCACTTATCCGAGCACTAAAAATGACTTTGCCCAACAATTGTAATGACTTTGCCAACGACAGTTAATCACTTATCCGACCGCTTAAAATGACTTTGCCCAACAATTGTAATTACTTTGCCAACCACTGTTAATCACTTATCCGACCTCTTAAAATGACTTTGCCAACCACTGGTAATGACTTTGCAAATCACTGCTAATCACTAATCCGACCACTAAAAATGACTTTGCCCAACAATTGTAATGACTTTGCAAACTACTGTTAATCACTTATCCGAGCACTAAAAATGACTTTGCCCAACAATTGTAATGACTTTGCCAACGACAGTTAATCACTTATCCGAACGCTTAAAATGACTTTGCCCAACAATTGTAATTACTTTGCCAACCACTGTTAATCACTAATCCGACCACTAAAAATGACTTTTCCCAACAATTGTAATGACTTTGCCAACGACAGTTAATCACTTATCCGACCGCTTAAAATGACTTTTCCCGACAATTGTAATGACTTTGCCAACCACTGTAAATCACTTATCCGATCCCTAAAAATGACTTTGCCAACTACTGGTAATGACTTTGCCAACCACTGTTAATTGCCTTTCCGACCTCAAAAAACGACTTTGCCCAACAATTGTAATGACTTTGCCAACCACTTTTAATCACTAAACCGACCTCTAAAATTGACTTTGCCTTACAATTGTATTGACTTTGCCAACCACTTTTAATCACTAATGCGACCTCTAAAATCGACTTTGCCCAAAAATTGTAATGAATTTGCCCAAAAATTGTAATGACTTTTCCAACCACTGTTAATTTCTTATCCGACCTCTTAAAATGACTTTGCCAACCACTGGTAATGACTTTGCCAACCACTGTTAATCACTAATCCGAGCACTAAAAATGACTTTGCCCAAAAATTGTAATGAATTTGCCCAAAAATTGTAATGACTTTGCCAACCACTGTTAATCACTAATCCGACCTCTAAAAATGACTTTGCCCAACAATTGTAATGACTTTGCCAACCACTGTTAATCACCAATCCGACCACTAAAAATGACCTTGCCCAACAATTGTAATGACTTTGCCAGCCACAGTTTATCACTTATCCGACCGCTAAAAATGACTTTGCCCAACATTTGTAAAGACTTTGCCAACCACTGGTAATGACTTTGCCAACTATTGTTAATCAATTATTCGACCTCTAAAAATGAATTTGCCCAACAATTGTAATGTTTTTGCCCAACTATTGTAATGACTTTGCCAACCACTGTTAATCACTTATCCGACCTCTAAAAATGACTTTGCCCAACAATTGTAATGACTTTGCAAACAACTGTTAATCACTAATCCGACCACTAAAAATGACTTTGCCCAACAATTGTAATGACTTTGCCAACGACAGTTAATCACTTATCCGACCGCTTAAAATGACTTTGCCCAACAATTGAAATGACTTTGCCAACCACTGTAAATCAGTTATCCGACCCCTAAAAATGACTTTGCCAACTACTGGTAATGACTTTGCCAACCACTGTTAATTGCCTTTCCGACCTCTAAAAACGACTTTGCCCAACAATTGTAATGACTTTGCCAACCACTTTTAATCACTAATCCGACCTCTAAAATCGACTTTGCCCAAAAATTGTAATGACTTTGCCAAACACTTTTAATCACTAATCCGACCTCTAAAATCGACATTGCCCAAAAATTGTAATGACTTTGCCCAACAATTGTAATGACTTTGCCAACGACAGTTAATCACTTATCCGACCGCTTAAAATGACTTTTCCCGACAATTGTAATGACTTTGCCAACCACTGTAAATCACTTATCCGATCCCTAAAAATGACTTTGCCAACTACTGGTAATGACTTTGCCAACCACTGTTAATTGCCTTTCCGACCTCAAAAAACGACTTTGCCCAACAATTGTAATGACTTTGCCAACCACTTTTAATCACTAAACCGACCTCTAAAATTGACTTTGCCTTACAATTGTATTGACTTTGCCAACCACTTTTAATCACTAATGCGACCTCTAAAATCGACTTTGCCCAAAAATTGTAATGAATTTGCCCAAAAATTGTAATGACTTTTCCAACCACTGTTAATTTCTTATCCGACCTCTTAAAATGACTTTGCCAACCACTGGTAATGACTTTGCCAACCACTGTTAATCACTAATCCGAGCACTAAAAATGACTTTGCCCAACAATTGTAATGACTTTGCCAACCACTGGTAATGACTTTGCCAACCACTGTTAATCACTTATCCGACCTCTAAAAATGACTTTGCCCAACAATTGTAATGACTTTGCCAACCACTGTTAATCACTTATCCAACCCTAAAAATGACTTTGCTCAACAATTGTAATGACCTTGCCAACCACTGTTAATCACTTATCCAACCCCTAAAAAAGACTTTGCCCAACATTTGTAAAGACTTTGCCAACCACTGGTAATGACTTTGCCAACTATTGTTAATCAATTATTCGACCTCTAAAAATGAATTTGCCCAACAATTGTAATGTTTTTGCCCAACTATTGTAATGACTTTGCCAACCACTGTTAATCACTTATCCGACCTCTAAAAATGACTTTGCCCAACAATTGTAATGACTTTGCAAACAACTGTTAATCACTAATCCGACCACTAAAAATGACTTTGCCCAACAATTGTAATGACTTTGCCAACGACAGTTAATCACTTATCCGACCGCTTAAAATGACTTTGCCCGACAATTGTAATGACTTTGCCAACCACTGTAAATCACTTATCCGATCCCTAAAAATGACTTTGCCAACTACTGGAAATGACTTTGCCAACCACTGTTAGTTGCCTTTCCGACCTCAAAAAACGACTTTGTCCAACAATTGTAATGACTTTGCCAACGACAGTTAATCACTTATCCGACCGCTTAAAATGACTTTGCCCAACAATTGAAATGACTTTGCCAACCACTGTAAATCAGTTATCCGACCCCTAAAAATGACTTTGCCAACTACTGGTAATGACTTTGCCAACCACTGTTAATTGCCTTTCCGACCTCTAAAAACGACTTTGCCCAACAATTGTAATGACTTTGCCAACCACTTTTAATCACTAATCCGACCTCTAAAATCGACTTTGCCCAAAAATTGTAATGACTTTGCCAAACACTTTTAATCACTAATCCGATCTCTAAAATCGACATTGCCCAAAAATTGTAATGACTTTGCCCAAAAATTGTAATGACTTTGCCAACCACTGTTAATCACTTATCCGACCTCTAAAAATGACTTTGCCAACCACTGGTAATGACTTTGCCAACCACTGTTAATCACTAATCCGACCTCTAAAAATGACTTTGCCCAACAATTGTAATGACTTTGCCAGCCACAGTTTAACACTTATCCGACCACTAAAAATGACTTTGCTCGACAATTGTAATGACTTTGCCAACCACTGGTAATCAACAATCCGACCACTAAAAATGACCTTGCCCAACAATTGTAATGACTTTGCCAGCCACAGTTTATCACTTATTCGACCGCATAAAGTGACTTTGCCCAACAATTGTAATGACTTTGCCAACCACTGGTAATGACTTTGCCAACCACTGTTAATCACTTATCCGACCTCTAAAAATGACTTTGCCAACTCCTGGTAATGACTTTGCCAACCACTGTTAATTGCTTTTCCGACCTCTAAAAACGACTTTGCCTAACAACTGTAATGACTTTGCCAACCACTGTTAATCACTTATCCGACCTCTAAAATTGACTTTGCTCAACAATTGTATGACTTTGCCAACCACTTTTAATCACTAATCCGACCTCTAAAAATGACTTTGCCCAACAATTGTAATGAATTTGCCCAAAAATTGTAATGACTTTGCCAACCACTGTTAATCACTTATCCGACCTCTTAAAATGACTTTGCCAACCACTGGTAATGACTTTACAAACCACTGTTAATCACTAATCCGACCACTAAAAATGACTTTGCCCAACAATTGTAATGACTTTGCCAACCACTGTTAATCACTTATCCGACCCCTAAAAATGACTTTGCCAACTACTGGTAATGACTTTGCCAACCACTGTTAATTGCTTTTCCGACCTCTAAAAACGACTTTGCCTAACAACTGTAATGACTTTGCCAACCACTGTTAATCACTTATCCGACCTCTAAAATTGACTTTGCTCAACAATTGTATTGACTTTGCCAACCACTTTTAATCACTAATCCGACCTCTAAAAATGACTTTGCCCAACAATTGTAATGAATTTGCCCAAAAATTGTAATGACTTTGCCAACCACTGTTAATCACTTATCCGACCTCTTAAAATGACTTTGCCAACCACTGGTAATGACTTTGCAAACCACTGTTAATCACTAATCCGACCACTAAAAATGACTTTGCCCAACAATTGTAATGACTTTGCCAACCACTATTAATCACTAATCCGAGCACTAAAAATGACTTTGCCCAACAATTGTAATGACTTTGCCAACGACAGTTAATCACTTATCCGACCGCTTATAATGACTTTGCCCATCAATTGTAATTACTTTGCTAACCACTGTTAATCACTAATCCGACCACTAAAAATGACTTTGCCCAACAATTGTATTGACTTTGCCAACGACAGTTAATCACTTATCCGACCGCTTAAAATGACTTTGCCCGACAATTGTAATGACTTTGCCAACCACTGCTAATCACTTTTCCTACCTCTAAAAATTACTTTGCCCAACAATTGTAATGACTTTGCCAACCACTGTTAATCACTTATCCGACCTCTTAAAATGACTTTGCCAACCACTGGTAATGACTTTGCCAACGACAGTTAATCACTTATCCGACCGCTTAAAATGACTTTGCCCGACAATTGTAATGACTTTGCCAACCACTGGTAATGACTTTGCCAACAACTGTTAATCAATTATCCGACCTCTAAAAATGACTTCGCCCAACAATTGTAATGTTTTTGCCCAACTATTGTAAAGACTTTGCCAACCACTGTTAATCACTTATCCGACCTCTAAAAATGACTTTGCCCAACAATTGTAATGACTTTGCCAACCACTGTTAATCACTTATCCGAGCACTAAAAATGACTTTGCCCAACAATTGTAATGACTTTGCCAACGACAGTTAATCACTTATCCGACCGCTTAAAATGACTTTGCCCAACAATTGTAATGACTTTGCCAACCACTGTTAATCACTTATCCGACCTCTAAAATTGACTTTGCCCAACAATTGTATTGACTTTGCCAACCACTTTTAATCACTAATCCGACCTCTAAAAATGACTTTGCCCAACAATTGTAATGAATTTGCCCAAAAATTGTAATGACATTGCCAACCACTGTTAATCACTTATCCGACCTCTTAAAATGACTTTGCCAACCACTGGTAATGACTTTGCAGACCACTGTTAATCACTAATCCGACCACTAAAAATGACTTTGCCCAACAATTGTAATGACTTTGCCAACCACTGTTAATCACTAATCCGAGCACTAAAAATGCATTTGCCCAACAATTGTAATGACTTTGCCAACGACAGTTAATCACTTATCCGACCGCTTATAATGACTTTGCCCAACAATTGTAATTACTTTGCCAACCACTGTTAATCACTAATCCGACCACTAAAAATGACTTTGCCCAACAATTGTAATGACTTTGCCAACGACAGTTAATCACTTATCCGACCGCTAAAAATGACTTTGCCCGACAATTGTAATGACTTTGCCAACCACTGTTAATCACTTTTCCTACCTCTAAAAATTACTTTGCCCAACAATTGTAATGACTTTGCCAACCACTGTTAATCACTTATCCGACCTCTTAAAATGACTTTGCCAACCACTGGTAATGACTTTGCCAACGACAGTTAATCACTTATCCGACCGCTTAAAATGACTTTGCCCGACAATTGTAATGACTTTGCCAACCACTGGTAATGACTTTGCCAGCAACTGTTAATCAATTATCCGACCTCTAAAAATGACTTCGCCCAACAATTGTAATGTTTTTGCCCAACTATTGTAATGACTTTGCCAACCACTGTTAATCACTTATCCGACCTCTAAAAATGACTTTGCCCAACTATTGTAATGACTTTGCAAACTACTGTTAATCACTTATCCGAGCACTAAAAATGACTTTGCCCAACAATTGTAATGACTTTGCCAACGACAGTTAATCACTTATCCGACCGCTTAAAATGACTTTGCCCAACAATTGTAATGACTTTGCCAACCACTGGTAATGACTTTGCCAACAACTGTTAATCAATTATCCGACCTCTAAAAATGACTTCGCCCAACAATTGTAATGTTTTTGCCCAACTATTGTAATGACGTTGCCAACCACTGTTAATCACTTATCCGACCTCTAAAAATGACTTTGCCCAACTATTGTAATGACTTTGTAAACTACTGTTAATCACTAATCCGACCACTAAAAATGACTTTGCCCAACAATTGTAATGACTTTGCAAACCGCTGTTAATCACTTATCCTACCTCTATAAATTACTTTGCCCAACAATTGTAATGACTTTGCCAACCACTGTTAATCACTTATCCGACCTCTAAAAATGACTTTGCCAACCACTGGTAATTACTTTGCCAACCACTGTTAATCACTTATCCGACCACTAAAAATGACTTTGCCCAACGATTGTAATGACTTTGCCAACGACAGTTAATCACTTATCCGACCGCTTAAAATGACTTTGCCCGACAATTGTAATGACTTTGCCAACCACTGTAAATCACTTATCCTACCTCTAAAAATTACTTTGCCCAACAATTGTAATGACTTTGCCAACCACTGTTAATCACTTATCCGACCTCTTAAAATGACTTTGCCAACCACTGGTAATTACTTTGCCAACCACTGTTAATCACTTATCCGACCACTAAAAATGACTTTGCCCAACAATTGTAATGACTTTGCCAACGACAGTTAATCACTTATCCGACCGCTTAAAATGACTTTGCCCGACAATTGTAATTTTCTTTGCCAACCACTGGTAATGACTTTGCCAACAACTGTTAATCAATTATCCGACCTCTAAAAATGACTTCGCCCAACAATTGTAATGTTTTTGCCCAACTATTGTAATGACTTTGCCAACCACTGTTAATCACTTATCCGACCTCTAAAAAAGACTTTGCCCAACTATTGTAATGACTTTGCAAACTACTGTTAATCACTTATCCGAGCACTAAAAATGACTTTGCCCAACAATTGTAATGACTTTGCCAACGACAGTTAATCACTTATCCGACCGCTTAAAATGACTTTGCCCAACAATTGTAATGACTTTGCCAACCACTGGTAATGACTTTGCCAACAACTGTTAATCAATTATCCGACCTCTAAAAATGACTTCGCCCAACAATTGTAATGTTTTTGCCCAACTATTGTAATGACTTTGCCAACCACTGTTAATCACTTATCCGACCTCTAAAAATGACTTTGCCCAACTATTGTAATGACTTTGCAAACTACTGTTAATCACTAATCCGACCACTAAAAATGACTTTGCCCAACAATTGTAATGACTTTGCCAACCACTGTTAATCACTTATCCTACCTCTAAAAATTACTTTGCCCAACAATTGTAATGACTTTGCCAACCACTGTTAATCACTTATCCGACCTCTAAAAATGACTTTGCCTTACAATTGTAATGACTCTGCCAAACAATTGTAATGACTTTGCCAACCACTGGTAATGACTTTGCCAACAACTGTTAATCAATTATCCGACCTCTAAAAATGACTTTGCCCAACAATTGTAATGACTTTGCCAACCACTGTTAATCACTTATCCGACCTCTTAAAATGACTTTGCCAACCACTGGTAATTACTTTGCCAACCACTGTTAATCACTAATCCGACCACTAAAAATGACTTTGCCCAACAATTGTAATGACTTTGCCAACGACAGTTAATCACTTATCCGACCGCTTAAAATGACTTTGCCCGACAATTGTAATGACTTTGCCAACCACTGGTAATGACTTTGCCAACAACTGTTAATCAATTATCCGACCTCTAAAAATGACTTCGCCCAACAATTGTAATGTTTTTGCCCAACTATTGTAATGACTTTGCCAACCACTGTTAATCACTTATCCGACCTCTAAAAATGACTTTGCCCAACTATTGTAATGACTTTGCAAACTACTGTTAATCACTTATCCGAGCACTAAAAATGACTTTGCCCAACAATTGTAATGACTTTGCCAACGACAGTTAATCACTTATCCGACCGCTTAAAATGACTTTGCCCGACAATTGTAATGACTTTGCCAACCACTGGTATTGACTTTGACAACAACTGTAAATCAATTATCCGACCTCTAAAAATGACTTCGCCCAACTATTGTAATGACTTTGCAAACTACTGTTAATCACTAATCCGACCACTAAAAATGACTTTGCCCAACAATTGTAATGACTTTGCCAACCACTGTTAATCACTTATCCTACCTCTAAAAATTACTTTGCCCAACAATTGTAATGACTTTGCCAACCACTGTTAATCACTTATCCGACCTCTAAAAATGACTTTGCCTTACAATTGTAATGACTCTGCCAAACAATTGTAATGACTTTGCCAACCACTGGTAATGACTTTGCCAACAACTGTTAATCAATTATCCGACCTCTAAAAATGACTTTGCCCAACAATTGTAATGACTTTGCCAACCACTGTTAATCACTTATCCGACCTCTTAAAATGACTTTGCCAACCACTGGTAATTACTTTGCCAACCACTGTTAATCACTAATCCGACCACTAAAAATGACTTTGCCCAACAATTGTTATGACTTTGCCAACGACAGTTAATCACTTATCCGACCGCTTAAAATGACTTTGCCCGACAATTGTAATGACTTTGCCAACCACTGGTAATGACTTTGCCAACAACTGTTAATCAATTATCCGACCTCTAAAAATGACTTCGCCCAACAATTGTAATGTTTTTGCCCAACTATTGTAATGACTTTGCCAACCACTGTTAATCACTTATCCGACCTCTAAAAATGACTTTGCCCAACTATTGTAATGACTTTGCAAACTACTGTTAATCACTTATCCGAGCACTAAAAATGACTTTGCCCAACAATTGTAATGACTTTGCAAACTCCTGTTAATCACTAATCCGACCACTAAAAATGACTTTGCCCAACAATTGTAATGACTTTGCCAACCACTGTTAATCACTTATCCTACCTCTAAAAATTACTTTGCCCAACAATTGTAATGACTTTGCCAACCACTGTTAATCACTTATCCGACCTCTAAAAATGTTTTTGCCAACCACTGGTAATGACTTTGCCAACCACTGGTAATGACTTTGCCAACCACTGTAAATCACTTATCCGACCTCTAAAAATGACTTTGCCCAACAATTGTAATGACTTTGCCAACCACTGTTAATCACTTA
This sequence comes from Brachionus asplanchnoidis, assembly GCA_025491095.1. Taxonomy (NCBI): domain Eukaryota; kingdom Metazoa; phylum Rotifera; class Eurotatoria; order Ploima; family Brachionidae; genus Brachionus; species Brachionus asplanchnoidis. The sequence goes on along the minus strand of JAILYF010000049.1, from coordinate 149,387 downwards.
TCCAACCCTAAAAATGACTTTGCCTAACAATTGTAATGACTTTGCCAAACAATTGTAATGACTTTGCCAACCACTGGTAATGACTTTGCCAACAACTGTTAATCAATTATCCGACCTCTAAAAATGACTTTGCCCAACAATTGTAATAATTTTGCCCAACTATTGTAATGACTTTGCCAACCACTATTAATCAATTATCCGACCTCTAAAAATGACTTCGCCCAACAATTGTAATGTTTTTGCCCAACTATTGTAATGACTTTGCCAACCACTGTTAATCACTTATCCGACCTCTAAAAATGACTTTGCCCAACTATTGTAATGACTTTGCAAACTACTGTTAATCACTAATCCGACCACTAAAAATGACTTTGCCGAACAATTGTAATGACTTTGCCAACCACTGTTAATCACTTATCCTACCTCTAAAAATTACTTTGCCCAACAATTGTAATGACTTTGCCAACCACTGTTAATCACTTATCCGACCTCTAAAAATGACTTTGCCAACCACTGGTAATGACTTTGCCAACCACTGGTAATGACTTTGCCAACCACTGTTAATCACTTATCCGACCTCTAAAAATGACTTTGCCCAACAATTGTAATGACTTTGCCAACCACTGTTAATCACTTATCCAACCCTAAAAATGACTTTGCCTAACAATTGTAATGACTCTGCCAAACAATTGTAATGACTTTGCCAACCACTGGTAATGACTTTGCCAACAACTGTTAATCAATTATCCGACCTCTAAAAATGACTTTGCCCAACAATTGTAATGACTTTGCCAACCACTGTTAATCACTTATCCGACCTCTTAAAATGACTTTGCCAACCACTGGTAATTACTTTGCCAACCACTGTTAATCACTAATCCGACCACTAAAAATGACTTTGCCCAACAATTGTAATGACTTTGCCAACGACAGTTAATCGCTTATCCGACCGCTTAAAATGACTTTGCCCGACAATTGTAATGACTTTGCCAACCACTGGTAATGACTTTGCCAACAACTGTTAATCAATTATCCGACCTCTAAAAATGACTTCGCCCAACAATTGTAATGTTTTTGCTCAACTATTGTAATGACTTTGCCAACCACTGTTAATCACTTATCCGACCTCTAAAAATGACTTTGCCCAACTATTGTAATGACTTTGCAAACTACTGTTAATCACTTATCCGAGCACTAAAAATGACTTTGCCCAACAATTGTAATGACTTTGCCAACGACAGTTAATCACTTATCCGACCGCTTAAAATGACTTTGCCCGACAATTGTAATGACTTTGCCAACCACTGGTAATGACTTTGCCAACAACTGTTAATCAATTATCCGACCTCTAAAAATGACTTCGCCCAACTATTGTAATGACTTTGCAAACTACTGTTAATCACTAATCCGACCACTAAAAATGACTTTGCCCAACAATTGTAATGACTTTGCCAACCACTGTTAATCACTTATCCTACCTCTCAAAATTACTTTGCCCAACAATTGTAATGACTTTGCCAACCACTGTTAATCACTTATCCGACCTCTAAAAATGTTTTTGCCAACCACTGGTAATGACTTTGCCAACCACTGGTAATGACTTTGCCAACCACTGTAAATCACTTATCCGACCTCTAAAAATGACTTTGCCCAACAATTGTAATGACTTTGCCAACCACTGTTAATCACTTATCCAACCCTAAAAATGACTTTGCCTAACAATTGTAATGACTTTGCCAAACAATTGTAATGACTTTGCCAACCACTGGTAATGACTTTGCCAACAACTGTTAATCAATTATCCGACCTCTAAAAATGACTTTGCCCAACAATTGTAATGTTTTTACCCAACTATTGTAATGACTTTGCCAACCACTATTAATCACTTATCCGACCTCTAAAAATGACTTTGCCCAACAATTGTAATGACTTTGCAAACTACTGTTAATCACTTATCCAAACCCTGAAAAAGACTTTACCCAACAATTGGAATGACTTTGCCAACCACTGTTAATCACTTATCCGACCTCTAAAAATGACTTTGCCCAACTATTGTAATGACTTTGCAAACTACTGTTAATCACTAATCCGACCACTAAAAATGACTTTGCCGAACAATTGTAATGACTTTGCCAACCACTGTTAATCACTTATCCTACCTCTAAAAATTACTTTGCCCAACAATTGTAATGACTTTGCCAACCACTGTTAATCACTTATCCGACCTCTAAAAATGACTTTGCCAACCACTGGTAATGACTTTGCCAACCACTGGTAATGACTTTGCCAACCACTGTTAATCACTTATCCGACCTCTAAAAATGACTTTGCCCAACAATTGTAATGACTTTGCCAACCACTGTTAATCACTTATCCAACCCTAAAAATGACTTTGCCTAACAATTGTAATGACTCTGCCAAACAATTGTAATGACTTTGCCAACCACTGGTAATGACTTTGCCAACAACTGTTAATCAATTATCCGACCTCTAAAAATGACTTTGCCCAACAATTGTAATGACTTTGCCAACCACTGTTAATCACTTATCCGACCTCTTAAAATGACTTTGCCAACCACTGGTAATTACTTTGCCAACCACTGTTAATCACTAATCCGACCACTAAAAATGACTTTGCCCAACAATTGTAATGACTTTGCCAACGACAGTTAATCGCTTATCCGACCGCTTAAAATGACTTTGCCCGACAATTGTAATGACTTTGCCAACCACTGGTAATGACTTTGCCAACAACTGTTAATCAATTATCCGACCTCTAAAAATGACTTCGCCCAACAATTGTAATGTTTTTGCTCAACTATTGTAATGACTTTGCCAACCACTGTTAATCACTTATCCGACCTCTAAAAATGACTTTGCCCAACTATTGTAATGACTTTGCAAACTACTGTTAATCACTTATCCGAGCACTAAAAATGACTTTGCCCAACAATTGTAATGACTTTGCCAACGACAGTTAATCACTTATCCGACCGCTTAAAATGACTTTGCCCGACAATTGTAATGACTTTGCCAACCACTGGTAATGACTTTGCCAACAACTGTAAATCAATTATCCGACCTCTAAAAATGACTTCGCCCAACTATTGTAATGACTTTGCAAACTACTGTTAATCACTAATCCGACCACTAAAAATGACTTTGCCCAACAATTGTAATGACTTTGCCAACCACTGTTAATCACTTATCCTACCTCTCAAAATTACTTTGCCCAACAATTGTAATGACTTTGCCAACCACTGTTAATCACTTATCCGACCTCTAAAAATGTTTTTGCCAACCACTGGTAATGACTTTGCCAACCACTGGTAATGACTTTGCCAACCACTGTAAATCACTTATCCGACCTCTAAAAATGACTTTGCCCAACAATTGTAATGACTTTGCCAACCACTGTTAATCACTTATCCAACCCTAAAAATGACTTTGCCTAACAATTGTAATGACTTTGCCAAACAATTGTAATGACTTTGCCAACCACTGGTAATGACTTTGCCAACAACTGTTAATCAATTATCCGACCTCTAAAAATGACTTTGCCCAACAATTGTAATGTTTTTACCCAACTATTGTAATGACTTTGCCAACCACTATTAATCACTTATCCGACCTCTAAAAATGACTTTGCCCAACAATTGTAATGACTTTGCAAACTACTGTTAATCACTTATCTAAACCCTGAAAAAGACTTTACCCAACAATTGGAATGACTTTGCCAACCACTATTAATCACTAATCCGAACTCTAAAAATGACTTTGCCCAACAATTGTAATGACTTTGCCAACCACTTTTAATCACTTATCCGACCTCTAAAAATGACTTTGCCCAACAATTGTAATGACTTTGCCAACCACTGTTAATTACTTATCCGACCTCTAAAAATGACTTTGCCAACCACTGGTAATGACTTTGCCAACCACTGTTAATCACTAATCCGAGCACTAAAAATGACTTTGCCCAACAATTGTAATGACTTTGCCAACCACTGGTAATGACTTTGCCAACCACTGTTAATCACTTATCCGACCTCTAAAAATGACTTTGCCCAACAATTGTAATGACTTTGCCAACCACTGTGAATCACTTATCCAACCCCTAAAAAAGACTTTGCCCAACATTTGTAAAGACTTTGCCAACCACTGGTAAAGACTTTTCCAACTATTGTTTATCAATTATTCGACCTCTAAAAATGAATTTGCCCAACAATTGTAATGGTTTTGCCCATTTATTGTAATGACTTTGCCAACAAATGTTAATCACTTATCCGACCTCTAAAAATGACTTTGCCCAACAATTGTAATGACTTTGCAAACAACTGTTAATCACTAATCCGACCACTAAAAATGACTTTGCCCAACAATTGTAATGACTTTGCCAACTACAGTTAATCACTTATCCGACCGCTTAAAATGACTTTGCCCTACAATTGAAATGACTTTGCCAAACACTTTTAATCACTAATCCGACCTCTAAAATCGACATTGCCCAAAAATTGCAATGACTTTGCCCAAAAATTGTAATGACTTTGCCAACCACTGTTAATCACTTATCCGACCTCTAAAAATGACTTTGCCAACCACTGGTAATGACTTTGCCAACCACTGTTAATCACTAATCCGACCACTAAAAATGACTTTGCCCAACAATTGTAATGACTTTGCCAACCACTGTAAATCACCAATCCGACCACTAAAAATGACCTTGCCCAACAATTGTAATGACTTTGCCAGCCACAGTTTATCACTTATCCGACCGCTAAAAATGACTTTGCCCAACAATTGTAATGACTTTGCCAACCACTGGTAATGACTTTGCCAACCACTGTTAATCAATTATCCGGCCTCTAAAAATGACTATGCCCAACAATTGTAAAGAATTTGCCCAACAATTGTAATGACTTTGCCAACCACTGTTAATCACCTATCCGACCTTTAAAAATGACTTTGCCAACCACTGGTAATGACTTTGCCAACCACTGTTAATCACTAATCCGACCACTAAAAATGACCTTGCCCAACAATTGTAATGACTTTGCCAACCACTGTTAATCACTTATCCGACCACTAAAAATGACTTTGCCCAACAATTGTAATGACTTTGCCAACCACTGTTAATCAACAATCCGACCACTAAAAATGACCTTGCCCAACAATTGTAATGACTTTGCCAGCCACAGTTTATCACTTATTCGACCGCTAAAAGTGACTTTGCCCAAAAATTGTAATGACTTTGCCAACCACTGGTAATGACTAATCCGACCCCTAAAAATGACTTTGCCAACTACTGGTAATGACTTTGCCAACCACTGTTAATTGCTTTTCCGACCTCTAAAAACGACTTTGCCCAACAATTGTAATGACTTTGCCAACCACTGTTAATCACTTATCCGACCTCTAAAATTGACTTTGCCCAACAATTGTATTGACTTTGCCAACCACTTTTAATCACTAATGCGACCTCTAAAATCGACTTTGCCCAAAAATTGTAATGAATTTGCCCAAAAATTGTAATGACTTTGCCAACCACTGGTAATGACTTTGCAAACCACTGTAAATCACTAATCCGACCACTAAAAATGACTTTGCCCAACAATTGTAATGACTTTGCCAACCACTGTTAATCACAAATCCAAGCACTAAAAATGACTTTGCCCAACAATTGTTATGACTTTGCCAACAACAGTTAATCACTTATCCGACCGCTTAAAATGACTTTGCCCAACAATTGTAATTACTTTGCCAACCACTGTTAATCACTAATCCGACCACTAAAAATGACTTTGCCCAACAATTGTAATGACTTTGCCAACGACAGTTAATCACTTATCCGACCGCTTAAATGACTTTGCCCGACAATTGTAATGACTTTGGCAACCACTGTTAATCACTTATCCTACCTCTAAAAATTACTTTGCCCAACAATTGTAATGACTTTCCCAACCACTGTTAATCACTTATCCGACCTCTTAAAATGACTTTGCCAACCACTGGTAATGACTTTGCAAACCACTGTTAATCACTAATCCGACCACTAAAAATGACCTTGCCCAACAATTGTAATGACTTTGCCAGCCACAGTTTATCACTTATTCGACCGCTAAAAGTGACTTTGCCCAAAAATTGTAATGACTTTGCCAACCACTGGTAATGACTAATCCGACCCCTAAAAATGACTTTGCCAACTACTGGTAATGACTTTGCCAACCACTGTTAATTGCTTTTCCGACCTCTAAAAACGACTTTGCCCAACAATTGTAATGACTTTGCCAACCACTGTTAATCACTTATCCGACCTCTAAAATTGACTTTGCCCAACAATTGTATTGACTTTGCCAACCACTTTTAATCACTAATGCGACCTCTAAAATCGACTTTGCCCAAAAATTGTAATGAATTTGCCCAAAAATTGTAATGACTTTGCCAACCACTGGTAATGACTTTGCAAACCACTGTAAATCACTAATCCGACCACTAAAAATGACTTTGCCCAACAATTGTAATGACTTTGCCAACCACTGTTAATCACAAATCCAAGCACTAAAAATGACTTTGCCCAACAATTGTTATGACTTTGCCAACAACAGTTAATCACTTATCCGACCGCTTAAAATGACTTTGCCCAACAATTGTAATTACTTTGCCAACCACTGTTAATCACTAATCCGACCACTAAAAATGACTTTGCCCAACAATTGTAATGACTTTGCCAACGACAGTTAATCACTTATCCGACCGCTTAAAATGACTTTGCCCGACAATTGTAATGACTTTGGCAACCACTGTTAATCACTTATCCTACCTCTAAAAATTACTTTGCCCAACAATTGTAATGACTTTCCCAACCACTGTTAATCACTTATCCGACCTCTTAAAATGACTTTGCCAACCACTGGTAATGACTTTGCAAACCACTGTTAATCACTAATCCGACCACTAAAAATGACCTTGCCCAACAATTGTAATGACTTTGCCAACCACTGGTAATGACTTTGCCAACCACTGTTAATCAATTATCCGGCCTCTAAAAATGACTATGCCCAACAATTGTAAAGAATTTGCCCAACAATTGTAATGACTTTGCCAACCACTGTTAATCACCTATCCGACCTTTAAAAATGACTTTGCCAACCACTGGTAATGACTTTGCCAACCACTGTTAATCACTAATCCGACCACTAAAAATAACCTTGCCCAACAATTGTAATGACTTTGCCAACCACTGTTAATCACTTATCCGACCACTAAAAATGACTTTGCCCAACAATTGTAATGACTTTGCCAACCACTGTTAATCAACAATCCGACCACTAAAAATGACCTTGCCCAACAATTGAAATGACTTTGCCAGCCACAGTTTATCACTTATTCGACCGCTAAAAGTGACTTTGCCCAACAATTGTAATGACTTTGCCAACCACTGGTAATGACTAATCCGACCCCTAAAAATGACTTTGCCAACTACTGGTAATGACTTTGCCAACCACTGTTAATTGCTTTTCCGACCTCTAAAAACGACTTTGCCCAACAATTGTAATGACTTTGCCAACCACTGTTAATCACTTATCCGACCTCTAAAATTGACTTTGCCCAACAATTGTATTGACTTTGCCAACCACTTTTAATCACTAATGCGACCTCTAAAATCGACTTTGCCCAAAAATTGTAATGAATTTGCCCAAAAATTGTAATGACTTTGCCAACCACTGGTAATGACTTTGCAAACCACTGTTAATCACTAATCCGACCACTAAAAATGACTTTGCCCAACAATTGTAATGACTTTGCCAACCACTGTTAATCACTAATCCGAGCACTAAAAATGACTTTGCCCAACAATTGTTATGACTTTGCCAACAACAGTTAATCACTTATCCGACCGCTTAAAATGACTTTGCCCAACAATTGTAATTACTTTGCCAACCACTGTTAATCACTAATCCGACCACTAAAAATGACTTTGCCCAACAATTGTAATGACTTTGCCAACGACAGTTAATCACTTATCCGACCGCTTAAAATGACTTTGCCCGACATTTGTAATGACTTTGGCAACCACTGTTAATCACTTATCCTACCTCTAAAAATTACTTTGCCCAACAATTGTAATGACTTTCCCAACCACTGTTAATCACTTATCCGACCTCTTAAAATGACTTTGCCAACCACTGGTAATTACTTTGCAAACCACTGTTAATCACTAATCCGACCACTAAAAATGACTTTGCCCAACAATTGTAATGACTTTGCCAACCACTGTTAATCACTAATCCAAGCACTAAAAATGACTTTGCCCAACAATTGTAATGACTTTGCCAACGACAGTTAATCACTTATCCGACCGCTTAAAATGACTTTGGCCAACAATTGTAATTACTTTGCCAACAACTGTTAATCAATTATCCGACCTCTAAAAATGACTTTGCCCAACAATTGTAATGACTTTGCAAACTACTGTTAATCACTTATCCGACCTCTTAAAATGACTTTGCCAACCACTGGTAATGACTTTGCAAACCACTGTTAATCACTAATCCGACCACTAAAAATGACTTTGCCCAACAATTGTAATGACTTTGCCAACGACAGTTAATCACTTATCCGACCGCTTAAAATGACTTTGCCCGACAATTGTAATGACTTTGCCAACCACTGTTAATCACTTATCCTACCTCTAAAAATTACTTTGCCCAACAATTGTAATGACTTTGCCAACCACTGTTAATCACTTATCCGACCTCTAAAAATGACTTTGCCAACCACAGGTAATGACTTTGCCAACCACTGTTAATCACTTATCCGACCTCTAAAAATCACTTTGCCCAACAATTGAAATGACTTTGCCAACCACTGTTAATCACTTATCCAACCCTAAAAATGACTTTGCCTAACAATTGTAATGACTTTGCCAAACAATTGTAATGACTTTGCCAACAACTGTTAATCAATTATCCGACCTCTAAAAATAACTTTGCCCAACAATTTTAATGTTTTTGCCCAACTATTGTAATGACTTTGCCAACCACTGTTAATCACTTATCCGACCTCTAAAAATGACTTTGCCGAACAATTGTAATGACTTTGCAAACTACTGTTAATCACTTATCCAAACCCTGAAAAATAACTTTACCCAACAATTGTAATGTTTTTGCCCAACTATTGTAATGACTTTGCCAACCACTGTTAATCACTAATCAAAGCACTAAAAATGACTTTGCCCAACAATTGTAATGACTTTGCCAACGACAGTTAATCACTTATCCGACCGCTTAAAATGACTTTGCCCAACAATTGTAATTACTTTGCCAACAACTGTTAATCAATTATCCGACCTCTAAAAATGACTTTGCCCAACAATTGTAATGACTTTGCAAACTACTGTTAATCACTTATCCGACCTCTTAAAATGACTTTGCCAACCACTGTTAATGACTTTGCAAACCACTGTTAATCACTAATCCGACCACTAAAAATGACTTTGCCCAACAATTGTAATTACTTTGCCAACCACTGTTAATCACTAATCCGACCACTAAAAATGACTTTGCCCAACAATTGTAATGACTTTGCCAACGACAGTTAATCACTTATCCGACCGCTTAAAATGACTTTGCCCGACAATTGTAATCACTTTGCCAACCACTGTTAATCACTTATCCTACCTCTAAAAATTACTTTGCCCAACAATTGTAATGACTTTGCCAACCACTGTTAATCACTTATCCGACCTCTAAAAATGACTTTTCCAACCACAGGTAATGACTTTGCCAACCACTGGTAATGACTTTGCCAACCACTGTTAATCACTTATCCGACCTCTAAAAATCACTTTGCCCAACAATTGTAATGACTTTGCCAACCACTGTTAATCACTTATCCAACCCTAAAAATGACTTTGCCTAACAATTGTAATGACTTTGCCAAACAATTGTAATGACTTTGCCAACAACTGTTAATCAATTATCCGACCTCTAAAAATAACTTTGCCCAACAATTGTAATGTTTTTGCCCAACTATTGTAATGACTTTGCCAACCACTGTTAATCACTTATCCGACCTCTAAAAATGACTTTGCCCAACAATTGTAATGACTTTGCAAACTACTGTTAATCACTTATCCAAACCCTGAAAAATAACTTTACCCAACAATTGTAATGTTTTTGCCCAACTATTGTAATGACTTTGCCAACCACTATTAATCACTAATCCGAACTCTAAAAATGACTTTGCCCAACAATTGTAATGACTTTGCCAACCTTTGTTAATCACTTATCCGACCTCTAAAAATGACTTTGCCCAACAATTGTAATGACTTTGCCAACCACTGTTAATTACTTATCCGACCTCTAAAAATGACTTTTCCTACCATTGGTAATGACTCTGCCAACCACTGTTAATTGCTTATCCGACCTCTAAAAACGACTTTGCCAAACAATTGTAATGATTTTGCCAACCACTTTTAATCACTAATCCGACCTTTAAAATCGACGTTGCCCAACAATTGTAATGACTTTGCCGACCACTTTTAATCACTAATCGTACCTCTAAAATCGACTTTGCCCAACAATTGTAATGACTTTGCCAACCACTATTTATCACTAATCCGACCTGTAAAAATGACTTTGCCCAAAAATTGTAATGACTTTGCCAACCACTGGTTATGACTTTGCCAACCACTGTTAATCACTAATCCGACCACTAAAAATGACTTTGCCCAACAATTGTAATGACTTTGCCAACCACTGTTAATCACTAATCCGACCACTAAAAATGACCTTGCCCAACAATTGTAATGACTTTGCCAGCCACAGTTTATCACTTACCCGACCGCTAAAAATGACTTTGCCCAACAATTGTAAAGACTTTGCCAACCACTGGTAATGACTTTGCCAGCAAGTGTTAATCAATTATCCGACCTCTAAAAATGACTATGCCCAACAATTGTAATGAATTTGCCCAACAATTGTAATGACTTTGTCAACCACTGTTAATCACTTATCCGACCTCTAAAAATGACTTTGCCCAACAATTGAAATGACTTTTCCAACCACTGTAAATCACTTATCCGAACCCCAAAAATGACTTTGCCAACTACTGGTAATGACTTTTCCAACCACTGTTAATTGCCTTTCCGACCTCAAAAAACGACTTTGCCCAACAATTGTAATGACTTTGCCAACCACTGTTAATCACTTATCCGACCTCATAAAATGACTTTGCCAACCACTGGTAATGACTTTGCCAACCACTGTTAATCACTAATCCGAGCACCAAAAATGACTTTGCCCAACAATTGTAATGACTTTGCCAACGACAGTTAATCACTTATCCGACCTCTAAAAATGACTTTGCCAACCACTGGTAATGACTTTGCCAACCACTGTTAATCACTTATCCGACCTCTAAAAATGACTTTGCCCAACAATTGTAATGACTTTGCCAACCACTGTTAATCACTTATCCAACCCTAAAAATGACTTTGCCCAACAATTGTAATGACTTTGCCAACCACTGTTAATCACTTATCCAACCCCTAAAAAAGACTTTGCCCAACAATTGTAAAGACTTTGCCAACCACTGGTAATGACTTTGCCAACTATTGTTAATCAATTATTCGACCTCTAAAAATGACTTTGCCCAACAATTGTAATGTTTTTGCCCAACTATTGTAATGACTTTGCCAACGACAGTTAATCACTAATCCGACCACTAAAAATGACTTTGCCCAACAATTGTAATGACTTTGCCAACGACAGTTAATCACTTATCCGACAGCTTAAAATGACTTTGCCCAACAATTGTAATGACTTTGCCAACCACTGTTAATCGCTTATCCTACCTCTAAAAATTACTTTGCCCAACAATTGTAATGACTTTGCCAACCACTGTTAATCACTTATCCGACCTCTAAAAATGACTTTGCCAACCACTGGTAATGACTTTGCCAACCACTGGTAATGACTTTGCCAACCACTGGTAATGACTTTGCCAACCACTGTTAATCACTTATCCGACCTCTAAAAATGACTTAACCCAACAATTGTAATGACTTTGCCAACCACTGTTAATCACTTATCCAACCCTAAAAATGACTTTGCCCAACAATTGTAATGACTTTGCAAACTACTGTTAATCACTTATCCAAACCCTGAAAAAGACTTTACCCAACAATTGTAATGACTTTGCCAACCACTATTAATCACTAATCCGAACTCTAAAAATGACTTTGCCCAACAATTGTAAATACTTTGCCAACCACTGTTAATCACTTATCCGAGCACTAAAAATGACTTTGCCCAACAATTGTAATTACTTTGCCAACCACTGTTAATCACTAATCCGACCACTAAAAATGACTTTGCCCAACAATTGTAATGACTTTGCCAACGACAGTTAATCACTTATCCGACCGCTTAAAATGACTTTGCCCGACAATTGTAATGACTTTGCCAACCACTGTTAATCACTTATCCTACCTCTAAAAATTACTTTGCCCAACAATTGTAATGACTTTACCAACCACTGTTAATCACTTATCCGACCTCTAAAAATGACTTTGCCAACCACTGGTAATGACTTTGCCAACCACTGGTAATGACTTTGCCAACCACTGTTTAATCACTTATCCGACCTCTAAAATTGACTTTGCCCAACAATTGTAATGACTTTGCCAACAACTGTTAATCACTTATCCAACCCTAAAAATGACTTTGCCAAACAATTGTAATGACTTTGCCAACCACTGGTAATGACTTTGCCAACAACTGTTAATCAATTATCCGACCTCTAAAAATGACTTTGCCCAACAATTGTAATGTTTTTGCCCAACTATTGTAATGACTTTGCCAACCACTGTTAATCACTTATCCGACCTCTTAAAATGACTTTGCCCAACAATTGTAATGACTTTGCAAACTACTGTTAATCACTTATCCAAACCCTGAAAAAGACTTTACCCAACAATTGTAATGACTTTGCCAACCACTATTAATCACTAATCCGAACTCTAAAAATGACTTTGCCCAACAATTTTAACGACCTTGCCCAACAATTGTAATGACTTTGCCAACCACTGTTAATCACTTATCCGACCTCTAAAAATGACTTTGCCCAACAATTGAAATGACTTTGCCAACCACTGTAAATCACTTATCCGATCCCTAAAAATGACTTTGCCAACTACTGGTAATGACTTTGCCAACCACTGTTAATCACTAATTCGACCTCTAAAATCGACTTTGCCCAACAATTGTAATGATTTTGCCGACCACTTTTAATCACTAATCCGACCTTTAAAATCGACTTTGCCCAACAATTGTAATGACTTTGCCGACCACTTTTAATCACTAATCCGACCTCTAAAATCGACTTTGCCCAACAATTGTAATGACTTTGCCAACCACTATTTATCACTGATCCGACCTCTAAAAATGACTTTGCCCAACAATTGTAATGACTTTGCCAACCACTGTAAATCACTTATCCGACCTCTAAAAATGACTTTGCCAACCACTGGTTATGACTTTGCCAACCACTGTTAATCACTTATCCGACCACTAAAAATGACTTTGCCCAACAATTGTAATGACTTTGCCAAACACTGTTAATCACTAATCCGACCACTAAAAATGACCTTGCCCAACAATTGTAATGACTTTGCCAGCCACAGTTTATCACTTATCCGACCGCTAAAAATGACTTTGCCCAACAATTGTAATGACTTTGCCAACCACTATTAATCACTAATCCGAACTCTAAAAATGACTTTGCCCAACAATTTTAACGACCTTGCCCAACAATTGTAATGACTTTGCCAACCACTGTTAATCACTTATCCGACCTCTAAAAATGACTTTGCCCAACAATTGAAATGACTTTGCCAACCACTGTAAATCACTTATCCGATCCCTAAAAATGACTTTGCCAACTACTGGTAATGACTTTGCCAACCACTGTTAATCACTAATGCGACCTCTAAAATCGACTTTGCCCAACAATTGTAATGATTTTGCCGACCACTTTTAATCACTAATCCGACCTTTAAAATCGACTTTGCCCAACAATTGTATTGACTTTGCCGACCACTTTTAATCACTAATCCGACCTCTAAAATCGACTTTGCCCAACAATTGTAATGACTTTGCCAACCACTGTAAATCACTTATCCGACCTCTAAAAATGACTTTGCCAACCACTGGTTATGACTTTGCCAACCACTGTTAATCACTTATCCGACCACTAAAAATGACTTTGCCCAACAATTGTAATGACTTTAACAAACACTGTTAATCACTAATCCGACCACTAAAAATGACCTTGCCCAACAATTGTAATGACTTTGCCAGCCACAGTTTATCACTTATCCGACCGCTAAAAATGACTTTACCCAACAATTGTAATGACTTTGCCAACCACTGGTAATGACTTTGCCAGCAACTGTTAATCAATTATCCGACCTCTAAAAATGACTATGCCCAACAATTGTAATGAATTTGCCCAACAATTGTAATGACTTTGTCAACCACTGTTAATCACATATCCGACCTCTAAAAATGACTTTGCCCAACAATTGAAATGACTTTGCCAACCACTGTAAATCACTTATCCGATCACTAAAAATGACTTTGCCAACTACTGGTGATCACTTTGCCAACCACTGTTAATCACTTATCCGACCTCATAAAATGACTTTGCCAACCACTGGTAATGACTTTGCCAACCACTGTTAATCACTAATCCGAGCACTAAAAATGACTTTGCCCAACAATTGTAATGACTTTGCCAACGACAGTTAATTACTTATCCGACCTCTAAAAATGACTTTGCCAACCACTGGTAATGACTTTGCCAACCACTGGTAATGACTTTGCCAACCACTGTTAATCACTTATCCGACCTCATAAAATGACTTTGCCAACCACTGGTAATGACTTTGCCAACCACTGTTAATCACTAATCCTAGCACTAAAAATGACTTTGCCCAACAATTGTAATGACTTTGCCAACGACAGTTAATCACTTATCCGACCTCATAAAATGACTTTGCCAACCACTGGGAATGACTTTGCAAACTACTGTTAATCACTTATCCAAACCCTGAAAAAGACTTTACCCAACAATTGTAATGACTTTGCCAGCCACTACTAATCACTAATCCGAACTCTAAAAATGACTTTGCCGAACAATTGTAATTACTTTGCCAACCACTGTTAATCATTTATCCGACCTCTAAAAATGACTTTGCCCAACAATTTTAACGACTTTGCCAACCACTGTTAATCACTTATCCGACCTCTAAAAATGACTTTGCCCAACAATTTTAACGACTTAGCCCAACAATTGTAATTACTTTGCCAACCACTGTTAATCACTTATCCGACCTCTAAAAATGACTTTGCCCAACAATTGTAATGACTTTGCCAACCACTGTTAATTGCTTATCCGACCTCTAAAAAAGACTTTTCCTACCATTGGTAATGACTTTGCCAACCACTGTTAATCACTAATCCGACGGCTAAAAATGAATTTGCCCAACAATTGTAATGACTTTGCCAACCACTGTTAATCACTTATCCGAACTCTAAAAATGACTTTACCCAACAATTGTAATGACTTTGCCAACCACTGTTAATCACTTATCCAACCCTAAAAATGACTTTGCCTAACAATTGTAATGACTTTGCCAACCACTGTTAATCACTTATCCGAACTCTAAAAATGACTTTGCCAACCACTGGTAATGACTTTGCCAACCACTGTTAATCACTTATCCGACCTCTAAAAATGACTTTACCCAACAATTGTAATGACTTTGCCAACCACTGTTAATCACTTATCCAACCCCTAAAAAAGACTTTGCCCAACAATTGTAATGACTTGCCAACAATTGTAATGAATTTGCCAACGACAGTTAATCACTTATCCGATCCCTAAAAATGACTTTGCCAACCACTGGTAATGACTTTGCCAACCACTACTAATCACTAATCCGAACTCTAAAAATGACTTTGCCCAACAATTGTAATTACTTTGCCAACCACTGTTAATCACTTATCCGACCTCTAAAAATGACTTTGCCCAACAATTGTAATGACTTTGCAAACTACTGTTAATCACTTATCCAAACCCTGAAAAATACTTTACCCAACAATTGTAATGACTTTGCCAGCCACTACTAATCATTAATCCGAACTCTAAAAATGACTTTGCCCAACAATTGTAATTACTTTGCCAACCACTGTTAATCACTTATCCGACTTCTAAAAATGACTTTGCCCAACAATTTTAACGACTTTGCCAACCACTGTTAATCACTTATCCGACCTCTAAAAATGACTTTGCCCAACAATTTTAACGACTTAGCCCAACAATTGTAATGACTTTGCCAACCACTGTTAATCACTTATCCGACCTCTAAAAATGACTTTGCCCAACAATTGTAATGACTTTGCCAACCACTGTTAATCACTTATCCGACCCCTAAAAATGACTTTTCCTTCCATTGGTAATGACTTTGCCAACCACTGTTAATTGCTAATCCGACCTCTAAAAAAGACTTTGCCAACCACTGGTAATGACTTTGCCAACCACTGTTAATCACTAATCCGACGGCTAAAAATGAATTTGCCCAACAATTGTAATGACTTTGCCAACCACTGTTAATCACTTATCCGAACTCTAAAAATGACTTTGCCAACCACTGGTAATGACTTTGCCAACCACTGGTAATGACTTTGCAAACTACTGTTAATCACTTATCCAAACCCTGAAAAAGACTTTACCCAACAATTGTAATGAATTTGCCAACCACTACTAATCACTAATCCGAACTCTAAAAATGACTTTGCCCAACAATTGTAATTACTTTGCCAACCACTGTTAATCACTTATCCGACCTCTAAAAATGACTTTGCCCAACAATTGTAATGACTTTGCAAACTACTGTTAATCACTTATCCAAACCCTGAAAAAGACTTTACCCAACAATTGTAATGACTTTGCCAGCCACTACTAATCACTAATCCGAACTATAAAAATGACTTTGCCCAACAATTGTAATTACTTTGCCAACCACTGTTAATCACTTATCCGACCTCTAAAAATGACTTTGCCCAACAATTTTAACGACTTTGCCAACCACTGTTAATAACTTATCCGACCTCTAAAAATGACTTTGCCCAACAATTTTAACGACTTAGCCCAACAATTGTAATGACTTTGCCAACCACTGTTAATCACTTATCCGACCTCTAAAAATGACTTTGCCCAACAATTGTAATGACTTTGCCAACCACTGTTAATCACTTATCCGACCCCTATAAATGACTTTTCCTACCATTGGTAATGACTTTGCCAACCACTGTTAATTGCTAATCCGACGGCTAAAAATGAATTTGCCCAACAATTGTAATGACTTTGCCAACCACTGTTAATCACTTATCCGAACTCTAAAAATGACTTTGCCAACCACTGGTAATGACTTTGCCAACCACTGTTAATCACTAATCCGACGGCTAAAAATGAATTTGCCCAACAATTGTAATGACTTTGCCAACCACTGTTAATCACTTATCCGAACTCTAAAAATGACTTTGCCAACCACTGGTAATGACTTTGCCAACCACTGGTAATGACTTTGCCAACCACTGGTAATGACTTTGCCAACCACTGTTAATCACTTATCCGACCTCTAAAAATGACTTTACCCAACAATTGTAATGACTTTGCCAAACACTGTTAATCACTTATCCAACCCTAAAAATGACTTTGCCTAACAATTGTAATGACTTTGCCAACCACTGTTAATCACTTATCCATCCCCTAAAAAAGACTTTGCCCAACAATTGTAATGACTTTGCCAACCACTGGTAATGACTTATCCGACCTCTAAAAATGACTTTGCCCAACAATTTTAACGACTTAGCCCAACAATTGTAATGACTTTGCCAACCACTGTTAATCACTTATCCGACCTCTAAAAATGACTTTGCCCAACAATTGTAATGACTTTGCCAACCACTGTTAATCACTTATCCGACCCCTAAAAATGACTTTTCCTACCATTGGTAATGACTTTGCCAACCACTGTTAATTGCTAATCCGACCTCTAAAAAAGACTTTGCCAACCACTGGTAATGACTTTGCCAACCACTGTTAATCACTAATCCGACGGCTAAAAATGAATTTGCCCAACAATTGTAATGACTTTGCCAACCACTGTTAATCACTTATCCGAACTCTAAAAATGACTTTGCCAACCACTGGTAATGACTTTGCCAACCACTGGTAATGACTTTGCAAACTACTGTTAATCACTTATCCAAACCCTGAAAAAGACTTTACCCAACAATTGTAATGAATTTGCCAACCACTACTAATCACTAATCCGAACTCTAAAAATGACTTTGCCCAACAATTGTAATTACTTTGCCAACCACTGTTAATCACTTATCCGACCTCTAAAAATGACTTTGCCCAACAATTGTAATGACTTTGCAAACTACTGTTAATTACTTATCCAAACCCTGAAAAAGACTTTACCCAACAATTGTAATGACTTTGCCAGCCACTACTAATCACTAATCCGAACTCTAAAAATGACTTTGCCCAACAATTGTAATTACTTTGCCAACCACTGTTAATCACTTATCCGACCTCTAAAAATGACTTTGCCCAACAATTTTAACGACTTTGCCAACCACTGTTAATCACTTATCCGACCTCTAAAAATGACTTTGCCCAACAATTTTAACGACTTAGCCCAACAATTGTAATGACTTTGCCAACCACTGTAAATCACTTATCCGACCTCTAAAAATGACTTTGCCCAACAATTGTAATGACTTTGCCAACCACTGTTAATCACTTATCCGACCTCTAAAAATGACTTTGCCCAACAATTTTAACGACTTAGCCCAACAATTGTAATGACTTTGCCAACCACTGTAAATCACTTATCCGACCTCTAAAAATGACTTTGCCCAACAATTGTAATGACTTTGCCAACCACTGTAAATCACTTATCCGACCTCTAAAAATGACTTTGCCCAACAATTGTAATGACTTTGCCAACCACTGTTAATCACTTATCCGACCTCTAAAAATGACTTTGCCCAACAATTGTAATGACTTTGCAAACTACTGTTAATCACTTATCCAAACCCTGAAAAAGACTTTACCCAACAATTGTAATGACTTTGCCAGCCACTACTAATCACTAATCCGAACTCTAAAAATGACTTTGCCCAACAATTGTAATTACTTTGCCAACCACTGTTAATCACTTATCCGACCTCTAAAAATGACTTTGCCCAACAATTTTAACGACTTTGCCAACCACTGTTAATCACTTATCCGACCTCTAAAAATGACTTTGCCCAACAATTTTAACGACTTAGCCCAACAATTGTAATGACTTTGCCAACCACTGTAAATCACTTATCCGACCTCTAAAAATGACTTTTCCTACCATTGGTAATGACTTTGCCAACCACTGTTAATTGCTAATCCGACGGCTAAAAATGAATTTGCCCAACAATTGTAATGACTTTGCCAACCACTGTTAATCACTTATCCGAACTCTAAAAATGACTTTGCCAACCACTGGTAATGACTTTGCCAACCACTGTTAATCACTAATCCGACGGCTAAAAATGAATTTGCCCAACAATTGTAATGACTTTGCCAACCACTGTTAATCACTTATCCGAACTCTAAAAATGACTTTGCCAACCACTGGTAATGACTTTGCCAACCACTGGTAATGACTTTGCCAACCACTGGTAATGACTTTGCCAACCACTGTTAATCACTTATCCGACCTCTAAAAATGACTTTACCCAACAATTGTAATGACTTTGCCAAACACTGTTAATCACTTATCCAACCCTAAAAATGACTTTGCCTAACAATTGTAATGACTTTGCCAACCACTGTTAATCACTTATCCATCCCCTAAAAAAGACTTTGCCCAACAATTGTAATGACTTTGCCAACCACTGGTAATGACTTTGCCAACCACTGGTAATGACTTTGCCAACAACTGTTAATCAATTATCCGACCTCTAAAAATGACTTTGCCCAACAATTGTAATGTTTTTGCCCAACTATTGTAATGTCTTTGCCAACCACTGTTAATCACTTATCCGACCTCTAAAAATGACTTTGCCCAACAATTGTAATGACTTTGCAAACTACTGTTAATCACTTATACAAACCCTGAAAAAGACTTTACCCAACAATTGTAATGAATTTGCCAACCAATACTAATCACTAATCCGAACTCTAAAAATGACTTTGCCCAACAATTGTAATTACTTTGCCAACCACTGTTAATCACTTATCCGACCTCTAAAAATGACTTTGCCCAACAATTGTAATGACTTTGCAAACTACTGTTAATCACTTATCCAAACCCTGAAAAAGACTTTACCCAACAATTGTAATGACTTTGCCAGCCACTACTAATCACTAATCCGAACTCTAAAAATGACTTTGCCCAACAATTGTAATTACTTTGCCAACCACTGTTAATCACTTATCCGACCTCTAAAAATGACTTTGCCCAACAATTTTAACGACTTTGCCAACCACTGTTAATCACTTATCCGACCTCTAAAAATGACTTTGCCCAACAATTTTAACGACTTAGCCCAACAATTGTAATGACTTTGCCAACCACTGTAAATCACTTATCCGACCTCTAAAAATGACTTTTCCTACCATTGGTAATGACTTTGCCAACCACTGTTAATTGCTAATCCGACGGCTAAAAATGAATTTGCCCAACAATTGTAATGACTTTGCCAAACACTGTTAATCACTTATCCAACCCTAAAAATGACTTTGCCTAACAATTGTAATGACTTTGCCAACCACTGTTAATCACTTATCCAACCCCTAAAAAAGACTTTGCCCAACAATTGTAATGACTTTACCAACCACTGGTAATGACTTTGCCAACAACTGTTAATCAATTATCCGACCTCTAAAAATGACTTTGCCCAACAATTGTAATGTTTTTGCCCAACTATTGTAATGACTTTGCCAACCACTGTTAATCACTTATCCGACCTCTAAAAATGACTTTGCCCAACAATTGTAATGACTTTGCAAACTACTGTTAATCACTTATCCAAATCCTGAAAAAGACTTTACCCAACAATTGTAATGAATTTGCCAACCACTACTAATCACTAATCCGACCTCTAAAAATGACTTTGCCCAACAATTGTAATGACTTTGCAAACTACTGTTAATCACTTATCCAAACCCTGAAAAAGACTTTACCCAACAATTGTAATGACTTTGCCAGCCACTACTAATCACAAATCCGAACTCTAAAAATGACTTTGCCCAACAATTGTAATTACTTTGCCAACCACTGTTAATCACTTATCCGACCTCTTAAAATGACTTTGCCCAACAATTTTAACGACTTAGCCCAATAATTGTAATGACTTTGCCAACCACTGTTAATCACTTATCCGACCTCTAAAAATGACTTTGCCCAACAATTGTAATTACTTTGCCAACCAATGTTAATCACTTATCCGACCCCTAAAAATGACTTTTCCTACCATTGGTAATGACTTTGCCAACCACTGTTAATTGCTAATCCGACCTCTAAAAAAGACTTTGCCAACCACTGGTAATGACTTTGCCAACCACTGTTAATCACTAATCCGACGGCTAAAAATGAATTTGCCCAACAATTGTAATGACCTTGCCAACCACTGTTAATCACTTATCCGACCTCTAAAAATGACTTTGCACAACAATTGTAATGTTTTTGCCCAACTATTGTAATGACTTTGCCAACCACTGTTAATCACTTATCCGACCTCTAAAAATGACTTTGCCCAACAATTGTAATGACTTTGCAAACTACTGTAAATCACTTATCCAAACCCTGAAAAAGACTTTACCCAACAATTGTAATGAATTTGCCAACCACTACTAATCACTAATCCGAAGTCTAAAAATGCCTTTGCCCAACAATTGTAATTACTTTGCCAACCACTGTTAATCACTTATCCGACCTCTAAAAATGACTTTGCCCAACAATTGTAATGATTTTGCAAACTACTGTTAATCACTTATCCAAACCCTGAAAAAGACTTTACCCAACAATTGTAATGACTTTGCCAGCCACTACTAATCACTAATCCGAACTCTAAAAATGACTTTGCCCAACAATTGTAATTACTTTGCCAACCACTGTTAATCACTTATCCGACCTCTAAAAATGACTTTGCCCAACAATTTTAACGACTTTGCCAACCACTGTTAATCACTTATCCGACCTCTAAAAATGACTTTGCCCAACAATTTTAACGACTTAGCCCAATAATTGTAATGACTTTGCCAACCACTGTTAATCACTTATCCGACCTCTAAAAATGACTTTGCCTAACAATTGTAATGACTTTGCCAACCAATGTTAATCACTTATCCGACCCCTAAAAATGACTTTTCCTACCATTGGTAATGACTTTGCCAACCACTGTTAATTGCTAATCCGACCTCTAAAAAAGACTTTGCCAAACACTGGTAATGACTTTGCCAACCACTGTTAATCACTAATCCGACGGCTAAAAATGAATTTGCCCAACAATTGTAATGACTTTGCCAACCACTGTTAATCACTTATCCGAACTCTAAAAATGACTTTGCCAACCACTGGTAATGACTTTGCCAACCACTGGTAATGACTTTGCCAACCATTGGTAATCACTTTGCTTACCACTGTTAATCACTTATCCGACCTCTAAAAATGACTTTACCCAACAATTGTAAAGACTTTGCCAACCACTGTTAATCACTTATCCGACCTCTAAAAATGACTTTGCCCAACAATTTTAACGACTTAGCCCAATAATTGTAATGACTTTGCCAACCACTGTTAATCACTTATCCGACCTCTAAAAATGACTTTGCCTAACAATTGTAATGACTTTGCCAACCAATGTTAATCACTTATCCGACCCCTAAAAATGACTTTTCCTACCATTGGTAATGACTTTGCCAACCACTGTTAATTGCTAATCCGACCTCTAAAAAAGACTTTGCCAAACACTGGTAATGACTTTGCCAACCACTGTTAATCACTAATCCGACGGCTAAAAATGAATTTGCCCAACAATTGTAATGACTTTGCCAACCACTGTTAATCACTTATCCGAACTCTAAAAATGACTTTGCCAACCACTGGTAATGACTTTGCCAACCACTGGTAATGACTTTGCCAACCATTGGTAATCACTTTGCTTACCACTGTTAATCACTTATCCGACCTCTAAAAATGACTTTACCCAACAATTGTAAAGACTTTGCCAACCACTGTTAATCACTTATCCAACCCCTAAAAAAGACTTTGCCCAACAATTGTAATGACTTTGCCAACCACTGGTAATGACTTTGCCAACCACTGTTAATCACTAATCCGACGGCTAAAAATGAATTTGCCCAACAATTGTAATGACCTTGCCAACCACTGTTAATCACTTATCCGACCTCTAAAAATGACTTTGCCCAACAATTGTAATGTTTTTGCCCAACTATTGTAATGACTTTGCCAACCACTGTTAATCACTTATCCGACCTCTAAAAATGACTTTGCCCAACAATTGTAATGACTCTGCAAACTACTGTTAATCACTTATCCAAACCCTGAAAAAGACTTTACCCAACAATTGTAATGAATTTGCCAACCACTACTAATCACTAATCCGAAGTCTAAAAATGCCTTTGCCCAACAATTGTAATTACTTTGCCAACCACTGTTAATCACTTATCCGACCTCTAAAAATGACTTTGCCCAACAATTGTAATGATTTTGCAAACTACTGTTAATCACTTATCCAAACCCTGAAAAAGACTTTACCCAACAATTGTAATGACTTTGCCAGCCACTACTAATCACTAATCCGAACTCTAAAAATGACTTTGCCCAACAATTGTAATTACTTTGCCAACCACTGTTAATCACTTATCCGACCTCTAAAAATGACTTTGCCCAACAATTTTAACGACTTTGCCAACCACTGTTAATCACTTATCCGACCTCTAAAAATGACTTTGCCCAACAATTTTAACGACTTAGCCCAATAATTGTAATGACTTTGCCAACCACTGTTAATCACTTATCCGACCTCTAAAAATGACTTTGCCTAACAATTGTAATGACTTTGCCAACCAATGTTAATCACTTATCCGACCCCTAAAAATGACTTTTCCTACCATTGGTTATGACTTTGCCAACCACTGTTAATTGCTAATCCGACCTCTAAAAAAGACTTTGCCAAACACTGGTAATGACTTTGCCAACCACTGTTAATCACTAATCCGACGGCTAAAAATGAATTTGCCCAACAATTGTAATGACTTTGCCAACCACTGTTAATCACTTATCCGAACTCTAAAAATGACTTTGCCAACCACTGGTAATGACTTTGCCAACCACTGGTAATGACTTTGCCAACCACTGGTAATGACTTTGCCAACCATTGGTAATCACTTTGCTTACCACTGTTAATCACTTATCCGACCTCTAAAAATGACTTTACCCAACAATTGTAATGACTTTGCCAACCACTGTTAATCACTTATCCAACCCCTAAAAAAGACTTTGCCCAACAATTGTAATGACTTTGCCAACCACTGGTAATGACTTTGCCAACAACTGTTAATCAATTATCCGACCTCTAAAAATGACTTTTCCTACCATTGGTAATGACTTTGCCAACCACTGTTAATTGCTAATCCGACCTCTAAAAAAGACTTTGCCAACCACTGTTAATCACTAATCCGACGGCTAAAAATGAATTTGCCCAACAATTGTAATGACTTTGCCAACCACTGTTAATCACTTATCCGACCTCTAAAAATGACTTTGCCAAACAATTTTAACGACTTTGCCAACCACTGTTAATCACTTATCCGACCTCTAAAAATGACTTTGCCCAACAATTTTAACGACTTAGCACAATAATTGTAATGACTTTGCCAACCACTGTTAATCACTTATCCGACCTCTAAAAATGACTTTGCCTAACAATTGTAATGACTTTGCCAACCAATGTTAATCACTTATCCGACCCCTAAAAATGACTTTTCCTACCATTGGTAATGACTTTGCCAACCACTGTTAATTGCTAATCCGACCTCTAAAAAAGACTTTGCCAACAACTGGTAATGACTTTGCCAACCACTGTTAATCACTAATCCGACGGCTAAAAATGAATTTGCCCAACAATTGTAATGACTTTGCCAACCACTGTTAATCACTTATCCGAACTCTAAAAATGACTTTGCCAACCACTGGTAATGACTTTGCCAACCACTGGTAATGACTTTGCCAACCATTGGTAATCACTTTGATTACCACTGTTAATCACTTATCCGACCTCTAAAAATGACTTTACCCAACAATTGTAATGACTTTGCCAACCACTGTTAATCACTTATCCAACCCCTAAAAAAGACTTTGCCCAACAATTGTAATGACTTTGCCAACCACTGGTAATGACTTTGCCAACAACTGTTAATCAATTATCCGACCTCTAAAAATGACTTTTCCTACCATTGGTAATGACTTTGCCAACCACTGTTAATTGCTAATCCGACCTCTAAAAAAGACTTTGCCAACCACTGGTAATGACTTTGCCAACCACTGTTAATCACTAATCCGACGGCTAAAAATGAATTTGCCCAACAATTGTAATGACTTTGCCAACCACTGTTAATCACTTATCCGACCTCTAAAAATGACTTTGCCCAACAATTTTAACGACTTTGCCAACCACTGTTAATCACTTATCCGACCTCTAAAAATGACTTTGCCCAACAATTTTAACGACTTAGCCCAACAATTGTAATGACTTTGCCAACCACTGTTAATCACTTATCCGACCTCTAAAAATGACTTTGCCCAACAATTGTAATGACTTTGCCAACCACTGTTAATCACTTATCCGACCCCAAAAAAATGACTTTTCCTACCATTGGTAATGACTTTGCCAACCACTGTTAATTGCTAATCCGACCTCTAAAAAAGACTTTGCCAACCACTGGTAATGACTTTGCCAACCACTGTTAATCACTAATCCGACGGCTAAAAATGAATTTGCCCAACAATTGTAATGACTTTGCCAACCACTGGTAATGACTTTGCCAACCACTGGTAATGACTTTGCAAACTGCTGTTAATCACTTATCCAAACCCTGAAAAAGACTTTACCCAACAATTGTAATGAATTTGCCAACCACTACTAATCACTAATCCGAACTCTAAAAATGACTTTGCCCAACAATTGTAATTACTATGCCAACCACTGTTAATCACTTATCCGACCTCTAAAAATGACTTTGCCCAACAATTGTAATGACTTTGCAAACTACTGTTAATCACTTATCCAAACCCTGAAAAAGACTTTACCCAACAATTGTAATGAATTTGCCAACCACTACTAATCACTAATCCGAACTCTAAAAATGACTTTGCCCAACAATTGTAATTACTTTGCCAACCACTGTAAATCACTTATCCGACCTCTAAAAATGACTTTGCCCAACAATTTTAACGACTTTGCCAACCACTGTTAATCACTTATCCGACCTCTAAAAATGACTTTGCCCAACAATTGTAATGACTTTGCCAACCACTGTTAATCACTTATCCGACCCCAAAAAAATGACTTTTCCTACCATTGGTAATGACTTTGCCAACCACTGTTAATTGCTAATCCGACCTCTAAAAAAGACTTTGCCAACCACTGGTAATGACTTTGCCAACCACTGTTAATCACTAATCCGACGGCTAAAAATGAATTTGCCCAACAATTGTAATGACTTTGCCAACCACTGTTAATCACTTATCCAACCTCTAAAAATGACTTTGCCCAACAATTTTAACGACTTTGCCAACCACTGTTAATCACTTATCCGACCTCTAAAAATGACTTTGCCCAACAATTTTAACGACTTAGCCCAATAATTGTAATGACTTTGCCAACCACTGTTAATCACTAATCCGAACTCTAAAAATGACTTTGCCCAACAATTGTAATTACTTTGCCAACCACTGTTAATCACTTATCCGACCTCTAAAAATGACTTTGCCCAACAATTGTAATGACTCTGCAAACTACTGTTAATCACTTATCCAAACCCTGAAAAAGACTTTACCCAACAATTGTAATGAATTTGCCAACCACTACTAATCACTAATCAGAACTCTAAAAATGACTTTGCCCAACAATTGTAATTACTTTGCCAACCACTGTAAATCACTTATCCGACCTCTGAAAATGACTTTGCCCAACAATTTTAACGACTTTGCCAACCACTGTTAATCACTTATCCGACCTCTAAAAATGACTTTGCCCAACAATTTTAACGACTTAGCCCAACAATTGTAATGACTTTGCCAACCACTGTTAATCACTTATCCGACCTCTAAAAATGACTTTGCCCAACAATTGTAATGACTTTGCCAACCACTGTTAATCACTTATCCGACCCCAAAAAAATGACTTTTCCTACCATTGGTAATGACTTTGCCAACCACTGTTAATTGCTAATCCGACCTCTAAAAAAGACTTTGCCAACCACTGGTAATGACTTTGCCAACCACTGTTAATCACTAATCCGACGGCTAAAAATGAATTTGCCCAACAATTGTAATGACTTTGCCAACCACTGTTAATCACTTATCCGAACTCTAAAAATGACTTTGCCAACCACTGGTAATGACTTTGCCAACCACTGGTAATGACTTTGCCAACCACTGTTAATCACTTATCCGACCTCTAAAAATGACTTTACCCAACAATTGTAAAGACTTTGCCAACCACTGTTGATCACTTATCCAACCCCTAAAAAAGACTTTGCCCAACAATTGTAATGACTTTGCCAACCACTGGTAATGACTTTGCCAACAACTGTTAATCAATTATCCGACCTCTAAAAATGACTTTTCCTACCATTGGTAATGACTTTGCCAACCACTGTTAATTGCTAATCCGACCTCTTAAAAAGACTTTGCCAACCACTGGTAATGACTTTGCCAACCACTGTTAATCACTAATCCGACGGCTAAAAATGAATTTGCCCAACAATTGTAATGACTTTGCCGACCACTGTTAATCACTTATCCGACCTCTAAAAATGACTTTGCCCAACAATTGTAATGACTTTGCAAACTACTGTTAATCACTTATCCAAACCCTGAAAAAGACTTTACCCAACAATTGTAATGAATTTGCCAACCACTACTTATCACTAATCCGAACTCTAAAAATGACTTTGCCCACTAATTGTAATTACTTTGCCAACCACTGTTAATCACTTATCCGACCTCTAAAAATGACTTTGCCCAACAATTGTAATGACTTTGCAAACTACTGTTAATCACTTATCCAAACCCTGAAAAAGACTTTACCCAACAATTATAATGACTTTGCCAGCCACTACTAATCACTAATCCGAACTCTAAAAATGACTTTGCCCAACAATTGTAATTACTTTGCCAACCACTGTTAATCACTTATCCGACCTCTAAAAATGACTTTGCCCAACAATTTTAACGACTTTGCCAACCACTGTTAATCACTTATCCGACCTCTAAAAATGACTTTGCCCAACAATTTTAGCGACTTAGCCCAATAATTGTAATGACTTTGCCAACCACTGTTAATCACTTATCCGACCTCTAAAAATGACTTTGCCCAACAATTGTAATGACTTTGCCAACCAATGTTAATCACTTATCCGACCCCTAAAAATGACTTTTCCTACCATTGTTAATGACTTTGCCAACCACTGTTAATTGCTAATCCGACCTCTAAAAAAGACTTTGCCAACCACTGGTAATGACTTTGCCAACCACTGTTAATCACTAATCCGACGGCTAAAAATGAATTTGCCCAACAATTGTAATGACTTTGCCAACCACTGTTAATCACTTATCCGAACTCTAAAAATGACTTTGCCAACCACTGGTAATGACTTTGCCAACCACTGGTAATGACTTTGCCAACCACTGGTAATGACTTTGCCAACCACTGTTAATCACTTATCCGACCTCTAAAAATGACTTTACCCAACAATTGTAATGACTTTGCCAACCACTGTTAATCACTTATCCAACCCTAAAAATGACTTTGCCTAACAATTGTAATGACTTTGCCAACCACTGTTAATCACTTATCCAACCCCTAAAAAAGACTTTGCCCAACAATTGTAATGACTTTGCCAACCACTGGTAATGACTTTGCCAACAACTGTTAATCAATTATCCGACCTCTAAAAATGACTTTTCCTACCATTGGTAATGACTTTGCCAACCACTGTTAATTGCTAATTCGACCTCTAAAAAAGACTTTGCCAACCACTGGTAATGACTTTGCCAACCACTGTTAATCACTAATCCGACGGCTAAAAATGAATTAGCACAACAATTGTAATGACTTTGCCAACCACTGTTAATCACTTATCCGAACTCTAAAAATGACTTTGCCAACCACTGGTAATGACTTTGCCAACCACTGGTAATGACTTTGCAAACTACTGTTAATAACTTATCCAAACCCTGAAAAAGACTTTACCCAACAATTGTAATGAATTTGCCAACCACTACTAATCACTAATCCGAACTCTAAAAATGACTTTGCCCAACAATTGTAATTACTTTGCCAACCACTGTTAATCACTTATCCGACCTCTAAAAATGACTTTGCCCAACAATTGTAATGACTTTGCAAACTACTGTTAATCACTTATCCAAACCCTGAAAAAGACTTTACCCAACAATTTTAATGAATTTGCCAACCACTACTAATCACTAATCCGAACTCTAAAAATGACTTTGCCTACTAATTGTAATTACTTTGCCAACCACTGTTAATCACTTATCCGACCTCTAAAAATGACTTTGCCCAACAATTGTAATGACTTTGCAAACTACTGTTAATCACTTATCCAAACCCTGAAAAAGACTTTACCCAACAATTGTAATGACTTTGCCAGCCACTACTAATCACTAATCCGAACTCTAAAAATGACTTTGCCCAACAATTGTAATTACTTTGCCAACCACTGTTAATCACTTATCCGACCTCTAAAAATGACTTTGCCCAACAATTTTAACGACTTTGCCAACCACTGTTAATCACTTATCCGACCTCTAAAAATGACTTTGCCCAACAATTTTAACGACTTAGCCCAATAATTGTAATGACTTTGCCAACCACTGTTAATCACTTATCCGACCTCTAAAAATGACTTTGCCCAACAATTGTAATGACTTTGCCAACCAATGTTAATCACTTATCCGACCCCTAAAAATGACTTTTCCTACCATTGTTAATGACTTTGCCAACCACTGTTAATTGCTAATCCGACCTCTAAAAAAGACTTTGCCAACCACTGGTAATGACTTTGCCAACCACTGTTAATCACTAATCCGACGGCTAAAAATGAATTTGCCCAACAATTGTAATGACTTTGCCAACCACTGTTAATCACTTATCCGAACTCTAAAAATGACTTTGCCAACCACTGGTAATGACTTTGCCAACCACTGGTAATGACTTTGCCAACCACTGGTAATGACTTTGCCAACCACTGGTAATGACTTTGCCAACCACTGTTAATCACTTATCCGACCTCTAAAAATGACTTTACCCAACAATTGTAATGACTTTGCCAACCACTGTTAATCACTTATCCAACCCTAAAAATGACTTTGCCTAACAATTATAATGACTTTGCCAACCACTGTTAATCACTTATCCAACCCCTAAAAAAGACTTTGCCCAACAATTGTAATGACTTTGCCAACCACTGGTAATGACTTTGCCAACAACTGTTAATCAATTATCCGACCTCTAAAAATGACTTTTCTTACCATTGGTAATGACTTTGCCAACCACTGTTAATTGCTAATTCGACCTCTAAAAAAGACTTTGCCAACCACTGGTAATGACTTTGCCAACCACTGTTAATCACTAATCCAACGGCTAAAAATGAATTAGCACAACAATTGTAATGACTTTGCCAACCACTGTTAATCACTTATCCGAACTCTAAAAATGACTTTGCCAACCATTGGTAATGACTTTGCCAACCACTGGTAATGACTTTGCAAACTACTGTTAATCACTTATCCAAACCCTGAAAAAGACTTTACCCAACAATTGTAATGAATTTGCCAACCACTGGTAATGACTTTGCCAACCACTGTTAATCACTAATCCAACGGCTAAAAATGAATTAGCACAACAATTGTAATGACTTTGCCAACCACTGTTAATCACTTATCCGAACTCTAAAAAAGACTTTGCCCAACAATTGTAATGACTTTGCCAACCACTGGTAATGACTTTGCCAACAACTGTTAATCAATTATCCGACCTCTAAAAATGACTTTTCCTACCATTGGTAATGACTTTGCCAACCACTGTTAATTGCTAATTCGACCTCTAAAAAAGACTTTGCCAACCACTGGTAATGACTTTGCCAACCACTGTTAATCACTAATCCAACGGCTAAAAATGAATTAGCACAACAATTGTAATGACTTTGCCAACCACTGTTAATCACTTATCCGAACTCTAAAAATGACTTTGCCAACCACTGGTAATGACTTTGCCAACCACTGGTAATGACTTTGCAAACTACTGTTAATCACTTATCCAAACCCTGAAAAAGACTTTACCCAACAATTGTAATGAATTTGCCAACCACTACTAATCACTAATCCGAACTCTAAAAATGACTTTGCCCAACAATTGTAATTACTTTGCCAACCACTGTTAATCACTTATCCGACCTCTAAAAATGACTTTGCCCAACAATTGTAATGACTTTGCAAACTACTGTTAATCACTTATCCAAACCCTGAAAAAGACTTTACCCAACAATTGTAATGAATTTGCCAACCACTACTAATCACTAATCCGAACTCTAAAAATGACTTTGCCCAACAATTGTAATTACTTTGCCAACCACTGTAAATCACTTATCCGACCTCTAAAAATGACTTTGCCCAACAATTTTAACGACTTTGCCAACCACTGTTAATCACTTATCCGACCTCTAAAAATGAATTTGCCCAACAATTTTAACGACTTAGCCCAACAATTGTAATGACTTTGCCAACCACTGTTAATCACTTATCCGACCTCTAAAAATGACTTTGCCCAACAATTGTAATGACTTTGCCAACCACTGTTAATCACTTATCCGACCCCTAAAAATGACTTTTCCTACCATTGGTAATGACTTTGCCAACCACTGTTAATTGCTAATCCTACCTCTAAAAAAGACTTTGCCAACCACTGGTAATGACTTTGCCAACCACTGTTAATCACTAATCCGACGGCTAAAAATGAATTTGCCCAACAATTGTAATGACTTTGCCAACCACTGTTAATCACTTATCCGAACTCTAAAAATGACTTTGCCACACAATTGTAATGTTTTTGCCCAACTATTGTAATGACTTTGCCAACCACTGTTAATCACTTATCCGACCTCTAAAAATGACTTTGCCCAACAATTGTAATGAGTTTGCAAACTACTGTTAATCACTTATCCAAACCCTGAAAAAGACTTTACCCAACAATTGTAATGAATTTGCCAACCACTACTAATCACTAATCCGAACTCTAAAAATGACTTTGCCCAACAATTGTAATTACTTTGCCAACCACTGTTAATCACTTATCCAACCCCTAAAAAAGACTTTGCCCAACAATTGTAATGACTTTGCCAACCACTGGTAATGACTTTGCCAACAACTGTTAATCAATTATCCGACCTCTAAAAATGACTTTTCCTACCATTGGTAATGACTTTGCCAACCACTGTTAATTGCTAATTCGACCTCTAAAAAAGACTTTGCCAACCACTGGTAATGACTTTGCCAACCACTGTTAATCACTTATCCGACCTCTAAAAATGACTTTACCCAACAATTGTAAAGACTTTGCCAACCACTGTTAATCACTTATCCGAACTCTAAAAATGACTTTGCCAACCACTGGTAATGACTTTGCCAACCACTGGTAATGACTTTGCAAACTACTGTTAATCACTTATCCAAACCCTGAAAAAGACTTTACCCAACAATTGTAATGAATTTGCCAACCACTACTAATCACTAATCCGAACTCTAAAAATGACTTTGCCCAACAATTGTAATTACTTTGCCAACCACTGTTAATCACTTATCCAACCCCTAAAAAAGACTTTGCCCAACAATTGTAATGACTTTGCCAACCACTGGTAATGACTTTGCCAACAACTGTTAATCAATTATCCGACCTCTAAAAATGACTTTTCCTACCATTGGTAATGACTTTGCCAACCACTGTTAATTGCTAATTCGACCTCTAAAAAAGACTTTGCCAACCACTGGTAATGACTTTGCCGACCACTGTTAATCACTTATCCGACCTCTAAAAATGACTTTACCCAACAATTGTAAAGACTTTGCCAACCACTGTTAATCACTTATCCGAACTCTAAAAATGACTTTGCCAACCACTGGTAATGACTTTGCCAACCACTGGTAATGACTTTGCAAACTACTGTTAATCACTTATCCAAACCCTGAAAAAGACTTTACCCAACAATTGTAATGAATATTCCAACCACTACTAATCACTAATCCGACCTCTAAAAATGACTTTGCCAACCACTGGTAATGACTTTGCCAACCACTGGTAATGACTTTGCCAACCACTGGTAATGACTTTGCTTACCACTGTTAATTACTTATCCGACCTCTAAAAATGACTTTACCCAACAATTGTAATGACTATGCCAAACACTGTTAATCACTTATCCAACCCTAAAAATGACTTTGCCTTACAATTGTTATGACTTTGCCAACCACTGTTAATCACTTATCCAACCCCTAAAAAAGACTTTGCCCAACAATTGTAATGACTTTGCCAACCACTGGTAATGACTTTGCCAACAACTGTTAATCAATTATCCGACCTCTAAAAATGACTTTTCCTACCATTGGTAATGACTTTGCCAACCACTGTTAATTGCTAATCCGACCTCTAAAAATGACTTTGCCAACCACTGGTAATGACTTTGCCAACCACTGGTAATGACTTTGCCAACCACTGTTAATCACTTATCCGACCTCTAAAAATGACTTTACCCAACAATTGTAAAGACTTTGCCAACCACTGTTGATCACTTATCCAACCCCTAAAAATGACTTTGCCCAACAATTGTAATGACTTTGCCAACCACTGGTAATGACTTTGCCAACAACTGTTAATCAATTATCCGACCTCTAAAAATGACTTTTCCTACCATTGGTAATGACTTTGCCAACCACTGTTAATTGCTAATCCGACCTCTTAAAAAGACTTTGCCAACCACTGGTAATGACTTTGCCAACCACTGTTAATCACTAATCCGACGGCTAAAAATGAATTTGCCCAACAATTGTAATGACTTTGCCAACCACTGTTAATCACTTATCCGACCTCTAAAAATGACTTTGCCCAACAATTCTTATGACTTTGCAAACTACTGTTAATCACTTATCCAAACCCTGAAAAAGACTTTACCCAACAATTGTAATGAATATTCCAACCACTACTAATCACTAATCCGACCTCTAAAAATGACTTTGCCAACCACTGGTAATGACTTTGCCAACCACTGGTAATGACTTTGCCAACCACTGGTAATGACTTTGCTAAACACTGTTAATCACTTATCCGACCTCTAAAAATGACTTTACCCAACAATTGTAATGACTATGCCAAACACTGTTAATCACTTATCCAACCCTAAAAATGACTTTGCCTAACAATTGTTATGACTTTGCCAACCACTGTTAATCACTTATCCAACCCCTAAAAAAGACTTTGCCCAACAATTGTAATGACTTTGCCAACCACTGGTAATGACTTTGCCAACAACTGTTAATCAATTATCCGACCTCTAAAAATGACTTTTCCTACCATTGGTAATGACTTTGCCAACCACTGTTAATTGCTAATCCGACCTCTAAAAATGACTTTGCCAACCACTGGTAATGACTTTGCCAACCACTGGTAATGACTTTGCCAACCACTGTTAATCACTTATCCGACCTCTAAAATGACTTTACCCAACAATTGAAAAGACTTTGCCAACCACTGTTGATCACTTATCCAACCCCTAAAAAAGACTTTGCCCAACAATTGTAATGACTTTGCCAACCACTGGTAATGACTTTGCCAACAACTGTTAATCAATTATCCGACCTCTAAAAATGACTTTTCCTACCATTGGTAATGACTTTGCCAACCACTGTTAATTGCTAATCCGACCTCTTAAAAAGACTTTGCCAACCACTGGTAATGACTTTGCCAACCACTGTTAATCACTAATCCGACGGCTAAAAATGAATTTGCCCAACAATTGTAATGACTTTGCCAACCACTGTTAATCACTTATCCGACCTCTAAAAATGACTTTGCCCAACAATTGTAATGACTTTGCAAACTACTGTTAATCACTTATCCAAACCCTGAAAAAGACTTTACCCAACAATTGTAATGAATTTGCCAACCACTACTAATCACTAATCCGAACTCTAAAAATGACTTTGCCCACTAATTGTAATTACTTTGCCAACCACTGTTAATCACTTATCCGACCTCTAAAAATGACTTTGCCCAACAATTGTAATGACTTTGCAAACTACTGTTAATCACTTATCCAAACCCTGAAAAAGACTTTACCCAACAATTGTAATGACTTTGCCAGCCACTACTAATCACTAATCCGAACTCTAAAAATGACTTTGCCCAACAATTGTAATTACTTTGCCAACCACTGTTAATCACTTATCCGACCTCTAAAAATGACTTTGCCCAACAATTTTAACGACTTTGCCAACCACTGTTAATCACTTATCCGACCTCTAAAAATGACTTTGCCCAACAATTTTAACGACTTAGCCCAATAATTGTAATGACTTTGCCAACCACTGTTAATCACTTATCCGACCTCTAAAAATGACTTTGCCCAACAATTGTAATGACTTTGCCAACCAATGTTAATCACTTATCCGACCCCTAAAAATGACTTTTCCTACCATTGTTAATGACTTTGCCAACCACTGTTAATTGCTAATCCGACCTCTAAAAAAGACTTTGCCAACCACTGGTAAT
This sequence comes from Brachionus asplanchnoidis, assembly GCA_025491095.1. NCBI lineage: Eukaryota > Metazoa > Rotifera > Eurotatoria > Ploima > Brachionidae > Brachionus > Brachionus asplanchnoidis. The sequence continues at coordinate 113,175 of JAILYF010000049.1, read as the reverse complement.
GACTTTGCCAACCACTGTTAATCACTAATCCGACGGCTAAAAATGAATTTGCCCAACAATTGTAATGACTTTGCCAACCACTGTTAATCACTTATCCGAACTCTAAAAATGACTTTGCCAACCACTGGTAATGACTTTGCCAACCACTGGTAATGACTTTGCAAACTACTGTTAATCACTTATCCAAACCCTGAAAAAGACTTTACCCAACAATTGTAATGAATTTGCCAACCACTACTAATCACTAATCCGAACTCTAAAAATGACTTTGCCCAACAATTGTAATTACTTTGCCAACCACTGTTAATCACTTATCCGACCTCTAAAAATGACTTTGCCCAACAATTGTAATGACTTTGCAAACTACTGTTAATCACTTATCCAAACCCTGAAAAAGACTTTACCCAACAATTGTAATGAATTTGCCAACCACTACTAATCACTAATCCGAACTCTAAAAATGACTTTGCCTACTAATTGTAATTACTTTGCCAACCACTGTTAATCACTTATCCGACCTCTAAAAATGACTTTGCCCAACAATTTTAACGACTTTGCCAACCACTGTTAATCACTTATCCGACCTCTAAAAATGACTTTGCCCAACAATTTTAACGACTTAGCCCAATAATTGTAATGACTTTGCCAACCACTGTTAATCACTTATCCGACCTCTAAAAATGACTTTGCCCAACAATTGTAATGACTTTGCCAACCACTGTTGATCACTTATCCAACCCCTAAAAAAGACTTTGCCCAACAATTGTAATGACTTTGCCAACCACTGGTAATGACTTTGCCAACAACTGTATATCAATTATCCGACCTCTAAAAATGACTTTTCCTACCATTGGTAATGACTTTGCCAACCACTGTTAATTGCTAATCCGACCTCTTAAAAAGACTTTGCCAACCACTGGTAATGACTTTGCCAACCACTGTTAATCACTAATCCGACGGCTAAAAATGAATTTGCCCAACAATTGTAATGACTTTGCCAACCACTGTTAATCACTTATCCGACCTCTAAAAATGACTTTGCCCAACAATTGTAATGACTTTGCAAACTACTGTTAATCACTTATCCAAACCCTGAAAAAGACTTTACCCAACAATTGTAATGAATTTGCCAACCACTACTAATCACTAATCCGAACTCTAAAAATGACTTTGCCCACTAATTGTAATTACTTTGCCAACCACTGTTAATCACTTATCCGACCTCTAAAAATGACTTTGCCCAACAATTGTAATGACTTTGCAAACTACTGTTAATCACTTATCCAAACCCTGAAAAAGACTTTACCCAACAATTGTAATGACTTTGCCAGCCACTACTAATCACTAATCCGAACTCTAAAAATGACTTTGCCCAACAATTGTAATTACTTTGCCAACCACTGTTAATCACTTATCCGACCTCTAAAAATGACTTTGCCCAACAATTTTAACGACTTTGCCAACCACTGTTAATCACTTATCCGACCTCTAAAAATGACTTTGCCCAACAATTTTAACGACTTAGCCCAATAATTGTAATGACTTTGCCAACCACTGTTAATCACTTATCCGACCTCTAAAAATGACTTTGCCCAACAATTGTAATGACTTTGCCAACCAATGTTAATCACTTATCCGACCCCTAAAAATGACTTTTCCTACCATTGTTAATGACTTTGCCAACCACTGTTAATTGCTAATCCGACCTCTAAAAAAGACTTTGCCAACCACTGGTAATGACTTTGCCAACCACTGTTAATCACTAATCCGACGGCTAAAAATGAATTTGCCCAACAATTGTAATGACTTTGCCAACCACTGTTAATCACTTATCCGAACTCTAAAAATGACTTTGCCAACCACTGGTAATGACTTTGCCAACCACTGGTAATGACTTTGCCAACCATTGGTAATGACTTTGCCAACCACCGGTAATGACTTTGCCAACCACTGTTAATCACTTATCCGACCTCTAAAATGACTTTACCCAACAATTGTAATGACTTTGCCAACCACTGTTAATCACTTATCCAACCCCTAAAAAAGACTTTGCCCAACAATTGTAATGACTTTGCCAACCACTGGTAATAACTTTGCCAACAACTGTTAATCAATTATCCGACCTCTAAAAATGACTTTTCCTACCATTGGTAATGACTTTGCCAACCACTGTTAATTGCTAATTCGACCTCTAAAAAAGACTTTGCCAACCACTGGTAATGACTTTGCCAACCACTGTTAATCACTAATCCGACGGCTAAAAATGAATTAGCACAACAATTTTAACGACTTTGCCAACCACTGTTAATCACTTATCCGACCTCTAAAAATGACTTTGCCCAACAATTTTAACGACTTAGCCCAATAATTGTAATGACTTTGCCAACCACTGTTAATCACTTATCCGACCTCTAAAAATGACTTTGCCCAACAATTGTAATGACTTTGCCAACCAATGTTAATCACTTATCCGACCCCTAAAAATGACTTTTCCTACCATTGTTTATGACTTTGCCAACCACTGTTAATTGCTAATCCGACCTCTAAAAAAGACTTTGCCAACCACTGGTAATGACTTTGCCAACCACTGTTAATCACTAATCCGACGGCTAAAAATGAATTTGCCCAACAATTGTAATGACTTTGGCAACCACTGTTAATCACTTATCCGAACTCTAAAAATGACTTTGCCAACCACTGGTAATGACTTTGCCAACCACTGGTAATGACTTTGCAAACTACTGTTAATCACTTATCCAAACCCTGAAAAAGACTTTACCCAACAATTGTAATGAATTTGCCAACCACTACTAATCACTAATCCGAACTCTAAAAATGACTTTGCCCAACAATTGTAATTACTTTGCCAACCACTGTTAATCACTTATCCGACCTCTAAAAATGACTTTGCCCAACAATTGTAATGACTTTGCAAACTACTGTTAATCACTTATCCAAACCCTGAAAAAGACTTTACCCAACAATTGTAATGAATTTGCCAACCACTACTAATCACTAATCCGAACTCTAAAAATGACTTTGCCCAACAATTGTAATTACTTTGCCAACCACTGTTAATCACTTATCCGACCTCTAAAAATGACTTTGCCCAACAATTTTAACGACTTTGCCAACCACTGTTAATCACTTATCCGACCTCTAAAAATGACTTTGCCCAACAATTTTAACGACTTAGCCCAATAATTGTAATGACTTTGCCAACCACTGTTAATCACTTATCCGACCTCTAAAAATGACTTTGCCCAACAATTGTAATGACTTTGCCAACCACTGTTGATCACTTATCCAACCCCTAAAAAAGACTTTGCCCAACAATTGTAATGACTTTGCCAACCACTGGTAATGACTTTGCCAACAACTGTATATCAATTATCCGACCTCTAAAAATGACTTTTCCTACCATTGGTAATGACTTTGCCAACCACTGTTAATTGCTAATCCGACCTCTTAAAAAGACTTTGCCAACCACTGGTAATGACTTTGCCAACCACTGTTAATCACTAATCCGACGGCTAAAAATGAATTTGCCCAACAATTGTAATGACTTTGCCAACCACTGTTAATCACTTATCCGACCTCTAAAAATGACTTTGCCCAACAATTGTAATGACTTTGCAAACTACTGTTAATCACTTATCCAAACCCTGAAAAAGACTTTACCCAACAATTGTAATGAATTTGCCAACCACTACTAATCACTAATCCGAACTCTAAAAATGACTTTGCCCACTAATTGTAATTACTTTGCCAACCACTGTTAATCACTTATCCGACCTCTAAAAATGACTTTGCCCAACAATTGTAATGACTTTGCAAACTACTGTTAATCACTTATCCAAACCCTGAAAAAGACTTTACCCAACAATTGTAATGACTTTGCCAGCCACTACTAATCACTAATCCGAACTCTAAAAATGACTTTGCACAACAATTGTAATTACTTTGCCAACCACTGTTAATCACTTATCCGACCTCTAAAAATGACTTTGCCCAACAATTTTAACGACTTTGCCAACCACTGTTAATCACTTATCCGACCTCTAAAAATGACTTTGCCCAACAATTTTAACGACTTAGCCCAATAATTGTAATGACTTTGCCAACCACTGTTAATCACTTATCCGACCTCTAAAAATGACTTTGCCCAACAATTGTAATGACTTTGCCAACCAATGTTAATCACTTATCCGACCCCTAAAAATGACTTTTCCTACCATTGTTAATGACTTTGCCAACCACTGTTAATTGCTAATCCGACCTCTAAAAAAGACTTTGCCAACCACTGGTAATGACTTTGCCAACCACTGTTAATCACTAATCCGACGGCCAAAAATGAATTTGCCCAACAATTGTAATGACTTTGCCAACCACTGTTAATCACTTATCCGAACTCTAAAAATGACTTTGCCAACCACTGGTAATGACTTTGCCAACCACTGGTAATGACTTTGCCAACCATTGGTAATGACTTTGCCAACCACCGGTAATGACTTTGCCAACCACTGTTAATCACTTATCCGACCTCTAAAAATGACTTTACCCAACAATTGTAATGACTTTGCCAACCACTGTTAATCACTTATCCAACCCTAAAAATGACTTTGCCTAACAATTGTAATGACTTTGCCAACCACTGTTAATCACTTATCCAACCCCTAAAAAAGACTTTGCCCAACAATTGTAATGACTTTGCCAACCACTGGTAATAACTTTGCCAACAACTGTTAATCAATTATCCGACCTCTAAAAATGACTTTTCCTACCATTGGTAATGACTTTGCCAACCACTGTTAATTGCTAATTCGACCTCTAAAAAAGACTTTGCCAACCACTGGTAATGACTTTGCCAACCACTGTTAATCACTAATCCGACGGCTAAAAATGAATTAGCACAACAATTGTAATGACTTTGCCAACCACTGTTAATCACTTATCCGAACTCTAAAAATGACTTTGCCAACCACTGGTAATGACTTTGCCAACCACTGGTAATGACTTTGCAAACTACTGTTAATCACTTATCCAAACCCTGAAAAAGACTTTACCCAACAATTGTAATGAATTTGCCAACCACTACTAATCACTAATCCGAACTCTAAAAATGACTTTGCCCAACAATTGTAATTACTTTGCCAACCACTGTTAATCACTTATCCGACCTCTAAAAATGACTTTGCCCAACAATTGTAATGACTTTGCAAACTACTGTTAATCACTTATCCAAACCCTGAAAAAGACTTTACCCAACAATTGTAATGAATTTGCCAACCACTACTAATCACTAATCCGAACTCTAAAAATGACTTTGCCCAACAATTGTAATTACTTTGCCAACCACTGTTAATCACTTATCCGACCTCTAAAAATGACTTTGCCCAACAATTTTAACGACTTTGCCAACCACTGTTAATCACTTATCCGACCTCTAAAAATGACTTTGCCCAACAATTTTAACGACTTAGCCCAATAATTGTAATGACTTTGCCAACCACTGTTAATCACTTATCCGACCTCTAAAAATGACTTTGCCCAACAATTGTAATGACTTTGCCAACCAATGTTAATCACTTATCCGACCCCTAAAAATGACTTTTCCTACCATTGTTAATGACTTTGCCAACCACTGTTAATTGCTAATCCGACCTCTAAAAAAGACTTTGCCAACCACTGGTAATGACTTTGCCAACCACTGTTAATCACTAATCCGACGGCTAAAAATGAATTTGCCCAACAATTGTAATGACTTTGCCAACCACTGTTAATCACTTATCCGAACTCTAAAAATGACTTTGCCACACAATTGTAATGTTTTTGCCCAACTATTGTAATGACTTTGCCAACCACTGTTAATCACTTATCCGACCTCTAAAAATGACTTTGCCCAACAATTGTAATGAGTTTGCAAACTACTGTTAATCACTTATCCAAACCCTGAAAAAGACTTTACCCAACAATTGTAATGAATTTGCCAACCACTACTAATCACTAATCCGAACTCTAAAAATGACTTTGCCCAACAATTGTAATTACTTTGCCAACCACTGTTAATCACTTATCCAACCCCTAAAAAAGACTTTGCCCAACAATTGTAATGACTTTGCCAACCACTGGTAATGACTTTGCCAACAACTGTTAATCAATTATCCGACCTCTAAAAATGACTTCTCCTACCATTGGTAATGACTTTGCCAACCACTGTTAATTGCTAATTCGACCTCTAAAAAAGACTTTGCCAACCACTGGTAATGACTTTGCCAACCACTGTTAATCACTAATCCGACGGCTAAAAATGAATTAGCCCAACAATTGTAATGACTTTGCCAACCACTGTTAATCACTTATCCGAACTCTAAAAATGACTTTGCCAACCACTGGTAATGACTTTGCCAACCACTGGTAATGACTTTGCAAACTACTGTTAATCACTTATCCAAACCCTGAAAAAGACTTTACCCAACAATTGTAATGAATTTGCCAACCACTACTAATCACTAATCAGAACTCTAAAAATGACTTTGCCCAACAATTGTAATTACTTTGCCAACCACTGTTAATCACTTATCCGACCTCTAAAAATGACTTTGCCAAACAATTCTTATGACTTTGCAAACTACTGTTAATCACTTATCCAAACCCTGAAAAAGACTTTACCCAACAATTGTAATGAATATTCCAACCACTACTAATCACTAATCCGACCTCTAAAAATGACTTTGCCAACCACTGGTAATGACTTTGCCAACCACTGGTAATGACTTTGCTAACCACTGTTAATCACTTATCCGACCTCTAAAAATGACTTTACCCAACAATTGTAATGACTATGCCAAACACTGTTAATCACTTATCCAACCCTAAAAATGACTTTGCCTAACAATTGTTATGACTTTGCCAACCACTGTTAATCACTTATCCAACCCCTAAAAAAGACTTTGCCCAACAATTGTAATGACTTTGCCAACCACTGGTAATGACTTTGCCAACAACTGTTAATCAATTATCCGACCTCTAAAAATGACTTTTCCTACCATTGGTAATGACTTTGCCAACCACTATTAATTGCTAATCCGACCTCTAAAAAAGACTTTGCCAACCACTGGTAATGACTTTGCCAACCACTGTTAATCACTAATCCGACGGCTAAAAATGAATTTGCCCAACAATTGTAATGACTTTGCCAACCACTGTTAATCACTTATCCGAACTCTAAAAATGACTTTGCCAACCACTGGTAATGACTTTGCCAACCACTGGTAATGACTTTGCCAACCACTGGTAATGAATTTGCCAACCACTACTAATCACTAATCCGAACTCTAAAAATGACTTTGCCAAACAATTGTAATTACTTTGCCAACCACTGTTAATCACTTATCCGACCTCTAAAAATGACTTTGCCCAACAATTGTAATGACTTTGCCAACCACTGTTAATCACTTATCCGACCTCTAAAAATGACTTTGCCCAACAATTGTAATGACTTTGCCAACCACTGTTAATCACTAATCCGACGGCTAAAAATGAATTTGCCCAACAATTGTAATGACTTTGCCAACCACTGTTAATCACTTATCCGAACTCTAAAAATGACTTTGCCAACCACTGGTAATGACTTTGCCAACCACTGGTAATGACTTTGCCAACCACTGGTAATGACTTTGCTAACCACTGTTAATCACTTATCCGACCTCTAAAAATGACTTTACCCAACAATTGTAATGACTTTGCCAAACACTGTTAATCACTTATCCAACCCTAAAAATGACTTTGCCTAACAATTGTAATGACTTTGCCAACCACTGTTAATCACTTATCCAACCCCTAAAAAAGACTTTGCCAACCACTGGTAATGACTTTGCCAACCACTGTTAATCACTAATCCGACGGCTAAAAATGAATTTGCCCAACAATTGTAATGACTTTGCCAACCACTGTTAATCACTTATCCGAACTCTAAAATTGACTTTGCCAACCACTGGTAATGACTTTGCCAACCACTGGTAATGACTTTGCCAACCACTGGTAATGACTTTGCCAACCACTGTTAATCACTTATCCAACCCCTAAAAAAGACTTTGCCCAATAATTGTAATGACTTTGCAAACTACTGTTAATCACTTATCCAAACACTGAAAAAGACTTTACCCAACAATTGTAATGAATTTGCCAACCACTACTAATCACTAATCCGAACTCTAAAAATGACTTTGCCCAACAATTGTAATTACTTTGCCAACCACTGTTAATCACTTATCCGACCTCTAAAAATGACTTTGCCCAACAATTGTAATGACTTTGCAAACTACTGTTAATCACTTATCCAAACCCTGAAAAAGACTTTACCCAACAATTGTAATGACTTTGCCAACCACTGTTAATCACTTATCCGAACTCTAAAAATGACTTTGCCAACCACTGGTAATGACTTTGCCAACCACTGGTAATGACTTTGCCAACCACTGGTAATGAATTTGCCAACCACTACTAATCACTAATCCGAACTCTAAAAATGACTTTGCCAAACAATTGTAATTACTTTGCCAACCACTGTTAATCACTTATCCGACCTCTAAAAATGACTTTGCCCAACAATTGTAATGACTTTGCAAACTACTGTTAATCACTTATCCAAACCCTGAAAAAGACTTTACCCAACAATTGTAATGACTTTGCCAACCACTGTTAATCACTTATCCGAACTCTAAAAATGACTTTGCCCAACAATTGTAATTACTTTGCCAACCACTGTAAATCACTTATCCGACCTCTAAAAATGACTTTGCCCAACAATTGTAATGACTTTGCCAACCACTGTTAATCACTTATCCGACCTCTAAAAATGACTTTGCCCAACAATTGTAATGACTTTGCCAACCACTGTTAATCACTAATCCGACGGCTAAAAATGAATTTGCCCAACAATTGTAATGACTTTGCCAACCACTGTTAATCACTTATCCGAACTCTAAAAATGACTTTGCCAACCACTGGTAATGACTTTGCCAACCACTGGTAATGACTTTGCCAACCACTGGTAATGACTTTGCTAACCACTGTTAATCACTTATCCGACCTCTAAAAATGACTTTACCCAACAATTGTAATGACTTTGCCAAACACTGTTAATCACTTATCCAACCCTAAAAATGACTTTGCCTAACAATTGTAATGACTTTGCCAACCACTGTTAATCACTTATCCAACCCCTAAAAAAGACTTTGCCAACCACTGGTAATGACTTTGCCAACCACTGTTAATCACTAATCCGACGGCTAAAAATGAATTTGCCCAACAATTGTAATGACTTTGCCAACCACTGTTAATCACTTATCCGAACTCTAAAATTGACTTTGCCAACCACTGGTAATGACTTTGCCAACCACTGGTAATGACTTTGCCAACCACTGGTAATGACTTTGCCAACCACTGTTAATCACTTATCCAACCCCTAAAAAAGACTTTGCCCAATAATTGTAATGACTTTGCCAACCACTGGTAATGACTTTGCCAACAACTGTTAATCAATTATCCGACCTCTAAAAATGACTTTGCCCAACAATTGTAATGTTTTTGCCCAACTATTGTAATGACTTTGCCAACCACTGTTAATCACTTATCCGACCTCTAAAAATGACTTTGCCCAACAATTGTAATGACTTTGCAAACTACTGTTAATCACTTATCCAAACACTGAAAAAGACTTTACCCAACAATTGTAATGAATTTGCCAACCACTACTAATCACTAATCCGAACTCTAAAAATGACTTTGCCCAACAATTGTAATTACTTTGCCAACCACTGTTAATCACTTATCCGACCTCTAAAAATGACTTTGCCCAACAATTGTAATGACTTTGCAAACTACTGTTAATCACTTATCCAAACCCTGAAAAAGACTTTACCCAACAATTGTAATGACTTTGCCAACCACTACTAATCACTAATCCGAACTCTAAAAATGACTTTTCCCAACAATTGTAATTACTTTGCCAACCACTGTTAATCACTTATCCGACTTCTAAAAATGACTTTGCCCAACAATTTTAAAGACTTTGCCCAACAATTGTAATGACTTTGCCAACCACTGTTAATCACTTATCCGACCTCTAAAAATGACTTTGCCCAACAATTGTAATGACTTTGCCAACCACTGTTAATTGCTTATCCGACCTCTAAAAAAGACTTTGCCAACCACTGGTAATGACTTTGCCAACCACTGTTAATCACTAATCCGACGGCTAAAAATGACTTTGCCCAACAATTGTAATGACTTTGCAAACTACTGTTAATCACTTATCCAAACCCTGAAAAAGACTTTACCCAACAATTCTAATGACTTTGCCAACCACTACTAATCACTAATCCGAACTCTAAAAATGACTTTGCCCAACAATTGTAATGACTTTGCAAACTACTGTTAATCACTTATCCAAACCCTGAAAAAGACTTTACCCAACAATTGTAATGACTTTGCCAACCACTACTAATCACTAATCCGAACTCTAAAAATGACTTTGCCCATCAATTGTAATTACTTTGCCAACCACTGTTAATCACTTATCCGACCTCTAAAAATGACTTTGCCCAACAATTTTAAAGACTTTGCCCAACAATTGTAATGACTTTGCCAACCACTGTTAATCACTTATCCGACCTCTAAAAATGACTTTGCCCAACAATTGTAATGACTTTGCCAACCACTGTTAATCATTTATCCGACCTCTAAAAATGACTTTTCCTTCCATTGGTAATGACTTTGCCAACCACTGTTAATTGCTTGTCCGACCTCTAAAAAAGACTTTGCCAACCACTGTTAATCACTAATCAGACGGCTAAAAATGACTTTGCCCAACAATTGTAATGACTTTGCCAACCACTGTTAATCACTAGTCAGACCACTAAAAATGACTTTGCCGAACAATTGTAATGACTTTCCCAACCACAGTTTATCACTTATCCGACCGCTAAAAATGACTTTGCACAACAATTCTAATTACTTTGCCAACCAATGGTAATGACTTTGCCAACCACTGTTAATCAATTATCCGATCTCTAAAAATAACTATGCCCAACAATTGTAATGAATTTGCCCAACAATTGTAATGACTTTGCCGACCACTGTTGATCACTTATCCGACCTCTAAAAATGACTTTGCCCAACAATTGTAATGACTTTGCCAACCACTTTTAATCATTAATCCGACCTCTAAAATCGACTTTGCCCAAAAATTGTAATGACTCTGTCCAAAAATTGTAATGACTTTGCCGACCACTTTTAATCACTAATCCGACCTCTAAAATCGACTTTGCCCAACAATTGAAATGACTTTGCCAACCACTATTTATCACTAATCCGACCGCTAAAAATGACTTTGCCCAACAATCGTAATGACTTTGCCAACCACTGTTAATCACTTTGCCAACCACTGTTAATCTCTAATCCGACGACTAAAAATGACTTTGCCCAACAATTGTAATGACCTTGCCAACCACTGTTAATCACTTGTCCGACCACTAAAAATGACTATGCCCAACAATTGTAATGTATTTGCCCAACAATTGTAATGACTTTGCCAACCACTGTTAATCACTTATCCGACCTCTAAAAATGACTTTGCCCAACAATTGAAATGACTTTGCCAACCACTGTAAATCACTTATCCGACCCCTAAAAATGACTTTGCCAACCACTGGTAATGACTTTGCCAACCACTGTTAATCACTTATCCGACCTCTAAAAATGACTTTGCCCAACAATTGAAATGACTTTGCCAACCACTGTAAATCACTTATCCGACCCCTAAAAATGACTTTGCCAACCACTGGTAATGACTTTGCCAACCACTGTTAATCACTTATCCGACCTCTAAAAATGACTTTTCCCAACAATTGTAATGACTTTGCCAACCACTGTTAATCTCTAATCCGACCTCTAAAAATTACTTTTCCCAACAATTGTAATGACTTTGCCAACCACTGTTAATCACTTATCCGACCTCTAAAAATGACTTTGCCCAACAATTGTAATGACTTTGCTAACCACTGTTAATCACTTATCCGAACTCTAAAAATGACTTTGCCAACCACTGGTAATGACTTTGCCAACCACTGTTAATTGCTTATCCGACCTCTAAAAACGACTTTGCCCAACAATTGTAATGACTTTGCTAACCACTGTTAATCACTTATCCGAACTCTAAAAATGACTTTGCCAACCACTGGTAATGACTTTGCCAACCACTGTTAATTGCTTATCCGACCTCTAAAAACGACTTTGCCCAACAATTGTAATGACTTTTCCAACCACTTTTAATAACTTATCCGACCTCTAAAATCGACTTTGCCCAACAATTGTAATGACTTTGCCAACCACTTTTAATCACTAATCCGACCTCTAAAATCGACTTTGCCCAAAAATTGTAATGACTCTGCCCAAAAATTGTAATGACTTTGCCAACCACTGTTAATCACTTTGCCAACCACTGTTAATCTCTAATCCGACCACTAAAAATGACTTTGCCCAACAATTGTAATGACATTGCCAACGACAGTTAATCACTGATCAGACCGCTCAAAATGACTTTGCCCAACAATTGTAATGACATTGCCAACGACAGTTAATCACTTATCCTACCTCTAAAAATTACTTTGCCCAACAATTGTAATGACTTTGCCAACGACAGTTAATCGCTGATCAGACCGCTCAAAATGACTTTGCCCAACAATTGTAATGACTTTGCCAACCACTGTTAATCACTTATCCGACCTCTAAAAATGACTTTGCCCAACAATTGAAATGACTTTGCCAACCACTGTAAATCACTTATCCGACCCCTAAAAATGACTTTGCCAACCACTGGTAATGACTTTGCCAACCACTGTTAATTTCTTATCCGACCTCTAAAAACGACTTTTCCCAACAATTGTAATTACTTTGCCAACCACTTTTAATCACTAATTCGACCTCTAAAATCGACTTTGCCCAAAAATTGTAATGACTCTGTCCAAAAATTGTAATGACTTTGCCAACCACTGTTAATCACTTATCCGACCTCTAAAAATGACTTTTCCCAACAATTGTAATGACTTTGCCAACCACTGTTAATCTCTAATCCGACCTCTAAAAATGACTTTTCCCAACAATTGTAATGACTTTGCCAACCACTGTTAATCACTTATCCGACCTCTAAAAATGACTTTGCCCAACAATTGTAATGACTTTGCTAACCACTGTAAATCACTTATCCGACGACTAAAAATGACTTTGCCCAACAATTGTAATGACCTTGCCAACCACTGTTAATCACTTGTCCGACCACTAAAAATGACTATGCCCAACAATTGTAATGTATTTGCCCAACAATTGTAATGACTTTGCCAACCACTGTTAATCACTTATCCGACCTCTAAAAATGACTTTGCCCAACAATTGAAATGACTTTGCCAACCACTGTAAATCACTTATCCGACCCCTAAAAATGACTTTGCCAACCACTGGTAATGACTTTGCCAACCACTGTTAATTTCTTATCCGACCTCTAAAAACGACTTTTCCCAACAATTGTAATTACTTTGCCAACCACTTTTAATCACTAATTCGACCTCTAAAATCGACTTTGCCCAAAAATTGTAATGACTCTGTCCAAAAATTGTAATGACTTTGCCAACCACTGTTAATCACTTATCAGACCTCTAAAAATGACTTTTCCCAACAATTGTAATGACTTTGCCAACCACTGTTAATCTCTAATCCGACCTCTAAAAATGACTTTTCCCAACAATTGTAATGACTTTGCCAACCACTGTTAATCACTTATCCGACCTCTAAAAATGACCTTGCCCAACAATTGTAATGACTTTGCTAACCACTGTTAATCACTTATCCGAACTCTAAAAATGACTTTGCCAACCACTGGTAATGACTTTGCCAACCACTGTTAATTGCTTATCCGACCTCTAAAAACGACTTTGCCCAACAATTGTAATGACTTTGCTAACCACTGTAAATCACTTATCCGAACTCAAAAAATGACTTTGCCAACCACTGGTAATGACTTTGCCAACCACTGTTAATTGCCTATCCGACCTCTAAAAACGACTTTGCCCAACAATTGTAATGACTTTGCCAACCACTTTTAATAACTAATCCGACCTCTAAAATCGACTTTGCCCAACAATTGTAATGACTTTGCTTACCACTTTTAATCACTAATCCGACCTCTAAAAACGACTTTGCCCAAAAATTGTAATGACTTTGCCCAAAAATTGCAATGACTTTGCCAACCACTGTAAATCACTTTGCCAACCACTGTTAATCTCTAATCCGACCACTAAAAATGACTTTGCCCAACAATTGTAATGACTTTGCCAACGACAGTTAATCACTGATCAGACTGCTCAAAATGACTTTGCCCAACAATTGTAATGACTTTGCCAACCACAGTTAATCACTTATCCGACCTCTAAAAATGACTTTGCCAACCACTGGTAATGACTTTGCCTTCCACTGGTAATGACTTTGCCAACCACTGTAAATCACTTATCCGACCTCTAAAAATGACTTTGCCCGACAATTGTAATGACTTCGCCGACCACTGTTAATCACTTATCCAACCCTAAAAAAGACTTTACCCAACAATTGTAATGACTTTGCCAACCACTATTAATCACTAATCCGACAACTAAAAATGACTTTGCCTTACAATTGTAATGACTTTGCCCAACAATTGTGATGACTTTGCCAACCGCTGGTAATTACTCTGCAAACAACTGTTAATCAATTATCCGACCTCTAAAAATGACTTTTCCCAACAATTGTAATGTTTTTTCCCAACTATTGTAATGACTTTGCCAACAACTGTTAATCACTTATCCGACCTCTAAAAATGACTTTGCCCAACAATTGGAATGACTTTGCCAACCACTATTAATCACCAATCCGACCTCTAAAAATGACTTTGCTCAACAATTGTAACGACTTTGCCCAACAATTGTAATAACTTTGCTTACCACTTTTAATCACTAATCCGACCACTAAAAATGACTTTGCCCAACAATTGGAATGACTTGGCCAACTACTGTTTATCACTTATCCAAACCCAGAAAAAGACTTTGCCCAACAATTGTAATGACTTTGCCAACCACTATTAATCACTAATCCGACCTCTAAAAATGACTTTGCCCATTAATTGTAATGACTTTGCCCAACAATTGTGATGACTTTGCCAACCACTGGTAATGACTTTGCCAACAACTGTTAATCAATTATCCGACCTCTAAAAATGACTTTGCCCAACAATTGTAATGTTTTTTCCCAACTATTGTAATGACTTTGCCAACTACTGTTAATCACTTATCCAAACCCAAAAAAAGACTTTGCCCAACAATTGTAATGACTTTGCCAACCGCTGGTAATGACTCTGCCAACAACTGTTAATCAATTATCCGACCTCTAAAAATGACTTTTCCCAACAATTGTAATGTTTTTTCCCAACTATTGTAATGACTTTGCCAACAACTGTTAATCACTTATCCGACCTCTAAAAATGACTTTGCCCAACAATTGGAATGACTTTGCCAACCACTATTAATCACCAATCCGACCTCTAAAAATGACTTTGCTCAACAATTGTAACGACTTTGCCCAACAATTGTAATAACTTTGCTTACCACTTTTAATCACTAATCCGACCACTAAAAATGACTTTGCCCAACAATTGGAATGACTTTGCCAACTACTGTTTATCACTTATCCAAACCCAGAAAAAGACTTCGCCCAACAATTGTAATGACTTTGCCAACCACTATTAATCACTAATCCGACCTCTAAAAATGACTTTGCCCATTAATTGTAATGACTTTGCCCAACAATTGTGATGACTTTGCCAACCACTGGTAATGACTTTGCCAACAACTGTTAATCAATTATCCGACCTCTAAAAATGACTTTGCCCAACAATTGTAATGTTTTTTCCCAACTATTGTAATGACTTTGCCAACTACTGTTAATCACTTATCCAAACCCAAAAAAAGACTTTGCCCAACAATTGTAATGACTTTGCCAACCACTATTAATCACTAATCCGACCTCTAAAAATGACTTTGCCCAACAATTGTAACGACTTTGCCCAACAATTGTAGTAACTTTGCTAACCACTATTAATTACTAATCCGACCACTAAAAATGACTTTGTCCAACAATTGGAATGACTTTGCCAACTACTGTTAATCACTTATCCAAACCCAGAAAAAGACTTTGCCCAACAATTGTAATGACTTTGCCAACCACTATTAATCACTAATCCGACCTCTAAAAATGACTTTGCCCAACATTTGTAATGACTTTGCCAACCACTGTTAATCACTTATCCGACCACTAAAAATGACTTTGCCCAACAATTGTAACGACTTTGCCCAACAATTGTAATGACTTTGCCAACCAGTGTTAATCACTTATCCGACCTCTAAAAATGACTTTGCCCAAAAATTGTAATGACTCTGTCCAAAAATTGTAATGACTTTGCCAACCACTGGTAATGACTTTGCCAACCACTGTTAATCTCTAATCCGACCACAAAAAATGACTTTTCCCAACAATTGTAATGACTTTGCTAACCACTGTTAATCACTTATCCGAACTCTAAAAATGATTTTGCCAACCACTGGTAATGACTTTGCCAACCACTGTTAATTGCTTATCCGACCTCTAAAAACGACTTTGCCCAACAATTGCAATGACTTTGCTAACCACTGTTAATCACTAATCCGACCACTAAAAATGACTTTGCCCAACAATTGTAATGACTTTTCCAACCACTATTAATCACTAATCCGACCTCTAAAATCGACTTTGCCCAACAATTGTAATGACTTTGCCAATTACTTTTAAATCACTAATCCTGCCTCTAAAAATGACTTTGCCCAACAATTGAAATGACTTTGCCAACCACTGTTAATCACTTATCCGACCTTTAAAAATGACTTTGCCAACCACTTAATGACTTTGCCAACCACTGTTAATCACTAATCCGAGCACTAAAAATGACTTTGCCCAACAATTGTAATGACTTTGCCAACGACAGTAAATCGCTTATCCGACCGCTTAAAATTACTTTGCCCAACAATTGTAATGACTTTGCCAACCACTGTTAATCACTTATCCTACCTCTAAAAATTACTTTGCCCAACAATTGTAATGACTTTGCCAACCACTGTTAATTGCTTATCCGACCTCTAAAATCGACTTCGCCGAAAAATTGTAATGACTCTGTCCAAAAATTGTAATGACTTTGCCAACCACTGGTAATGACTTTGCCAACCTCTGTTAATTGCTTATCCGACCTCTAAAAACGACTTTGCCCAACAATTGAAATGACTTTGCTAATCACTGTTAATCACTAATCCGACCACTAAAAATGACTTTGCCCAACAATTGTAATGACTTTGCCAACCACTTTTAATCACTAATCTGACCTCTAAAATCGACTTCGCCCAAAAATTGTAATGACTCTGTCCAAAAATTGTAATGACTTTGCCAACCACTGGTAATGACTTTGCCAACCACTGTTAGTCTCTAATCCGACCAATAAAAATGACTTTTCCCAACAATTGTAATGACTTTGCTAACCACTGTTAATCACTTATCCGAACTCTAAAAATGATTTTGCCAACCACTGGTAATGACTTTGCCAACCACTGTTAATTGCTTATCCGACCTCTAAAAACGACTTTGCCCAACAATTGTAATGACTTTGCTAACCACTGTTAATCACTAATCCGACCACTAAAAATGACTTTGCCCAATAATTGTAATGACTTTGCCAACTACTGTTAATCACTTATCCAAACCCAGAAAAAGACTTTGCCCAACAATTGTAATGACTTTGCCAACCACTATTAATCACTAATCCGACCTCTAAAAATGACTTTGCCCAACATTTGTAATGACTTTTCCAACCACTGTTAATCACTTATCCGACCTCTAAAAATGACTTTGCCAAACAATTGTAACGACTTTGCCCAACAATTGTAATGACTTTGCCAACCACTGTTAATCACTTATCCGACCTCTAAAAATGACTTTTCCTACCACTGGTAATGTCTTTGCCAACAACTGTTAATCACTTATCCTACCTCTAAAAATTAATTTGCCCGACAATTGTAATGACTTTGCCAACCACTTTTAATCACTAATCCGACCTCTAAAATCGACTTTGCCCAACAATTGTAATGACTTTGCCAATTACTTTTAATCACTAATCCTACCTCTAAAAATGACTTTGCCCAACCATTGTAATGACTTTGCCAACCACTGTTAATCACTTATCCGACCTTTAAAAATTACTTTGCCAACCACTTAATGACTTTGCCAACCACTGTTAATCACTAATCCGAGCATTAAAAATGACTTTGCCCAATAATTGTAATGACTTTGCCAACCACTATTAATCACTAATCCGACAACTAAAAATGACTTTGCCCGACAATATTGATGACTTTGCCAACCACTGGTAA
This sequence comes from Brachionus asplanchnoidis, assembly GCA_025491095.1. Classification (NCBI taxonomy): domain Eukaryota; kingdom Metazoa; phylum Rotifera; class Eurotatoria; order Ploima; family Brachionidae; genus Brachionus; species Brachionus asplanchnoidis. The sequence goes on along the minus strand of JAILYF010000049.1, from coordinate 94,639 downwards.
TGACTTTGCCAACAACTGTTAATCAATAATCCGACCCCTAAAATGACTTGGCCCAACTATTGTAATTACTTTGCCAGCAACTGTAAATCACTTATTAGACCTCTAAAAATGACTTTGCCCAACAATTGGAATGACTTTGCCAACTACTGTTAATCACTTATCCAAACCCAGAAAAAGACTTTGCCCAACAATTGTAATGACTTTGCCAACCACTATTAATCACTAATCCGACCTCTAAAAATGACTTTGCCCAACAATTGTAATGACTTTGCCAACCACTGTTAATGACTTATCCGACCTCTAAAAATGACTTTGCCCAACAATTGTAACGACTTTGCCCAACAATTGTAAAAACTTTGCTAAACACTATTAATCACTAATCCGACCACTAAAAATGACTTTGCCCAACAATTGTAATGACTTTGCCAACCACTTTTAATCACTTATCCGACCTCTAAAAATAACTTTGCCCAACAATTGTAACGACTTTGCCTAACAATTGGAATGACTTTGCCAACTTCTGTTAATCAATTATCCGACCTCTAAAAATGACTAAGCCCAACAATTGTAATGTTTTTTCCCAACAATTGTAATGACTTTGCCAACCACTGGTAATGACTTTGCCAACAACTGTTAATCAATTATCCGACCTCTAAAAATGACTAAGCCCAACAATTGTAATATTTTTTCCCAACAATTGTAATGACTTTGCCAACCACTTTTAATCACTAATCCGACCTCTAAAAACGACTTTGCCCAACAATTGTAATGACTTTGCCAACCACTGTTAATTGCTTATCCGACCTCTAAAAACGACTTTGCCCAACAATTGTAATGACTTTGCCAACCACTTTTAATCACTAATCCGACCTCTAAAATCGACTTTGCCCAACAATTGTAATGACTTTGCCAACCACTTTTAATCACTAATCCGACCTCTAAAATCTACTTTGCCCAAAAATTGTAATGACTCTGCCCAAAAATTGTAATGACTTTGCCAACCACTGTTTATCACTTTGCCAACCACTGTTAATCTCTAATCCGACCACTAAAAATGACTTATCCAACCCTAAAAAAGACTTTGCCCAACAATTGTAATGACTTTGCCAACCACTATTAATCACTAATCCGACAACTAAAAATGACTTTGCCCGACAATATTGATGACTTTGCCAACCACTGGTAATGACTTTGCCAACAACTGTTAATCAATAATCCGACCCCTAAAAATGACTTGGCCCAACTATTGTAATTACTTTGCCAGCAACTGTAAATCACTTATTAGACCTCTAAAAATGACTTTGCCCAACAATTGGAATGACTTTGCCAACTACTGTTAATCACTTATCCAAACCCAGAAAAAGACTTTGCCCAACAATTGTAATGACTTTGCCAACCACTATTAATCACTAATCCGACCTCTAAAAATGACTTTGCCCAACAATTGTAATGACTTTGCCAACCACTGTTAATGACTTATCCGACCTCTAAAAATGACTTTGCCCAACAATTGTAACGACTTTGCCCAACAATTGTAAAAACTTTGCTAAACACTATTAATCACTAATCCGACCACTAAAAATGACTTTGCCCAACAATTGTAATGACTTTGCCAACCACTTTTAATCACTTATCCGACCTCTAAAAATAACTTTGCCCAACAATTGTAACGACTTTGCCTAACAATTGGAATGACTTTGCCAACTTCTGTTAATCAATTATCCGACCTCTAAAAATGACTAAGCCCAACAATTGTAATGTTTTTTCCCAACAATTGTAATGACTTTGCCAACCACTGGTAATGACTTTGCCAACAACTGTTAATCAATTATCCGACCTATAAAAATGACTAAGCCCAACAATTGTAATATTTTTTCCCAACAATTGTAATGACTTTGCCAACCACTTTTAATCACTAATCCGACCTCTAAAATCGAATTTGCCCAAAAATTGAAATGGGAGCCCAAAAATTGTAATGACTTTGCCAACCACTGTTAATCACTTTGCCAACCACTGTTAAATCTCTAATCCGACCACTAAAAATGACTTTGCCCAACAATTGTAATGACTTTGCCAACGACAGTTAATCACTGATCCGACCGCTCAAAATGACTTTGCCCAACAATTGTAATGACTTTGCCAACCACAGTTAATCACTTATCCTACCTCTAAAAATTACTTTGCCCGACAATTGTAATGACTTTGCAAAACACTGTTAATCACTTATCCGACCTCTAAAAATGACTTTGCCCAACTATTGTAATGACTTTGCCAACCACTGTTAATCACTTATCCGACCTCTAAAAATGACTTTGCCCAACAATTGTAATGACTTAGCCTACCATTGTTAATCACTTGTCAAACCCCTAAAAAAGACTTTGCCCAACAGTAGTAATGACTTTGCCAACCACTGTTAATCACTTATCCAAACCCAGAAAAAGACTTTGCCCAACAATTGTAATGACTTTGCCAACCACTATTAATCACTAATCCGACCTCTAAAAATGACTTTGCCCAACAATTGTAATGACTTTGCCAACCACTGTTAATCACTTATCCGACCTCTAAAAATGACTTTGCCCAACAATTGTAACGACTTTGCCCAACAATTGTAAAAACTTTGCTAACCACTTTTAATCACTAATCCGACCACTAAAAATGACTTTGCCCAACAATTGTAATGACTTTGCCAACCACTTTTAATCACTTATCCGACCTCTAAAAATAACTTTGCCCAACAATTGTAACGACTTTGCCTAACAATTGGAATGACTTTGCCAACTTCTGTTAATCAATTATCCGACCTCTAAAAATGACTAAGCCCAACAATTGTAATATTTTTTCCCAACAATTGTAATGACTTTGCCAACCACTTTTAATCACTAATCCGACCTCTAAAATCGAATTTGCCCAAAAATTGAAATGGGAGCCCAAAAATTGTAATGACTTTGCCAACCACTGTTAATCACTTTGCCAACCACTGTTAATCACTTATCCGACCTCTAAAAATGACTTTGCCCAACAATTGTAATGACTTAGCCTACCATTGTTAATCACTTGTCAAACCCCTAAAAAAGACTTTGCCCAACAGTAGTAATGACTTTGCCAACCACTGTTAATCACTTATCCAAACCCAGAAAAAGACTTTGCCCAACAATTGTAATGACTTTGCCAACCACTATTAATCACTAATCCGACCTCTAAAAATGACTTTGCCCAACAATTGTAATGACTTTGCCAACCACTGTTAATCACTTATCCGACCTCTAAAAATGACTTTGCCCAACAATTGTAACGACTTTGCCCAACAATTGTAAAAACTTTGCTAACCACTTTTAATCACTAATCCGACCACTAAAAATGACTTTGCCCAACAATTGTAATGACTTTGCCAACCACTTTTAATCACTTATCCGACCTCTAAAAATAACTTTGCCCAACAATTGTAACGACTTTGCCTAACAATTGGAATGACTTTGCCAACTTCTGTCAATCAATTATCCGACCTCTAAAAATGACTAAGCCCAACAATTGTAATATTTTTTCCCAACAATTGTAATGACTTTGCCAACCACTTTTAATCACTAATCCGACCTCTAAAATCGAATTTGCCCAAAAATTGAAATGGGAGCCCAAAAATTGTAATGACTTTGCCAACCACTGTTAATCACTTTGCCAACCACTGTTAAATCTCTAATCCGACCACTAAAAATGACTTTGCCCAACAATTGTAATGACTTTGCCAACGACAGTTAATCACTGATCCGACCGCTCAAAATGACTTTGCCCAACAATTGTAATGACTTTGCCAACCACAGTTAATCACTTATCCTACCTCTAAAAATTACTTTGCCCGACAATTGTAATGACTTTGCAAAACACTGTTAATCACTTATCCGACCTCTAAAAATGACTTTGCCCAACTATTGTAATGACTTTGCCAACCACTTTAAATCACTTATCCAACCCTAAAAAAGACTTTGCCCAACAATTGTAATGACTTTGCCAACCACTATTAATCACTAATCCGACAACTAAAAATGACTTTGCCCAACAATATTGATGACTTTGCCAACCACTGGTAATGACTTTGCCAACCACTGTTAATCACTTATCCGACCTCTAAAAATGACTTTGCCAACCACTGTTAATCACTAATCCGACCACTAAAAATGACTATGCCCAAAGATTGTAATGAATTTGCCGACCACAGTTTATCACTTATCCGACCGCTAAAAATGACTTTGCCCAACAATTGAAATGACTTTGCCAACCACTGTTAATCAATTATCCGACCTCTGAAAATGACTATGCCCAACAATTGTAATGACTTTGCCAACCACTGGTAATGACTTTGCCAACCACTGTTAATCACTAATCCGACCACTAAAAATGACTTTGCCCAACAATTGTAATGACTTTGCCAACCACTATTAATCACAAATCCGAGCTCCAAAAATGACTTTTCCCAACAATTGTAATGACTTTGCCAACCACTGTTAATCACTTATCCGACCTCTAAAAATTACTTTTCCTACCACTGGTAATGACTTTGCGAACCACTGTTAATTGCTTATCCGACCTCTAAGAACGACTTTGCCCAACAATTGTAATGACTTTGCCAACAACTGTTAATCACTAATCCGACCTCTAAAATCGACTTTGCCCAACAATTGTAATGACTTTGCCAACCACTGTTAATCACTAATCCGACCACTAAAAATGACTTTGCCCAAAGATTGTAATGAATTTGCCGACCACTGTTTATCACTTATCCGACCGATAAAAATGACTTTGCCCAACAATTGAAATGACTTTGCCAACCACTGTTAATCAATTATCCGACATCTAAAAATGACTATGTCCAACAATTGTAATGAATTTGCCCAACAATTGTAATGACTTTGCCAACCACTGTTAATCACTTATCCGACCGCTAAAAATGACTTTGCCCAACAATTGTAATGACTGTGCCAGCCACTGTTAATCCGTAATCCGACCACTAAAAATGACTTTGCCCAACAATTGTAATGACTTTGCCAACGACAGTTAATCACTTATCCGACCGCTCAATTGACTTTGCCCAACAATTGTAATGAATTTGCCTAACAATTGCAATGACTTTGCCAACCACTGTTAATCACTTATCCGACCTCTAAAAATGACTTTGCCCAACAATTGTAATGACTTAGCCTACCATTGTTAATCACTTGTCCAACCCCTAAAAAAGACTTTGCCCAACAGTAGTAATGACTTTGCCAACCACTATTAATCACTAATCCGACCACTAAAAATGACTTTGCCTAACAATTGTAATGACTTTGCCAACCACTGTTTATCACTAATCCAACCCCTAAAAAGAACTTTGCCCAACAATTGTAATGACTTTGCCCAACAATTGTAATGACTTTGCCTAACAATTGTAATGACTTTGCCAACCACTGGTAATGACTTTGCCAACAACTGTAATGACTTTGCCAACCACTGGTAATGACTTTGCCAACCACTATTAATCACTAATCCGACCTCCAAAAATGACTTTGCCCAACAATTGTAATGACTTTGCCAACCACTGTTAATCACTTATCCGACCTCTAAAAATGACTTTGCCAACCACTGGTAATGACTTTGCCAACCACTGTTAATCACTAATCCGACCACTAAAAATGATTTTTCCCAACAATTGTAATGACTTTGCCAACCACTATTAATCACTAATCCGACCACTAAAAATGACTTTGCCCAAAGATTGTAATGAATTTGCCGACCACAGTTTATCAATTATCCGACCTCTAAAAATGACTATGCCCAACAATTGTAATGACTTTGCCAACCACTGGTAATGACTTTGCCAACCACTGTTAATCACTAATCCGACCACTAAAAATGACTTTGCCCAACAATTGTAATGACTTTGCCAACCATTATTAATCACAAATCCGAGCTCCAAAAATGACTTTTCCCAACAATTGTAATGACTTTGCCAACCACTGTTTATCACTTATCCGACCTCTAAAAATTACTTTTCCTACCACTGGTAATGACTTTGCCAACTACTGTTAATTGCTTATCCGACCTCTAAGAACGACTTTGCCCAAAAATTGTAATAACTTTACCAACAACTGTTAATCACTAATCCGACCCCTAAAATCGACTTTGCCCAACAATTGTAATGACTTTGCCAACCACTGTTAATCACTAATCCGACCACTAAAAATGACTTTGCCCAAAGATTGTAATGAATTTGCCGACCACAGTTTATCAATTATCCGACCTCTAAAAATGACTATGCCCAACAATTGTAATGAATTTGCCAACCACTGTTAATCACTTATCCGACCTCTAAAAATGACTTTGCCAACCACTGGTAATGACTTTGCCAACCACTGTTAATCACTAATCCGACCACTAAAAATGATTTTTCCCAACAATTGTAATGACTTTGCCAACCACTATTAATCACTAATCCGAGCTCCAAAAATGACTTTGCCCAACAATTGTAATGACTTTGCCAACCACTGTTAATCACTTATCCGACCTCTAAAAATGACTTTGCCAACCACTGGTAATGACTTTGCCAACCACTGTTAATCACTAATCCGACCACTAAAAATGATTTTTCCCAACAATTGTAATGACTTTGCCAACCACTATTAATCACTAATCCGACCACTAAAAATGACTTTGCCCAAAGATTGTAATGAATTTGCCGACCACAGTTTATCAATTATCCGACCTCTAAAAATGACTATGCCCAACAATTGTAATGACTTTGCCAACCACTGGTAATGACTTTGCCAACCACTGTTAATCACTAATCCGACCACTAAAAATGACTTTGCCCAACAATTGTAATGACTTTGCCAACCATTATTAATCACAAATCCGAGCTCCAAAAATGACTTTTCCCAACAATTGTAATGACTTTGCCAACCACTGTTTATCACTTATCCGACCTCTAAAAATTACTTTTCCTACCACTGGTAATGACTTTGCCAACTACTGTTAATTGCTTATCCGACCTCTAAGAACGACTTTGCCCAAAAATTGTAATAACTTTACCAACAACTGTTAATCACTAATCCGACCCCTAAAATCGACTTTGCCCAACAATTGTAATGACTTTGCCAACCACTGTTAATCACTAATCCGACCACTAAAAATGACTTTGCCCAAAGATTGTAATGAATTTGCCGACCACAGTTTATCAATTATCCGACCTCTAAAAATGACTATGCCCAACAATTGTAATGAATTTGCCAACCACTGTTAATCACTTATCCGACCTCTAAAAATGACTTTGCCAACCACTGGTAATGACTTTGCCAACCACTGTTAATCACTAATCCGACCACTAAAAATGATTTTTCCCAACAATTGTAATGACTTTGCCAACCACTATTAATCACTAATCCGAGCTCCAAAAATGACTTTGCCCAACAATTGTAATGACTTTGCCAACCACTGTTAATCACTTATCCGACCTCTAAAAATTACTTTTCCTTCCACTGGTAATGACTTTGCCAACCACTGTTAATCACTAATCCGACCACTAAAAATGACTTTGCCCAAAGATTGTAATGAATTTGCCGACCACAGTTTATCAATTATCCGACCTCTAAAAATGACTATGCTCAACAATTGTAATGACTTTGCCAACCACTGGTAATGACTTTGCCAACCACTGTTAATCACTAATCCGACCACTAAAAATGACTTTGCCCAACAATTGTAATGACTTTGCCAACCACTATTAATCACAAATCCGAGCTCCAAAAATGAACTTTCCCAACAAATGTAATGACTTTGCCAACCACTGTTAATCACTTATCCGACCTCTAAAAATTACTTTTCCTACCACTGGTAATGACTTTGCCAACCACTGTTAATTGCTTATCCGACCTCTAAGAACGACTTTGCCCAACAATTGTAATGACTTTGCCAACAACTGTTAATCAATAATCCGACCTCTAAAATCGACTTTGCCCAACAATTGTGATTAGTTTGCCAACTACTGTTAATCACTAATCCGACCACTAAAAATGACTTTGCCCAAAGATTGTAATGAATTTGCCGACCACAGTTTATCACTTATCCGACCGATAAAATCGACTTTGCCCAACAATTGTAATGACTTTGCCAACCACTGTTAATCACTAATCCGACCACTAAAAATGACTTTGCCCAAAGATTGTAATGAATTTGCCGACCACAGTTTATCAATTATCCGACCTCTAAAAATGACTATGCCCAACAATTGTAATGAATTTGCCAACCACTGTTAATCACTTATCCGACCTCTAAAAATGACTTTGCCAACCACTGGTAATGACTTTGCCAACCACTGTTAATCACTAATCCGACCACTAAAAATGATTTTTCCCAACAATTGTAATGACTTTGCCAACCACTATTAATCACTAATCCGAGCTCCAAAAATGACTTTGCCCAACAATTGTAATGACTTTGCCAACCACTGTTAATCACTTATCCGACCTCTAAAAATTACTTTTCCTTCCACTGGTAATGACTTTGCCAACCACTGTTAATCACTAATCCGACCACTAAAAATGACTTTGCCCAAAGATTGTAATGAATTTGCCGACCACAGTTTATCAATTATCCGACCTCTAAAAATGACTATGCTCAACAATTGTAATGACTTTGCCAACCACTGGTAATGACTTTGCCAACCACTGTTAATCACTAATCCGACCACTAAAAATGACTTTGCCCAACAATTGTAATGACTTTGCCAACCACTATTAATCACAAATCCGAGCTCCAAAAATGAACTTTCCCAACAAATGTAATGACTTTGCCAACCACTGTTAATCACTTATCCGACCTCTAAAAATTACTTTTCCTACCACTGGTAATGACTTTGCCAACCACTGTTAATTGCTTATCCGACCTCTAAGAACGACTTTGCCCAACAATTGTAATGACTTTGCCAACAACTGTTAATCACTAATCCGACCTCTAAAATCGACTTTGCCCAACAATTGTGATTAGTTTGCCAACTACTGTTAATCACTAATCCGACCACTAAAAATGACTTTGCCCAAAGATTGTAATGAATTTGCCGACCACAGTTTATCACTTATCCGACCGATAAAAATGACTTTGCCCAACAATTGAAATGACTTTGCCAACCACTGTTAATCAATTATCCGACCTCTAAAAATGACGATGCCCAACAATTGTAATGAATTTGCCCAACAATTGTAATGACTTTGCCAACCACTGTTAATCACTCATCCGACCGCTAAAAATGACTTCGCCCAACAATTGTAATGACTGTGCCAACCACTGTTAATCCGTAATCCGACCACTAAAAATGACTTTGCCCAACAATTGTAATGACTTTGCCAACGACAGTTAATCACTTATCCGACCGCTCAATTGACTTTGCCCAATAATTGTAATGAATTTGCCCAACAATTGTAATGACTTAGCCAACCACTGTTTATCACTAATCCAACCCCTAAAAAAGACTTTGCTCAACAATTGTAATGACTTTGCCCAACAATTGTAATGACTTTGCCTAACAATTGTAATGACTTTGCCAACCACTGGTAATGACTTTGCCAACAACTGTAATGACTTTGCCAACCACTGGTAATGACTTTGCCAACCACTGTTAATTGCTTATCCGACCTCTAAAAACGACTTTGCCCAAAAATTGTAATGACTTTGCCAACCACTTTTAATCACTTATCCGACCGCTCAATTGACTTAGCCCAATAATTGTAATGAATTTGCCCAACAATTGTAATGACTTAGCCAACCACTGTTTATCACTAATCCAACCCCTAAAAAAGACTTTGCTCAACAATTGTAATGACTTTGCCCAACAATTGTAATGACTTTGCCTAACAATTGTAATGACTTTGCCAACCACTGGTAATGACTTTGCCAACAACTGTAATGACTTTGCCAACCACTGGTAATGACTTTGCCAACCACTGTTAATTGCTTATCCGACCTCTAAAAACGACTTTGCCCAAAAATTGTAATGACTTTGCCAACCACTTTTAATCACTAATCCGACCTCTAAAATCGACTTTGCCCAACAATTGTAATGACTTTGCCAACCACTTTTAATCACTAATCCGACCACTAAAAATGACTTTGCCTAACAATTGTAATGACTTTGCCAACCACTGTTTATCACTTATCCAACCCCTAAAAAAGACTTTGCCCAACAATTGTAATGACTTTGCCCAACAATTGTAATGACTTTGCCTAACAATTGTAATGACTTTGCCAACCACTGGTAATGACTTTGCCAACAACTGTAATGACTTTGCCAACCACCGGTAATGACTTTGCCAACCACTATTAATCACTTATCCGACCTCTAAAAATGACTTTGCCAACCACTGGTAATGACTTTGCCAACCACTGTTAATCACTAATCCGACCACTAAAAATGATTTTTCCCAACAATTGTAATGACTTTGCCAACCACTATTAATCACTAATCCGAGCTCCAAAAATGACTTTGCCCAACAATTGTAATGACTTTGCCAACCACTGTTAATCACTTATCCGACCTCTAAAAATTACTTTTCCTTCCACTGGTAATGACTTTGCCAACCACTGTTAATTGCTTATCCGACCTCTAAAAACGACTTTGCCCAACAATTGTAATGACTTTGCCAACCACTGTTAATCACTTATCCGACCTCTAAAAATGACTTTTCCTACCACTGGTAATGACTTTGCCAACCACTGTTAATTGCTTATCCGACCTCTAAAAACGACTTTGCCCAACAATTGTAATGACTTTGCCAACCACTTTTAATCACTAATCCGACCTCTAAAATCGACTTTGCCCAACAATTGTAATGACTTTGCCAACCACTTTGAATCACTAATCCGACCACTAAAAATGACTTTGCCTAACAATTGTAGTGACTTTGCCAACCACTGTTTATCACTTATCCAACCCCTAAAAAAGACTTTGCCCAACAATTGTAATGACTTTGCCCAACAATTGTAATGACTTTGCCTAACAATTGTAATGACTTTGCCAACCACTGGTAATGACTTTGCCAACAACTGTAATGACTTTGCCAACCACTGGTAATGACTTTGCCAACCACTATTAATCACTAATCCGACCTCCAAAAATGACTTTGCCCAACAATTGAAATGACTTTGCCAACCACTGTTAATCACTTATCTTACCTCTAAAAATGACTTTGCCAACCACTGGTAATGACTTTGCCAACCACTGTTAATCACTAATCCGACCACTAAAAATGACTTTGCCCAACAATTGTAATGACTTTGCCAACCACTATTAATCACTAATCCGAGCTCAAAAAATGACTTTGCCCAACAATTGTAATGACTTTGCCAACCACTGTTAATCACTTATCCGACCTCTAAAAATTACTTTTCCTACCACTGGTAATGACTTTGCCAACCACTGTTAATTGCTTATCCGACCTCTAAAAACGACTTTGCCCAACAATTGTAATGACTTTGCCAACCACTGTTAATCACTTATCCGACCTCTAAAAATGACTTTTCCTACCACTGGTAATGACTTTGCCAACCACTGTTAATTGCTTATCCGACCTCTAAAACGACTTTGCCAAACAATTGTAATGACTTTGCCAACCACTTTTAATCACTAATCCGAACTCTAAAATCGACTTTGCCCAACAATTGTAATGACTTTGCCAACCACTTTTAATCACTAATCCGACCTCTAAAATCGACTTTGCCCAACAATTGTAACGACTTTGCCAACCACTGTTAATCACTTATCCGACCTCTAAAAATGACCTTGCCAACCACTGGTAATGACTTTGCCAACCACTGTTAATCACTAATCCGACCACTAAAAATGACTTTGCCCAAAGATTGTAATGAATTTGCCGACCACAGTATATCACTTATCCGACCGCTAAAAATGACTTAGCCCAACAATTGAAATGACTTTGCCAACCACTGGTAATGACTTCGCCAACCACTGTTAATCACTAATCCGACCACTAAAAATGACTTTGCCCAACAATTGTAATGACTTTGCCAACCACTATTAATCGCAAATCCGAGCTCCAAAAATGACTTTTCCCTACAATTGTAATGACTTTGCCAACCACTGTTAATCACTTATCCGACCTCTAAAAATGACTTTGCCAACCACTGGTAATGACCTTGCCAACCACTGTTAATCACTAATCCGACCACTAAAAATGACTTTGCCCAACAATTGTAATGACTTTGCCAACCACTATTAATCACTAATCCGAGCTCCAAAAATGACTTTGCCCAACAATTGTAATGACTTTGCCAACCACTGTTAATCACTTATCCGACCTCTAAAAATTACTTTTCCTACCACTGGTAATGACTTTGCCAACCACTGTTAATTGCTTATCCGACCTCTAAAAATGACTTTTCCTACCACTGGTAATGACTTTGCCAACCACTGTTAATTGCTTATCCGACCTCTAAAAACGACTTTGCCAAACAATTGTAATGACTTTGCCAACCACTTTTAATCACTAATCCGACCTCTCAAATCGACTTTGCCCAACAATTGTAATGACTTTGCCAACCACTTTTAATCACTAATCCGACCTCTAAAATCGACTTTGCCCAACAATTGTAATGACTTTGCCAACCACTGTTAATCACTTATCCGACCTCTAAAAATGACTTTGCCAACCACTGGTAATGACTTTGCCAACCAATGTTAATCACTAATCCGACCACTAAAAATGACTTTGCCCAAAGATTGTAATGAATTTGCCGACCACAGTATATCACTTATCCGACCGCTAAAAATGACTTTGCCCAACAATTGAAATGACTTTGCCAACCACTGGTAATGACTTCGCCAACCACTGTTAATCACTAATCCGACCACTAAAAATGACTTTGCCCAACAATTGTAATGACTTTGCCAACCACTATTAATCACAAATCCGAGCTCCAAAAATGACTTTTCCCAACAATTGTAATGACTTTGCCAACCACTGTTAATCACTTATCCGACCTCTAAAAATTACTTTTCCTACCACTGGTAATGACTTTGCCAACCACTGTTAATTGCTTATCCGACCTCTAAGAACGACTTTGCCCAACAATTGTAATGACTTTGCCAACAACTGTTAATCACTAATCCGACCTCTAAAATCGACTTTGCCCAACAATTGTAATGACTTTGCCAACAACTGTTAATCACTAATCCGACCTCCAAAAATGACTTTGCCCAACAATTGTAATGACTTTGCCAACAACTTTTAATCACTAACCAGACCTCTAAAAATGACTTTGCCCAACAATTGTAATGACTTTGCCAACCACTGTTAATCACTTATCCGACCTCTAAAAATGACTTTGCCAACCACTGGTAATGACTTTGCCAACACTGTTAATCACTAATCCGACCACTAAAAATGACTTTGCCCAAAGATTGTAATGAATTCGCCGACCACAGTATATCACTTATCCGACCGCTAAAAATGACTTTGCCCAACAATTGAAATGACTTTGCCAACCACTGGTAATGACTTCGCCAACCACTGTTAATCACTAATCCGACCACTAAAAATGACTTTGCCCAACAATTGAAATGACTTTGCCAACCACTATTTATCACTAATCCGAGCTCCAAAAATGACTTTTCCCAACAATTGTAAGGACTTTGCCAACCACTGTTAATCACTTATCCGACCTCTAAAAATAACTTTTCCTACCACTGGTAATGACTTTGCCAACCACTGTTAATTGCTTATCCGACCTCTAAGAACGACTTTGCCCAACAATTGTAATGACTTTGCCAACCACTTTTAATCACTAATCCGACCTCTAAAATCGACTTTGCCTAACAATTGTAATGATTTGCCAACCACTGTTAATCACTTATCTGACCTCTAAAAATGACTTTGCCAACCACTGTTAATCACTAATCCGACCACTAAAAATGACTTTGCCCAAAGATTGTAATGAATTTGGCGACCACAGTTTATCACTTATCCGACCGCTAAAAATGACTTTGCCCAACAATTGAAATGACTTTGCCAACCACTGTTAATTAATTATCCGACCTCTAAAAATGACTATGCCCAACAATTGTAATGAATTTGCCCAACAATTGAAATGACTTTGCCAGCCACTGTTAATCACTTATCCGACCTCTAAAAATGACTTTGCCCAACAATTGTAAAGACTTTGCCATCCACTTTTAATCACTATTCCGACCTCTAAAAATGACTTTGCCCAATAATTGTAATAACTTTGCCAACCACTGTTAAACACGTATCCGACCTCTAAAAATGAATTTGCCAACCACGGGTAATGACTTTGCCAACCACTGTTAATCACTAATCCGACCACTAAAACTGACTTTGCCCAACAATTGTAATGACTTTGCAAACCACAGTTTATCACTTATCAAACCGCTAAAAATGACTTTGCCCATCAATTGTAATGACTTTGCCAACCACTATTAATCACTAATCCGACCTCTAAAAATTACTTTTCCTACCACTGATAATGACTTTGCCAACCACTGTTAATTGCTTATCCGACCTCTAAGAACGACTTTGCCCAACAATTGTAATGACTTTGCCAACAACTGTTAATCACTAATCCGAGCTCCAAAAATGACTTTTCCCAACAATTGTAATGACTTTGCCAACCACTGTTAATCACTTATCCGACCTCTAAAAATAACTTTTCCTTCCACTGGTAATGACTTTGCCAACCACTGTTAATTGCTTATCCGACCTCTAAGAACGACTTTGCCCAACAATTGTAATGACTTTGCCAACCACTTTTAATCACTAATCCGACCTCTAAAATCGACTTTGCCCAACAATTGTAATGACTTTGCCAACCACTGTTAATCACTTATCCGACCTCTAAAAATGACTTTGCCAACCACTGGTAATGACTTTGCCAACCACTGTTAATAACTAATCCGACCACTAAAAATGACTTTGCCCAAAGATTGTAATGAATTTGCCGACCACAGTTTATCACTTATCCGACCGCTAAAAATGACTTTGCCCAACAATTGAAATGACTTTGCCAACCACTGTTAATCAATTATCCGACCTCTAAAGATGACTGTACCCAACAATTGTAATGAATTTGCGCAACAATTGTAATGACTTTGCCAACCACTGTTAATTGCTTATCCGACCTATAAAAACGACTTTGCCCAACAATTGTAATGACTTTGCCAACCACTATTAATCACTAATCCGACCTCCAAAAATGACTTTGCCCAACAATTGTAATGACTTTACCCAACAATTGTAATAACTTTGCTTACCACTATTAATCACTAATCCGACCTCTAAAAATGACTTTGCCCAACAATTGTAATGACTTTGCCAACCACTGTAAATCACTAATCCGACCACTAAAAATGACTTTGCCTTACAATTGTAATGACTTTGCCAACGACAGTTAATCACTTATCCGACCGCTCAATTGATTATGCCCAACAATTGTAATGAATTTGCCCAACAATTGTAATGACTTTGCCAACCACTGTTAATCACTTATCCGACCTCTAAAAATGACTTTGCCAACCACTGTTAATCACTTATCCGACCTCTAAAAATGACTTTGCCCAACAATTGTAATGACTTTGCCAACCACTGTTAATCACTTATCCGACCTCTAAAAATGACTTTTCAACAACTGGTAATGACTTTGCCAACCACTGTTAATCACTTATCCAAACCCAGAAAAAGACTTTGCCCAACAATTGTAATGACTTTGAAACCACTATTAATCACTAATCCGACCTCCAAAAATGACTTTGCCCAACAATTGTAATGACTTTGCCAACCACTGTTAATCACTTATCCGACCTCTAAAAATGACTTTTCCTTCCACTGGTAATGACTTTGCCAACCACTGCTAATTGCTTATCCGACCTCTAAAAACGACTTTGCCCAACAATTGAAATGACTTTGCCAACCACTTTTAATCACTAATCCGACCTCTAAAATCGACTTTTCCCAACAATTGAAATTACTTTGCCAACCACTTTTAATCACTAATCAGACCTCTAAAAATGACTTTGCCCAACAATTGTAATGACTTTGCCAACCACTATTAATCACTAATCCGACCTCCAAAAATGACTTTGCCCAACAATTGTAATGACTTTGCCAACCACTGTTAATCACTTATCCGACCTCTAAAAATGACTTTGCCCAATAATTGTAAAAACTTTGCCAACCACTGTTAAACACGTATCCGACCTCTAAAAATGACTTTGCCAACCACGGGTAATGACTTTGCCAACCACTGTTAATCACTAATCCGACCACTAAAAATGACTTTGCCCAACAATTGTAATGACTTTGCCAACCACTGTTAATCACTAATCCGACCACTAAAAATGACTTTGCCCTACAATTGTAATGACTTTGCCAACCACAGTTTATCACTTATCAGACCGCTAAAAATGACTTTGCCCAACAATTGTAATGACTGTGCCAACCACTGTTAATCACTAATCCGACCACTAAAAATGATTTTGCCCAACAATTGTAATGACTTTGCCAACGACAGTTAATCACTTATCCGACCGCTCAATTGACTTTGCCCAACAATTGTAATGAATTTGCCTAACAATTGTAATGACTTTGCCAACCACTGTTAATCAATTATCCGACCTCTAAAAATGACTTTGCCCAACAATTGTAATGTTTTTGCCGAACTATTGTAATGACTTTGCCAACCACTGTTAATCACTTATGCGCTCTCTAAAAATGACTTTGCCCAACAACTGGTAATGACTTTGCCAACCACAGTTTATCTCTTATCCGACCGCTAAAAATGACTTTGCCCAACAGTTGTAATGACTGTGCAACCACTGTTAATTGCTTATCCGACCTCTAAAAACAACTTTGCCCAACAATTGTAATGACTTTGCCAACCACTGTTAATCACTTATCCGACCTCTAAAAATGACTTTTCCTACCACTGGTAATGACTTTGCCAACCACTGTTAATTGCTTATCCGACCTCTAAAAACGACTTTGCCCAACAATTGTAATGAATTTGCCAACCACTTTTAATCACTAATCCGACCTTTAAAATCGACTTTGCCCAACAATTGTAATGACTTTGCCAACCACTTTTAATCACTAATCAGACCTCTAAAAATGACTTTGCCCAACAATTGTAATGACTTTGCCAACCACTATTAATCACTTATCCGACCTCCAAAAATGACTTTGCCCAACAATTGTTATGACTTTGCCAACCACTTTTAATCACTAATCAGACCTCTAAAAATGACTTTGCCCAACAATTGTAATGACTTTGCCAACCACTGTTAATCACTAATCCGACCTCTAAAAATGACTTTGCCAACCACTGGTAATGACTTTGCCAACCACTGTTAATCACTAATCCGACCACTAAAAATGACTTTGCACAACAATTGTAATGACTTTGCCAACCACTGTTAATCACTTATCCGACCTCTAAAAATGACTTTGCCGAACAATTGTAATGACTTTGCCAAACACAGTTTATCACTTATCAGACCGCTAAAAATGATTTTGCCCAACAATTGTAATGACTTTGCCAACCACTGTTAATTGCTTATCCGACCTATAAAAACGACTTTGCCCAACAATTGTAATGACTTTGCCAACCACTATTAATCACTAATCCGACCTCCAAAAATGACTTTGCCCAACAATTGTAATGACTTTACCCAACAATTGTAATAACTTTGCTTACCACTATTAATCACTAATCCGACCTCTAAAAATGACTTTGCCCAACAATTGTAATGACTTTGCCAACCACTGTAAATCACTAATCCGACCACTAAAAATGACTTTGCCTTACAATTGTAATGACTTTGCCAACGACAGTTAATCACTTATCCGACCGCTCAATTGATTATGCCCAACAATTGTAATGAATATGCCCAACAATTGTAATGACTTTGCCAACCACTGTTAATCACTTATCCGACCTCTAAAAATGACTTTGCCAACCACTGTTAATCACTTATCCGACCTCTAAAAATGACTTTGCCCAACAATTGTAATGACTTTGTCAACCACTGTTAATCACTTATCCGACCTCTAAAAATGACTTTGCCAACAACTGGTAATGACTTTGCCAACCACTGTTAATCACTTATCCAAACCCAGAAAAAGACTATGCCCAACAATTGTAATGACTTTGCCAACCACTATTAATCACTAATCCGACCTCCAAAAATGACTTTGCCCAACAATTGCAATGACTTTGCCAACCACTGTTAATCACTTATCCGACCTCTAAAAATGACTTTTCCTTCCACTGGTAATGACTTTGCCAACCACTGCTAATTGCTTATCCGACCTCTAAAAACGACTTTTCCCAACAATTGTAATGACTTTGCCAACCACTTTTAATCACTAATCCGACCTCTAAAATCGACTTTTCCCAACAATTGAAATTACTTTGCCAACCACTTTTAATCACTAATCAGACCTCTAAAAATGACTTTGCCCAACAATTGTAATGACTTTGCCAACCACTATTTATCACTAATCCGACCTCCAAAAATGACTTTGCCCAACAATTGTAATGACTTTGCCAACCACTGTTAATCACTTATCCGACCTCTAAAAATGACTTTGCCAACAATTGTAGTGACTTTGCCTAACAATTGTAAAGACTTTGCCAACCACTGGTAATGACTTTGCCAACAATTGTAATGACTTTGCCATCCACTTTTAATTACTATTCCGACCTCTAAAAATGACTTTGCCCAACAATTGTAATGACTTTGCCAACCACTGTTAATCACTAATCCGACCACTAAAAATGACTTTGCCCTACAATTGTAATGACTTTGCCAACCACAGTTTATCACTTATCAGACCGCTAAAAATGACTTTGCCCAACAAATGTAATGACTGTGCCAACCACTGTTAATCACTAATCCGACCACTAAAAATGATTTTGCCCAACAATTGTAATGACTTTGCCAACGACAGTTAATCACTTATCCGACCGCTCAATTAACTTTGCCCAACAATTGTAATGAATTTGCCTAACAATTGTAATGACTTTGCCAACCACTGTTAATCAATTATCCGACCTCTAAAAATGACTTTGCCCAACAATTGTAATGTTTTTGCCTAACTATTGTAATGACTTTGCCAACCACTGTTAATCACTTATGCGACCTCTAAAAATGACTTTGCCCAACAACTGGTAATGACTTTGCCAACCACTGTTAATCACTTATCTGACCTCTAAAAATGACTTTTCCTACCACTGGTAATGACTTTGCCAACCACTGTTAATTGCTTATCCGACCTCTAAAAACGACTTTGCCCAACAATTGTAATGACTTTGCCAACCACTTTTAATCACTAATCCGACCTTTAAAATCGACTTTGCCCAACAATTGTAATGACTTTGCCAACCACTTTTAATCACTAATCAGACCTCTAAAAATGACTTTGCCCAACAATTGTAATGACTTTGCCAACCACTATTAATCACTTATCCGACCTCCAAAAATGACTTTGCCCAACAGTTGTAATGACTTTGCCAACCACTTTTAATCACTAATCAGACCTCTAAAAATGACTTTGCCCAACAATTGTAATGACTTTGCCAACCACTGTTAATCACTTATCCGACCTCTAAAAATGACTTTGCCCAACAATTATAATGTTTTTGCCGAACTATT
Organism: Brachionus asplanchnoidis; assembly: GCA_025491095.1. Lineage (NCBI taxonomy): Eukaryota > Metazoa > Rotifera > Eurotatoria > Ploima > Brachionidae > Brachionus > Brachionus asplanchnoidis. The sequence continues at coordinate 74,934 of JAILYF010000049.1, read as the reverse complement.
GTAATGACTTTGCCAACCACTGTTAATCACTTATGCGACCTCTAAAAATGACTTTGCCCAACAACTGGTAATGACTTTGCCAACCACTGTTAATCACTTATCTGACCTCTAAAAATGACTTTTCCTACCACTGGTAATGACTTTGCCAACCACTGTTAATCACTTATCTGACCTCTAAAAATGACTTTTCCTACCACTGGTAATGACTTTGCCAACCACTGTTAATTGCTTATCCGACCTCTAAAAACGACTTTGCCCAACAATTGTAATGACTTTGCCAACCACTTTTAATCACTAATCCGACCTTTAAAATCGACTTTGCCCAACAATTGTAATGACTTTGCCAACCACTTTTAATCACTAATCAGACCTCTAAAAATGACTTTGCCCAACAATTGTAATGACTTTGCCAACCACTATTAATCACTTATCCGACCTCCAAAAATGACTTTGCCCAACAGTTGTAATGACTTTGCCAACCACTTTTAATCACTAATCAGACCTCTAAAAATGACTTTGCCCAACAATTGTAATGACTTTGCCAACCACTGTTAATCACTTATCCGACCTCTAAAAATGACTTTGCCCAACAATTATAATGTTTTTGCCGAACTATTGTAATGACTTTGCCAACCACTGTTAATCACTTATGCGACCTCTAAAAATGACTTTGCCCAACAACTGGTAATGACTTTGCCAACCACTGTTAATCACTTATCTGACCTCTAAAAATGACTTTTCCTACCACTGGTAATGACTTTGCCAACCACTGTTAATTGCTTATCCGACCTCTAAAAACGACTTTGCCCAACAATTGTAATGACTTTGCCAACCACTTTTAATCACTAATCCGACCTTTAAAATCGACTTTGCCCAACAATTGTAATGACTTTGCCAACCACTTTTAATCACTAATCAGACCTCTAAAAATGACTTTGCCCAACAATTGTAATGACTTTGCCAACCACTATTAATCACTTATCCGACCTCCAAAAATGACTTTGCCCAACAGTTGTAATGACTTTGCCAACCACTTTTAATCACTAATCAGACCTCTAAAAATGACTTTGCCCAACAATTGTAATGACTTTGCCAACCACTATTAATCACTTATCCGACCTCCAAAAATGACTTTGCCCAACAGTTGTAATGACTTTGCCAACCACTTTTAATCACTAATCAGACCTCTAAAAATGACTTTACCCAACAATTGTAATGACTTTGCCAACTACTTTTAATCACTAATCCGACCTTTAAAATCGACTTTGCCCAACAATTGTAATGACTTTGCCAACCACTTTTAATCACTAATCAGACCTCTAAAAATGACTTTGCCCAACAATTGTAATGACTTTGCCAACCACTATTAATCACTTATCCGACCTCCAAAAATGACTTTGCCCAACAGTTGTAATGACTTTGCCAACCACTGTTAATCACTAATCCGACCACTAAAAATGATTTTGCCCAACAATTGTAATGACTTTGCCAACGACAGTTAATCACTTATCCGACCGCTCAATTGACTTTGCCCAACAATTGTAATGAATTTGCCTAACAATTGTAATGACTTTGCCAACCACTGTTAATCAATTATCCGACCTCTAAAAATGACTTTGCCCAACAATTGTAATGTTTTTGCCGAACTATTGTAATGACTTTGCCAACCACTGTTAATCACTTATGCGACCTCTAAAAATCACTTTTCCTACCACTGGTAATGACTTTGCCAACCACTGTTAATTGCTTATCCGACCTCTAAAAACGACTTTGCCCAACAAGTGTAATGACTTTGCCAACCACTTTTAATCACTAATCCGACCTTTAAAATCGACTTTGCCCAACAATTGTAATGACTTTGCCAACCACTTTTAATCACTAATCAGACCTCTAAAAATGACTTTGCCCAACAATTGTAATGACTTTGCCAACCACTATTAATCACTTATCCGACCTCCAAAAATGACTTTGCCCAACAGTTGTAATGACTTTGCCAACCACTTTTAATCACTAATCAGACCTCTAAAAATGACTTTGCCCAACAATTGTAATGACTTTGCCAACCACTGTTAATCACTTATCCGACCTCTAAAAATGACTTTGCCAACCACTGGTAATGACTTTGCCAACCACTGTTAATCACTAATCCGACCACTAAAAATGACTATGCCCAACAATTGTAATGACTTTGCCAACCACTATTAATCACTAATCCGAGCTCCAAAAATGACTTTTCCCAACAATTGTAATGACTTTGCCAACCACTGTTAATCACTTATCCGACCTCTAAAAATTACTTTTCCTACCACTGGTAATGACTTTGCCAACCACTGTTAATCACTAATCCGACCTCTAAAATCGACTTTGCCCAACAATTGTAATGACTTTGCCAACCACTGTTAATCACTAATCCGACCTCCAAAAATGACTTTGCCCAACAATTGTAATGACTTTACCCAACAATCGTAATAACTTTGCTTACCACTATTAATCACTAATCCGACCTCTAAAAATGACTTTGCCCAACAATTGTAATGACTTTGCCAACCACTGTAAATCACTAATCCGACCACTAAAAATGACTTTGCCTTACAATCGTAATGACTTTGCCAACGACAGTAAATCACTTTTCCGACCGCTCAATTGATTATGCCCAACAATTGTAATGAATTTGCCCAACAATTGTAATGACTTTGCCAACCACTGTTAATCACTTATCCGACCTCTAAAAATGACTTTGCCCAACAATTGTAATGACTTTGCCAACCACTGTTAATCACTTATCCGACCTCTAAAAATGACTTTTCCTTCCACTGGTAATGACTTTGCCAACCACTGCTAATTGCTTATCCGACCTCTAAAAACGACTTTTCCCAACAATTGTAATGACTTTGCCAACCACTATTAATCACTAATCCGACCTCTAAAATCGACTTTTCCCAACAATTGTAATTACTTTGCCAACCACTTTTAATCACTAATCAGACCTCTAAAAATGACTTTGCCCAACAATTGTTATGACTTTGCCAACCACTATTAATCACTAATCCGACCTCCAAAAATGACTTTGCCAACCACTGTTAATCACTTATCCGACCTCTAAAAATGACTTTGCCAACAATTGTAGTGACTTTGCCTAACAATTGTAAAGACTTTGCCAACCACTGGTAATGACTTTGCCAACAATTGTAATGACTTTGCCATCCACTTTTAATCACTATTCCGACCTCTAAAAATGACTTTGCCCAACAATTGTAATGACTTTGCCAACCACTGTTAATCACTAATCCGACCACTAAAAATGACTTTGCCCTACAATTGTAATGACTTTGCCAACCACAGTTTATCACTTATCAGACCGCTAAAAATGACTTTGCCCAACAATTGTAATGACTGTGCCAACCACTGTTAATCACTAATCCGACCACTAAAAATGATTTTGCCCAACAATTTAAATGACTTTGCCAACGACAGTTAATCACTTATCCGACCGCTCAATTGACTTTGCCCAACAATTGTAATGAATTTGCCTAACAATTGTAATGACTTTGCCAACCACTGTTAATCAATTATCCGACCTCTAAAAATGACTTTGCCCAACAATTGTAATGTTTTTGCCGAACTATTGTAATGACTTTGCCAACCACTGTTAATCACTTATGCGACCTCTAAAAATGACTTTGCCCAACAACTGGTAATGACTTTGCCAACCACTGTTAATCACTTATCTGACCTCTAAAAATGACTTTTCCTACCACTGGTAATGACTTTGCCAACCACTGTTAATTGCTTATCCGACCTCTAAAAACGACTTTGCCCAACAATTGTAATGACTTTGCCAACCACTTTTAATCACTAATCCGACCTTTAAAATCGACTTTGCCCAACAATTGTAATGACTTTGCCAACCACTATTAATCACTTATCCGACCTCCAAAAATGACTTTGCCCAACAGTTGTAATGACTTTGCCAACCACTTTTAATCACTAATCAGACCTCTAAAAATGACTTTGCCCAACAATTGTAATGACTTTGCCAACCACTGTTAATCACTTATCCGACCTCTAAAAATGACTTTGCCCAACAATTGTAATGTTTTTGCCGAACTATTGTAATGACTTTGCCAACCACTGTTAATCACTTATGCGACCTCTAAAAATGACTTTGCCCAACAACTGGTAATGACTTTGCCAACCACTGTTAATCACTTATCTGACCTCTAAAAATGACTTTTCCTACCACTGGTAATGACTTTGCCAACCACTGTTAATTGCTTATCCGACCTCTAAAAACGACTTTGCCCAACAATTGTAATGACTTTGCCAACCACTTTTAATCACTAATCCGACCTTTAAAATCGACTTTGCCCAACAATTGTAATGACTTTGCCAACCACTTTTAATCACTAATCAGACCTCTAAAAATGACTTTGCCCAACAATTGTAATGACTTTGCCAACCACTATTAATCACTTATCCGACCTCCAAAAATGACTTTGCCCAACAGTTGTAATGACTTTGCCAACCACTTTTAATCACTAATCAGACCCCTAAAAATGACTTTGCCCAACAATTGTAATGACTTTGCCAACCACTGTTAATCACTTATCCGACCTCTAAAAATGACTTTGCCCAACAATTGTAATGTTTTTGCCGAACTATTGTAATGACTTTGCCAACCACTGTTAATCACTTATGCGACCTCTAAAAATGACTTTGCCCAACAACTGGTAATGACTTTGCCAACCACTGTTAATCACTTATCTGACCTCTAAAAATGACTTTTCCTACCACTGGTAATGACTTTGCCAACCACTGTTAATTGCTTATCCGACCTCTAAAAACGACTTTGCCCAACAATTGTAATGACTTTGCCAACCACTTTTAATCACTAATCCGACCTTTAAAATCGACTTTGCCCAACAATTGTAATGACTTTGCCAACCACTTTTAATCACTAATCAGACCTCTAAAAATGACTTTGCCCAACAATTGTAATGACTTTGCCAACCACTACTAATCACTTATCCGACCTCCAAAAATGACTTTGCCCAACAGTTGTAATGACTTTGCCAACCACTTTTAATCACTAATCAGACCTCTAAAAATGACTTTGCCCAACAATTGTAATGACTTTGCCAGCCACTATTAATCACTTATCCGACCTCCAAAAATGACTTTGCCCAACAGTTGTAATGACTTTGCTAACCACTTTTAATCACTAATCAGACCTCTAAAAATGACTTTACCCAACAATTGTAATGACTTTGCCAACCACTTTTAATCACTAATCCGACCTTTAAAATCGACTTTGCCCAACAATTGTAATGACTTTGCCAACCACTTTTAATCACTAATCAGACCTCTAAAAATGACTTTGCCCAACAATTGTAATGACTTTGCCAACCACTATTAATCACTTATCCGACCTCTAAAAATGACTTTGCCCAACAGTTGTAATGACTTTGGCAACCACTTTTAATCACTAATCCGACCACTAAAAATGATTTTGCCCAACAATTGTAATGACTTTGCCAACGACAGTTAATCACTTATCCGACCGCTCAATTGACTTTGTCCAACAATTGTAATGAATTTGCCTAACAATTGTAATGACTTTGCCAACCACTGTTAATCAATTATCCGACCTCTAAAAATGACTTTGCCCAACAATTGTAATGTTTTTGCCGAACTATTGTAATGACTTTGCCGACCACTGTTAATCACTTATGCGACCTCTAAAAATGACTTTGCCCAACAACTGGTAATGACTTTGCCAACCACTGTTAATCACTTATCTGACCTCTAAAAATCACTTTTCCTACCACTGGTAATGACTTTGCCAACCACTGTTAATTGCTTACCCGACCTCTAAAAACGACTTTGCCCAACAATTGTAATGACTTTGCCAACCACTTTTAATCACTAATCCGACCTTTAAAATCGACTTTGCCCAACAATTGTAATGACTTTGCCAACCACTTTTAATCACTAATCAGACCTCTAAAAATGACTTTGCCCAACAATTGTAATGACTTTGCCAACCACTATTAATCACTTATCCGACCTCCAAAAATGACTTTGCCCAACAGTTGTAATGACTTTGCCAACCACTTTTAATCACTAATCAGACCTCTAAAAATGACTTTGCCAACCACTGTTAATCACTTATCCGACCTCTAAAAATGACTTTGCCAACCACTGGTAATGACTTTGCCAACCACTGTTAATCACTAATCCGACCACTAAAAATGACTATGCCCAACAATTGTAATGACTTTGCCAACCACTATTAATCACTAATCCGAGCTCCAAAAATGACTTTTCCCAACAATTGTAATGACTTTGCCCACCACTGTTAATCACTTATCCGACCTCTAAAAATTACTTTTCCTACCACTGGTAATGACTTTGCCAACCACTGTTAATCACTAATCCGACCTCTAAAATCGACTTTGCCCAACAATTGTAATGACTTTGCCAACCACTGTTAATCACTAATCCGACCTCCAAAAATGACTTTGCCCAACAATTGTAATGACTTTACCCAACAATTGTAATAACTTTGCTTACCACTTTTAATCACTAATCCGACCTCTAAAAATGACTTTGCCCAACAATTGTAATGACTTTGCCAACCACTGTAAATCACTAATCCGACCACTAAAAATGACTTTGCCTTACAATTGTAATGACTTTGCCAACGACAGTAAATCACTTATCCGACCGCTCAATTGATTATGCCCAACAATTGTAATGAATTTGCCCAACAATTGTAATGACTTTGCCAACCACTGTTAATCACTTATCCGACCTCTAAAAATGACTTTGCCAACCACTGTTAATCACTTATCCGACCTCTAAAAATGACTTTGCCAACAACTGGTAATGACTTTGCCAACCACTGTTAATCACTTATCCAAACCCAGAAAAAGACTTTGCCCAACAATTGTAATGACTTTGCCAACCACTATTAATCACTAATCCGACCTCCAAAAATGACTTTGCCCAACAATTGTAATGACTTTGCCAACCACTGTTAATCACTTATCCGACCTCTAAAAATGACTTTTCCTTCCACTGGTAATGACTTTGCCAACCACTGCTAATTGCTTATCCGACCTCCAAAAATGACTTTGCCCAACAATTGTAATGACTTTACCCAACAATTGTAATAACTTTGCTTACCACTATTAATCACCAATCCGACCTCTAAAAATGACTTTGCCCAACAATTGTAATGACTTTGCCAACCACTGTAAATCACTAATCCGACCACTAAAAATGACTTTGCCTTACAATTGTAATGACTTTGCCAACGACAGTAAATCACTTATCCGACCGCTCAATTGATTATGCCCAACAATTGTAATGAATTTGCCCAACAATTGTAATGACTTTGCCAACCACTGTTAATCACTTATCCGACCTCTAAAAATGACTTTGCCAACCACTGTTAATCACTTATCCGACCTCTAAAAATGACTTTGCCAACAACTGGTAATGACTTTGCCAACCACTGTTAATCACTTATCCAAACCCAGAAAAAGACTTTGCCCAACAATTGTAATGACTTTGCCAACCACTATTAATCACTAATCCGACCTCCAAAAATGACTTTGCCCAACAATTGTAATGACTTTGCCAACCACTGTTAATCACTTATCCGACCTCTAAAAATGACTTTTCCTTCCACTGGTAATGACTTTGCCAACCACTGCTAATTGCTTATCCGACCTCTAAAAACGACTTTGCCCAACAATTGTAATGACTTTGCCAACCACTTTTAATCACTAATCAGACCTCTAAAAATGACTTTGCCAACCACTGTTAATCACTTATCCGACCTCTAAAAATGACTTTGCCAACCACTGGTAATGACTTTGCCAACCACTGTTAATCACTAATCCGACCACTAAAAATGACTATGCCCAACAATTGTAATGACTTTGCCAACCACTATTAATCACTAATCCGAGCTCCAAAAATGACTTTTCCCAACAATTGTAATGACTTTGCCAACCACTGTTAATCACTTATCCGACCTCTAAAAATTACTTTTCCTACCACTGGTAATGACTTTGCCAACCACTGTTAATCACTAATCCGACCTCTAAAATCGACTTTGCCCAACAATTGTAATGACTTTGCCAACCACTGTTAATCACTAATCCGACCTCCAAAAATGACTTTGCCCAACAATTGTAATGACTTTACCCAACAATTGTAATAACTTTGCTTACCACTTTTAATCACTAATCCGACCTCTAAAAATGACTTTGCCCAACAATTGTAATGACTTTGCCAACCACTGTAAATCACTAATCCGACCACTAAAAATGACTTTGCCTTACAATTGTAATGACTTTGCCAACGACAGTAAGTCACTTATCCGACCGCTCAATTGATTATGCCCAACAATTGTAATGAATTTGCCCAACAATTGTAATGACTTTGCCAACCACTGTTAATCACTTATCCGACCTCTAAAAATGACTTTGCCAACCACTGTTAATCACTTATCCGACCTCTAAAAATGACTTTGCCAACAACTGGTAATGACTTTGCCAACCACTGTTAATCACTTATCCAAACCCAGAAAAAGACTTTGCCCAACAATTGTAATGACTTTGCCAACCACTATTAATCACTAATCCGACCTCCAAAAATGACTTTGCCCAACAATTGTAATGACTTTGCCAACCACTGTTAATCACTTATCCGACCTCTAAAAATGACTTTTCCTTCCACTGGTAATGACTTTGCCAACCACTGCTAATTGCTTATCCGACCTCCAAAAATGACTTTGCCCAACAATTGTAATGACTTTACCCAACAATTGTAATAACTTTGCTTACCACTATTAATCACTAATCCGACCTCTAAAAATGACTTTGCCCAACAATTGTAATGACTTTGCCAACCACTGTAAATCACTAATCCGACCACTAAAAATGACTTTGCCTTACAATTGTAATGACTTTGCCAACGACAGTAAATCACTTATCCGACCGCTCAATTGATTATGCCCAACAATTGTAATGAATTTGCCCAACAATTGTAATGACTTTGCCAACCACTGTTAATCACTTATCCGACCTCTAAAAATGACTTTGCCAACCACTGTTAATCACTTATCCGACCTCTAAAAATGACTTTGCCAACAACTGGTAATGACTTTGCCAACCACTGTTAATCACTTATCCAACCCAGAAAAAGACTTTGCCCAACAATTGTAATGACTTTGCCAACCACTATTAATCACTAATCCGACCTCCAAAAATGACTTTGCCCAACAATTGTAATGACTTTGCCAACCACTGTTAATCACTTATCCGACCTCTAAAAATGACTTTTCCTTCCACTGGTAATGACTTTGCCAACCACTGCTAATTGCTTATCCGACCTCTAAAAACGACTTTGCCCAACAATTGTAATGACTTTGCCAACCACTTTTAATCACTAATCCGACCTCTAAAATCGACTTTTCCCAACAATTGTAATTACTTTGCCAACCACTTTTAATCACTAATCAGACCTCTAAAAATGACTTTGCCCAACAATTGTAATGACTTTGCCAACCACTATTAATCACTAATCCGACCTCCAAAAATGACTTTGCCCAACAATTGTAATGACTTTGCCAACCACTGTTAATCACTTATCCGACCTCTAAAAATGACTTTGCCAACAATTGTAGTGACTTTGCCTAACAATTGTAAAGACTTTGCCAACCACTGGTAATGACTTTGCCAACAATTGTAATGACTCTGCCATCCACTTTTAATCACTATTCCGACCTCTAAAAATGACTTTGCCCAACAATTGTAATGATTTTACCCAACAATTGTAATAACTTTGCTTACCACTATTAATCACTAATCCGACCTCTAAAAATGACTTTGCCCAACAATTGTAATGACTTTGCCAACCACTGTAAATCACTAATCCGACCACTAAAAATGACTTTGCCTTACAATTGTAATGACTTTGCCAACGACAGTAAATCACTTATCCGACCGCTCAATTGATTATGCCCAACAATTGTAATGAATTTGCCCAACAATTGTAATGACTTTGCCAACCACTGTTAATCACTTATCCGACCTCTAAAAATGACTTTGCCAACCACTGTTAATCACTTATCCGACCTCTAAAAATGACTTTGCCAACAACTGGTAATGACTTTGCCAACCACTGTTAATCACTTATCCAAACCCAGAAAAAGACTTTGCCCAACAATTGTAATGACTTTGCCAACCACTATTAATCACTAATCCGACCTCCAAAAATGACTTTGCCCAACAATTGTAATGACTTTGCCAACCACTGTTAATCACTTATCCGACCCCTAAAAATGACTTTTCCTTCCACTGGTAATGACTTTGCCAACCACTGCTAATTGCTTATCCGACCTCTAAAAACGACTTTGCCCAACAATTGTAATGACTTTGCCAACCACTTTTAATCACTAATCCGACCTCTAAAATCGACTTTTCCCAACAATTGTAATTACTTTGCCAACCACTTTTAATCACTAATCAGACCTCTAAAAATGACTTTGCCCAACAATTGTAATGACTTTGCCAACCACTATTAATCACTAATCCGACCTCCAAAAATGACTTTGCCCAACAATTGTAATGACTTTGCCAACCACTGTTAATCACTTATCCGACCTCTAAAAATGACTTTGCCAACAATTGTAGTGACTTTGCCTAACAATTGTAAAGACTTTGCCAACCACTGGTAATGACTTTGCCAACAATTGTAATGACTCTGCCATCCACTTTTAATCACTATTCCGACCTCTAAAAATGACTTTGCCCAACAATTGTAATGACTTTGCCAACCACTGTTAATCACTAATCCGACCACTAAAAATGACTTTGCCCTACAATTGTAATGACTTTGCCAACCACAGTTTATCACTTATCAGGCCGCTAAAAATGACTTTGCCCAACAATTGTAATGACTGTGCCAACCACTGTTAATCACTAATCCGACCACTAAAAATGATTTTGCCCAACAATTGTAATGACTTTGCCAACGACAGTTAATCACTTATCCGACCGTTCAATTGACTTTGCCCAACAATTGTAATAAATTTGCCTAACAATTGTAATGACTTTGCCAACCACTGTTAATCAATTATCCGACCTCTAAAAATGACTTTGCCCAACAATTGTAATGTTTTCGCCGAACTATTGTAATGACTTTTCCAACCACTGTTAATCACTTATGCGACCTCTAAAAATGACTTTGCCCAACAACTGGTAATGACTTTGCCAACCACTGTTAATCACTTATCTGACCTCTAAAAATGACTTTTCCTACCACTGGTAATGACTTTGCCAACCACTGTTAATTGCTTATCCGACCTCTAAAAACGACTTTGCCCAACAATTGTAATGACTTTGCCAACCACTTTTAATCACTAATCCGACCTTTAAAATCGACTTTGCCCAACAATTGTAATGACTTTGCCAACCACTTTTAATCACTAATCAGACCTCTAAAAATGACTTTGCCCAACAATTGTAATGACTTTGCCAACCACTGTTAATCACTTATCCGACCTCTAAAAATGACACAGCCCAACAATTGTAATGTTTTTGCCGAACTATTGTAATGACTTTGCCAACCACTGTTAATCACTTATGCGACCTCTAAAAATGACTTTGCCCAACAACTGGTAATGACTTTGCCAACCACTGTTAATCACTTATCTGACCTCTAAAAATGACTTTTCCTACCACTGGTAATGACTTTGCCAACCACTGTTAATTGCTTATCCGACCTCTAAAAACGACTTTGCCCAACAATTGTAATGACTTTGCCAACCACTTTTAATCACTAATCCGACCTTTAAAATCGACTTTGCCCAACAATTGTAATGACTTTGCCAACCACTTTTAATCACTAATCAGACCTCTAAAAATGACTTTGCCCAACAATTGTAATGACTTTGCCAACCACTATTAATCACTTATCCGACCTCCAAAAATGACTTTGCCCAACAGTTGTAATGACTTTGCCAACCACTTTTAATCACTAATCAGACCTCTAAAAATGACTTTGCCCAACAATTGTAATGACTTTGCCAACCACTGTTAATCACTTATCCGACCTCTAAAAATGACTTTGCCCAACAATTGTAATGTTTTTGCCGAACTATTGTAATGACCTTGCCAACCACTGTTAATCACTTATGCGACCTCTAAAAATGACTTTGCCCAACAACTGGTAATGACTTTGCCAACCACTGTTAATCACTTATCTGACCTCTAAAAATGACTTTTCCTACCACTGGTAATGACTTTGCCAACCACTGTTAATTGCTTATCCGACCTCTAAAAACGACTTTGCCCAACAATTGTAATGACTTTGCCAACCACTGTTAATCACTTATCCGACCTCTAAAAATGACTTTGCCCAACAATTGTAATGTTTTTGCCGAACTATTGTAATGACTTTGCCAACCACTGTTAATCACTTATGCGACCTCTAAAAATGACTTTGCCCAACAACTGGTAATGACTTTGCCAACCACTGTTAATCACTTATCTGACCTCTAAAAATGACTTTTCCTACCACTGGTAATGACTTTGCCAACCACTGTTAATTGCTTATCCGACCTCTAAAAACGACTTTGCCCAACAATTGTAATGACTTTGCCAACCACTGTTAATCACTTATCCGACCTCTAAAAATGACTTTGCCCAACAACTGGTAATGACTTTGCCAACCACTGTTAATCACTTATCTGACCTCTAAAAATGACTTTTCCTACCACTGGTAATGACTTTGCCAACCACTGTTAATTGCTTATCCGACCTCTAAAAACGACTTTGCCAAACAATTGTAATGACTTTGCCAACCACTTTTAATCACTAATCCGACCTTTAAAATCGACTTTGCCCAACAATTGTAATGACTTTGCCAACCACTTTTAATCACTAATCAGACCTCTAAAAATGACTTTGCCCAACAATTGTAATGACTTTGCCAACCACTGTAAATCACTAATCCGACCACTAAAAATGACTTTGCCTTACAATTGTAATGACTTTGCCAACGACAGTTAATCACTTATCCGACCGCTCAATTGATTATGCCCAACAATTGTAATGAATTTGCCCAACAATTGTAATGACTTTGCCAACCACTGTTAATCACTTATCCGACCTCTAAAAATGACTTTGCCAACCACTGTTAATCACTTATCCGACCTCTAAAAATGACTTTGCCAACAACTGGTAATGACTTTGCCAACCACTGTTAATCACTTATCCAAACCCAGAAAAAGACTTTGCCCAACAATTGTAATGACTTTGCCAACCACTATTAATCACTAATCCGACCTCCAAAAATGACTTTGCCCAACAATTGTAATGACTTTGCCAACCACTGTTAATCACTTATCCGACCTCTAAAAATGACTTTTCCTTCCACTGGTAATGACTTTGCCAACCACTGCTAATTGCTTATCCGACCTCTAAAAACGACTTTGCCCAACAATTGTAATGACTTTGCCAACCACTTTTAATCACTAATCCGACCTCTAAAATCGACTTTTCCCAACAATTGTAATTACTTTGCCAACCACTTTTAATCACTAATCAGACCTCTAAAAATGACTTTGCCCAACAATTGTAATGACTTTGCCAACCACTTTTAATCACTAATCCGACCTCTAAAATCGACTTTTCCCAACAATTGTAATTACTTTGCCAACCACTTTTAATCACTAATCAGACCTCTAAAAATGACTTTGCCCAACAATTGTAATGACTTTGCCAACCACTATTAATCACTAATCCGACCTCCAAAAATGACTTTGCCCAACAATTGTAATGACTTTGCCAACCACTGTTAATCACTTATCCGACCTCTAAAAATGACTTTGCCAACAATTGTAGTGACTTTGCCTAACAATTGTAAAGACTTTGCCAACCACTGGTAATGACTTTGCCAACAATTGTAATGACTTTGCCATCCACTTTTAATCACTATTCCGACCTCTAAAAATGACTTTGCCCAACAATTGTAATGACTTTGCCAACCACTGTTAATCACTTATCCGACCACTAATAATGACTTTGCCCTACAATTGTAATGACTTTGCCAACCACAGTTTATCACTTATCAGACCGCTAAAAATGACTTTGCCCAACAATTGTAATGACTGTGCCAACCACTGTTAATCACTAATCCGACCACTAAAAATGATTTTGCCCAACAATTGTAATGACTTTGCCAACGACAGTTAATCACTTATCCGACCGCTCAATTGACTTTGCCCAACAATTGTAATGAATTTGCCTAACAATTGTAATGACTTTGCCAACCACTGTTAATCAATTATCCGACCTCTAAAAATGACTTTGCCCAACAATTGTAATGTTTTTGCCGAACTATTGTAATGACTTTGCCAACCACTGTTAATCACTTATGCGACCTCTAAAAATGACTTTGCCCAACAACTGGTAATGACTTTGCCAACCACTGTTAATCACTTATCTGACCACTAAAAATGACTTTTCCTACCACTGGTAATGACTTTGCCAGCCACTGTTAATTGCTTATCCGACCTCTAAAAACGACTTTGCTCAACAATTGTAATGACTTTGCCAACCACTTTTAATCACTAATCCGACCTTTAAAAATCGACTTTGCCCAACAATTGTAATGACTTTGCCAACCACTTTTAATCACTAATCAGACCTCTAAAAATGACTTTGCCCAACAATTGTAATGACTTTGCCAACCACTATTAATCACTTATCCGACCTCCAAAAATGACTTTGCCCAACAGTTGTAATGACTTTGCCAACCACTTTTAATCACTAATCAGACCTCTAAAAATGACTTTGCCCAACAATTGTAATGACTTTGCCAACCACTGTTAATCACTTATCCGACCTCTAAAAATGACTTTGCCCAACAATTGTAATGTTTTTGCCGAACTATTGTAATGACTTTGCCAACCACTGTTAATCACTTATGCGACCTCTAAAAATGACTTTGCCCAACAACTGGTAATGACTTTGCCAACCACTGTTAATCACTTATCTGACCTCTAAAAATGACTTTTCCTACCACTGGTAATGACTTTGCCAACCACTGTTAATTGCTTATCCGACCTCTAAAAACGACTTTGCCCAACAATTGTAATGACTTTGCCAACCACTTTTAATCACTAATCCGACCTTTAAAATCGACTTTGCCCAACAATTGTAATGACTTTGCCAACCACTTTTAATCACTAATCAGACCTCTAAAAATGACTTTGCCCAACAATTGTAATGACTTTGCCAACCACTGTTAATCACTTATCCGACCTCCAAAAATGACTTTGCCCAACATTTGAAATGACTTTGCCAACCACTTTTAATCACCAATCAGACCTCTAAAAATGACTTTGCCCAACAATTGTAATGACTTTGCCAACCACTGTTAATCACTTATCCGACCTCTAAAAATGACTTTGCCCAACAATTGTAATGTTTTTGCCGAACTATTGTAATGACTTTGCCAACCACTGTTAATCACTTATGCGACCTCTAAAAATGACTTTGCCCAACAACTGGTAATGACTTTGCCAACCACTGTTAATCACTTATCTGACCTCTAAAAATGACTTTTCCTACCACTGGTAATGACTTTGCCAACCACTGTTAATTGCTTATCCGACCTCTAAAAACGACTTTGCCCAACAATTGTAATGACTTTGCCAACCACTTTTAATCACTAATCCGGCCTTTAAAATCGACTTTGCCCAACAATTGTAATGACTTTGCCAACCACTTTTAATCACTAATCAGACCTCTAAAAATGACTTTGCCCAACAATTGTAATGACTTTGCCAACCACTATTAATCACTTATCCGACCTCCAAAAATGACTTTGCCCAACAGTTGTAATGACTTTGCCAACCACTTTTAATCACTAATCAGACCTCTAAAAATGACTTTACCCAACAACTGGTAATGACTTTGCCAACCACTGTTAATCACTTATCTGACCACTAAAAATGACTTTTCCTACCACTGGTAATGACTTTGCCAACCACTGTTAATTGCTTATCCGACCTCTAAAAACGACTTTGCCCAACAATTGTAATGACTTTGCCAACCACTTTTAATCACTAATCCGACCTTTAAAATCGACTTTGCCCAACAATTGTAATGACTTTGCCAACCACTTTTAATCACTAATCAGACCTCTAAAAATGACTTTGCCCAACAATTGTAATGACTTTGCCAACCACTATTAATCACTTATCCGACCTCCAAAAATGACTTTGCCCAACAGTTGTAATGACTTTGCCAACCACTGTTAATCACTTATGCGACCTCTAAAAATGACTTTGCCCAACAACTGGTAATGACTTTGCCAACCACTGTTAATCACTTATCTGACCTCTAAAAATGACTTTTCCTACCACTGGTTATGACTTTGCCAACCACTGTTAATTGCTTATCCGACCTCTAAAAACGACTTTGCCCAACAATTGTAATGACTTTGCCAACCACTTTTAATCACTAATCCGACCTTTAAAATCGACTTTGCCCAACAATTGTAATGACTTTGCCAACCACTTTTAATCACTAATCAGACCTCTAAAAATGACTTTGCCCAACAATTGTAATGACTTTGCCCACCACTATTAATCACTTATCCGACCTCCAAAAATGACTTTGCCCAACATTTGTAATGACTTTGCCAACCACTTTTAATCACCAATCAGACCTCTAAAAATGACTTTGCCCAACAATTGTAATGACTTTGCCAACCACTGTTAATCACTTATCCGACCTCTAAAAATGACTTTGCCCAACAATTGTAATGTTTTTGCCGAACTATTGTAATGACTTTGCCAACCACTGTTAATCACTTATGCGACCTCTAAAAATGACTTTGCCCAACAACTGGTAATGACTTTGCCAACCACTGTTAATCACTTATCTGACCTCTAAAAATGACTTTTCCTACCACTGGTAATGACTTTGCCAACCACTGTTAATTGCTTATCCGACCTCTAAAAACGACTTTGCCCAACAATTGTAATGACTTTGCCAACCACTTTTAATCACTAATCCGACCTTTAAAATCGACTTTGCCCAACAATTGTAATGACTTTGCCAACCACTTTTAATCACTAATCAGACCTCTAAAAATGACTTTGCCCAACAATTGTAATGACTTTGCCAACCACTATTAATCACTTATCCGACCTCCAAAAATGACTTTGCCCAACAGTTGTAATGACTTTGCCAACCACTTTTAATCACTAATCAGACCTTTAAAAATGACTTTGCCCAACAATTGTAATGACTTTGCCAACCACTATTAATCACTTATCCGACCTCCAAAAATGACTTTGCCCAACAGTTGTAATGACTTTGCCAACCACTTTTAATCACTAATCAGACCTCTAAAAATGACTTTACCCAACAACTGGTAATGACTTTGCCAACCACTGTTAATCACTTATCTGACCACTAAAAATGACTTTTCCTACCACTGGTAATGACTTTGCCAACCACTGTTAATTGCTTATCCGACCTCTAAAAACGACTTTGCCCAACAATTGTAATGACTTTGCCAACCACTTTTAATCACTAATCCGACCTTTAAAATCGACTTTGCACAACAATTGTAATGACTTTGCCAACCACTTTTAATCACTAATCAGACCTCTAAAAATGACTTTGCCCAACAATTGTAATGACTTTGCCAACCACTATTAATCACTTATCCGACCTCCAAAAATGACTTTGCCCAACAGTTGTAATGACTTTGCCAACCACTTTTAATCACTAATCAGACCTCTAAAAATGACTTTGCCCAACAATTGTAATGACTTTGCCAACCACTGTTAATCACTTATCCGACCTCTAAAAGTGACTTTGCCCAACAATTGTAATGACTTTGCCAACCACTATTAATCACTTATCCGACCTCCAAAAATGACTTTGCCCAACAGTTGTAATGACTTTGCCAACCACTGTTAATCACTTATGCGACCTCTAAAAATGACTTTGCCCAACAACTGGTAATGACTTTGCCAACCACTGTTAATCACTTATCTGACCACTAAAAATGACTTTTCCTACCACTGGTAATGACTTTGCCAACCACTGTTAATTGCTTATCCGACCTCTAAAAACGACTTTGCCCAACAATTGTAATGACTTTGCCAACCACTTTTAATCACTAATCCGACCTTTAAAATCGACTTTGCCCAACAATTGTAATGACTTTGCCAACCACTTTTAATCACTAATCAGACCTCTAAAAATGACTTTGCCCAACAATTGTAATGACTTTGCCAACCACTATTAATCACTTATCCGACCTCCAAAAATGACTTTGCCCAACAGTTGTAATGACTTTGCCAACCACTTTTAATCACTAATCAGACCTCTAAAAATGACTTTGCCCAACAATTGTAATGACTTTGCCAACCACTATTAATCACTTATCCGACCTCCAAAAATGACTTTGCCCAACAGTTGTAATGACTTTGCCAACCACTATTAATCACTTATCCGACCTCCAAAAATGACTTTGCCCAACAGTTGTAATGACTTTGCCAACCACTTTTAATCACTAATCAGACCTCTAAAAATGACTTTGCCCAACAACTGGTAATGACTTTGCCAACCACTGTTAATCACTTATCTGACCTCTAAAAATGACTTTTCCTACCACTGGTAATGACTTTGCCAACCACTGTTAATTGCTTATCCGACCTCTAAAAACGACTTTGCCCAACAATTGTAATGACTTTGCCAACCACTTTTAATCACTAATCCGACCTTTAAAATCGACTTTGCCCAACAATTGTAATGACTTTGCCAACCACTTTTAATCACTAATCAGACCTCTAAAAATGACTTTGCCCAACAATTGTAATGACTTTGCCAACCACTATTAATCACTTATCCGACCTCCAAAAATGACTTTGCCCAACAGTTGTAATGACTTTGCCAACCACTTTTAATCACTAATCAGACCTTTAAAAATGACTTTGCCCAACAATTGTAATGACTTTGCCAACCACTATTAATCACTTATCCGACCTCCAAAAATGACTTTGCCCAACAGTTGTAATGACTTTGCCAACCACTTTTAATCACTAATCAGACATCTAAAAATGACTTTACCCAACAATTGTAATGACTTTGCCAACCACTTTTAATCACTAATCCGACCTTTAAAATCGACTTTGCCCAACAATTGTAATGACTATGCCAACCACTTTTAATCACTAATCAGACATCTAAAAATGACTTTACCCAACAATTGTAATGACTTTGCCAACCACTTTTAATCACTAATCCGACCTTTAAAATCGACTTTGCCCAACAATTGTAATGACTATGCCAACCACTTTTAATCACTAATCAGACCTCTAAAAATGACTTTGCCCAACAATTGTAATGACTTTGCCAACCACTATTAATCACTTATCCGACCTCCAAAAATGACTTTGCCCAACAGTTGTAATGACTTTGCCAACCACTGTTAATCACTAATCCGACCACTAAAAATGATTTTCCCCAACAATTGTAATGACTTTGCCAACGACAGTTAATCACTTATCCGACCGCTCAATTGACTTTGCCCAACAATTGTAATGAATTTGCCAAACAATTGTAATGACTTTGCCAACCACTGTTAATCAATTATCCGACCTCTAAAAATGACTTTGCCCAACAATTGTAATGTTTTTGCCGAACTATTGTAATGACTTTGCCAACCACTGTTAATCACTTATGCGACCTCTAAAAATGACTTTGCCCAACAACTGGTAATGACTTTGCCAACCACTGTTAATCACTTATCTGACCTCTAAAAATCACTTTTCCTACCACTGGTAATGACTTTGCCAACCACTGTTAATTGCTTATCCGACCTCTAAAAACGACTTTGCCCAACAATTGTAATGACTTTGCCAACCACTTTTAATCACTAATCCGACCTTTAAAATCGACTTTGTCCAACAATTGTAATGACTTTGCCAACCACTTTTAATCACTAATCAGACCTCTAAAAATGACTTTGCCCAACAATTGTAATGACTTTGCCAACCACTATTAATCACTTATTCGACCTCCAAAAATGACTTTGCCCAACAGTTGTAATGACTTTGCCAACCACTTTTAATCACTAATCAGACCTCTAAAAATGACTTTGCCCAACAATTGTAATGACTTTGCCAACCACTGTTAATCACTTATCCGACCTCTAAAAATGACTTTGCCTAACAATTGTAATGACTTTGCCAACCACTGTTAATCACTAATCCGACCACTAAAAATGACTATGCCCAACAATTGTAATGACTTTGCCAACCACTATTAATCACTAATCCGAGCTCCAAAAATGACTTTTCCCAACAATTGTAATGACTTTGCCAACCACTGTTAATCACTTATCCGACCTCTAAAAATTACTTTTCCTACCACTGGTAATGACTTTGCCAACCACTGTTAATCACTAATCCGACCTCTAAAATCGACTTTGCCCAACAATTGTAATGACTTTGCCAACCACTGTTAATCACTTATCCGACCTCTAAGAACGACTTTGCCCAACAATTGTAATGACTTTGCCAACCACTATTAATCACTTATCCGACCTCCAAAAATGACTTTGCCCAACAGTTGTAATGACTTTGCCAACCACTTTTAATCACTAATCAGACCTTTAAAAATGACTTTGCCCAACAATTGTAATGACTTTGCCAACCACTATTAATCACTTATCCGACCTCCAAAAATGACTTTGCCCAACAGTTGTAATGACTTTGCCAACCACTTTTAATCACTAATCAGACCTCTAAAAATGACTTTACCCAACAATTGTAATGACTTTGCCAACCACTTTTAATCACTAATCCGACCTTTAAAATCGACTTTGCCCAACAATTGTAATGACTATGCCAACCACTTTTAATCACTAATCAGACCTCTAAAAATGACTTTGCCCAACAATTGTAATGACTTTGCCAACCACTATTAATCACTTATCCGACCTCCAAAAATGACTTTGCCCAACAGTTGTAATGACTTTGCCAACCACTGTTAATCACTAATCCGACCACTAAAAATGATTTTCCCCAACAATTGTAATGACTTTGCCAACGACAGTTAATCACTTATCCGACCGCTCAATTGACTTTGCCCAACAATTGTAATGAATTTGCCTAACAATTGTAATGACTTTGCCAACCACTGTTAATCAATTATCCGACCTCTAAAAATGACTTTGCCCAACAATTGTAATGTTTTTGCCGAACTATTGTAATGACTTTGCCAACCACTGTTAATCACTTATGCGACCTCTAAAAATGACTTTGCCCAACAACTGGTAATGACTTTGCCAACCACTGTTAATCACTTATCTGACCTCTAAAAATCACTTTTCCTACCACTGGTAATGACTTTGCCAACCACTGTTAATTGCTTATCCGACCTCTAAAAACGACTTTGCCCAACAATTGTAATGACTTTGCCAACCACTTTTAATCACTAATCCGACCTTTAAAATCGACTTTGTCCAACAATTGTAATGACTTTGCCAACCACTTTTAATCACTAATCAGACCTCTAAAAATGACTTTTCCCAACAATTGTAATGACTTTGCCAACCACTATTAATCACTTATTCGACCTCCAAAAATGACTTTGCCCAACAGTTGTAATGACTTTGCCAACCACTTTTAATCACTAATCAGACCTCTAAAAATGACTTTGCCCAACAATTGTAATGACTTTGCCAACCACTGTTAATCACTTATCCGACCTCTAAAAATGACTTTGCCAACCACTGGTAATGACTTTGCCAACCACTGTTAATCACTAATCCGACCACTAAAAATGACTATGCCCAACAATTGTAATGACTTTGCCAACCACTATTAATCACTAATCCGAGCTCCAAAATGACTTTTCCCAGCAATTGTAATGACTTTGCCAACCACTGTTAATCACTTATCCGACCTCTAAAAATTACTTTTCCTACCACTGGTAATGACTTTGCCAACCACTGTTAATCACTAATCCGACCTCTAAAATCGACTTTGCCCAACAATTGTAATGACTTTGCCAACCACTGTTAATCACTTATCCGACCTCTAAGAACGACTTTGCCCAACAATTGTAATGACTTTGCCAACCACTATTAATCACTTATCCGACCTCCAAAAATGACTTTGCCCAATAGTTGTAATGACTTTGCCAACCACTTTTAATCACTAATCAGACCTTTAAAAATGACTTTGCCCAACAATTGTAATGACTTTGCCAACCACTATTAATCACTTATCCGACCTCCAAAAATGACTTTGCCCAACAGTTGTAATGACTTTGCCAACCACTTTTAATCACTAATCAGACCTCTACAAATGACTTTACCCAACAATTGTAATGACTTTGCCAACCACTTTTAATCACTAATCCGACCTTTAAAATCGACTTTGCCCAACAATTTTAATGACTATGCCAACCACTTTTAATCACTAATCAGACCTCTAAAATGACTTTGCCCAACAATTGTAATGACTTTGCCAACCACTATTAATCACTTATCCGACCTGCAAAATGACTTTGCCCAACAGTTGTAATGACTTTGCCAACCACTGTTAATCACTAATCCGACCACTAAAAATGATTTTGCCCAACAATTGTAATGACTTTGCCAACGACAGTTAATCACTTATCCGACCGCTCAATTGACTTTGCCCAACAATTGTAATGAATTTGCCTAACAATTGTAATGACTTTGCCAACCACTGTTAATCAATTATCCGACCTCTAAAAATGACTTTGCCCAACCAATTGTAATGTTTTTGCCGAACTATTGTAATGACTTTGCCAACCACTGTTAATCACTTATGCGACCTCTAAAAATGACTTTGCCCAACAACTGGTAATGACTTTGCCAACCACTGTTAATCACTTATCTGACCTCTAAAATCACTTTTCCTACCACTGGTAATGACTTTGCCAACCACTGTTAATTGCTTATCCGACCTCTAAAAACGACTTTGCCCAACAATTGTAATGACTTTGCCAACCACTTTTAATCACTAATCCGACCTTTAAAATCGACTTTGCCCAACAATTGTAATGACTTTGCCAACCACTTTTAATCACTAATCCGACCTTTAAAATCGACTTTGCCCAACAATTGTAATGACTTTGCCAACCACTTTTAATCACTAATCAGACCTCTAAAAATGACTTTGCCCAACAATTGTAATGAATTTGCCAACCACTATTAATCACTTATCCGACCTCCAAAAATGACTTTGCCCAACAGTTGTAATGACTTTGCCCAACAACTGGTAATGACTTTGCCAACCACTGTTAATCACTTATCTGACCTCTAAAAATCACTTTTCCTACCACTGGTAATGACTTTGCCAACCACTGTTAATTGCTTATCCGACCTCTAAAATCGACTTTGCCCAACAATTGTAATGACTTTGCCAACCACTTTTAATCACTAATCAGACCTCTAAAAATGACTTTGCCCAACAATTGTAATGACTTTGCCAACCACTATTAATCACTTATCCGACCTCTAAAAATGACTTTGCCCAACAGTTGTAATGACTTTGCCAACCACTTTTAATCACTAATCAGACCTCTAAAAATGACTTTGCCCAACAATTGTAATGACTTTGCCAACCGGTGTTAATCACTTATCCGACCTCTAAAAATGACTTTGCCAACCACTGGTAATGACTTTGCCAACCACTGTTAATCACTAATCCGACCACTAAAAATGACTATGCCCAACAATTGTAATGACTTTGCCAACCACTATTAATCACTAATCCGAGCTCCAAAAATGACTTTTCCCAACAATTGTAATGACTTTGCCAACCACTGTTAATCACTTATCCGACCTCTAAAAATTACTTTTCCTACCACTGGTAATGACTTTGCCAACCACTGTTAATCACTAATCCGACCTCTAAAATCGACTTTGCCCAACAATTGTAATGACTTTGCCAACCACTGTTAATCACTTATCCGACCTCTAAGAACGACTTTGCCCAACAATTGTAATGACTTTGCCAACCACTTTTAATCACTAATCCGACCTCTAAAATCGACTTTGCCCAACAATTTTAATGACTTTGCCAACCACTGTTAATCACTTATCCGACCTCTAAAAATGACTTTGCCAACCACTGGTAATGACTTTGCCAACCACTGTTAATCACTAATCCGACCACTAAAAATGACTTTGCCCAAAGATTGTAATGAATTTGCCGACCACAGTTTATCACTTATCCGACCGCTAAAAATGACTTTGCCCAACAATTGAAATGACTTTGCCAACCACTGTTAATCAATTATCCGACCTCTAAAAATGACTATGCCCGACAATTGTAATGAATTTGCCCAACAATTGTAATGACTTTGCCAACCACTGTTAATCACTTATCCGACCTCTAAAAATGACTTTGCCCAACAATTGTAATGACTTTGCCAACCACTGTTAATCACTTATCCGACCTCTAAAAATGACTTTGCCAACCACTGGTAATGACTTTGCCAACCACTGTTAATCACTAATCCGACCACTAAAAATGACTTTGCCCAACAATTGTAACGACTTTGCCAACCACTATTAATCACTAATCCGAGCTCCAAAAATGACTTTACCCAACAATTGTAATGACTTTGCCAACCACTGTTAATCACTTATCCGACCTCTAAAAATGACTTTGCCAACCACTGTTAATGACTTTGCCAACCACTGTTAATTGCTTATCCGACCTCTAAAAATGACTTTGCCCAATAATTGTAATAACTTTGCCATCCACTGTTAAACACGTATCCGACCTCTAAAAATGACTTTGCCCAACAATTGTAATGACTTTGCCAACCACTGTTATTCACTTATCCGACCACTAAAAATGACTTTGCCCTACAATTGTAATGACTTTGCAAACCACAGTTTATCACTTATCAGACCGCTAAAAATGACTTTGCCCAACAATTGAAATGACTGTGCCAACCACTGTTAATCACTAATCCGACCACTAAAAATGACTTTGCCCAACAATTGTAATGACTTTGCCAACGACAGTTAATCACTTATCCGACCGCTCAATTGACTTTGCCCAACAATTGTAATGATTTTGCCTAACAATTGTAATGACTTTGTTAACCACTGTTAATCACTTATCCGACCTCTAAAAATGACTTTGCCCAACAATTGTAATGACTTAGCCTACCATTGTTAATCACTTGTCCAACCCCTAAAAAAGACTTTGCCCAACAGTAGTAATGACTATGCCAACCACTTTTAATCACTAATCCGACCACTTAAAATGACTTTGCCTAACAATTGTAATGACTTTGCCAACCACTGTTAATCACTTATCCAACCCCTAAAAAAGACTTTGCCCAACCATTGTAATGACTTTGCCCAACAATTGTAATGACTTTGCCTAACAATTGTAATGACTTTGCCAACCACTGGTAATGACTTTGCCAACAACTGTTAATCAATTATCCGACCTCTAAAAATGACTTTGCCCAACAATTGTAATGTTTTTGCCGAACTATTGTAATGACTTTGCCAACCACTGTTAATTGCTTATCCGACCTCTAAGAACGACTTTGCCCAACAATTGTAATGACTTTGCCAACCACTTTTAATCACTTATCCGACCTCTAAAATCGACTTTGCCCAACAATTGTAATGACTTTGCCAACCACTGTTAATCACTTATCCGACCTCTAAAAATGACTTTGCCAACCACTGGTAATGACTTTGCCAACCACTGTTAATCACTTATCCGACCTCTAAAAATGACTTTGCCCAACAATTGTAATGACTTAGCCTACCATTGTTAATCACTTGTCCAACCCCTAAAAAAGACTTTGCCCAACAGTAGTAATGACTATGCCAACCACTTTTAATCACTAATCCGACCACTTAAAATGACTTTGCCTAACAATTGTAATGACTTTGCCAACCACTGTTAATCACTTATCCAACCCCTAAAAAAGACTTTGCCCAGCCATTGTAATGACTTTGCCCAACAATTGTAATGACTTTGCCTAACAATTGTAATGACTTTGCCAACCACTGGTAATGACTTTGCCAACAACTGTTAATCAATTATCCGACCTCTAAAAATGACTTTGCCCAACAATTGTAATGTTTTTGCCGAACTATTGTAATGACTTTGCCAACCACTGTTAATTGCTTATCCGACCTCTAAGAACGACTTTGCCCAACAATTGTAATGACTTTGCCAACCACTTTTAATCACTTATCCGACCTCTAAAATCGACTTTGCCCAACAATTGTAATGACTTTGCCAACCACTGTTAATCACTTATCCGACCTCTAAAAATGACTTTGCCAACCACTGGTAATGACTTTGCCAACCACTGTTAATCACTAATCCGACCACTAAAAATGACTTTGCCCAAAGATTGTAATGAATTTGCCGACCACAGTTTATCACTTATCCGACCGCTAAAATGACTTTGCCACAACAATTGAAATGACTTTGCCAACCACTGTTAATCAATTATCCGACCTCTAAAAATGACTATGCCCAACAATTGTAATGAATTTGCCCAACAATTGTAATGACTTTGCCAACCACTGTTAATCACTTATCCGACCTCTAAAAATGACTTTGCCCAACAATTGTAATGACTTTGCCAACCACTGTTAATCACTAATCCGACCACTAAAAATGACTTTGCCCAACAATTGTAATGACTTTGCCAACCACTATTAATCACTAATCCGAGCCCCAAAAATGACTTTTCCCAACAATTGTAATGACTTTGCCAACCACTGTTAATCACTTATCCGACCTCTAAAAATTACTTTTCCTACCACTGGTAATGACTTTGCCAACTACTGTTAATTGCTTATCCGACCTCTAAGAACGACTTTGCCCAACAATTGTAATGACTTTGCCAACCACTTTTAATCACTAATCCGACCTCTAAAATCGACTTTGCCCAACAATTGAAATGACTTTGCCAACCACTGTTAATCACTTATCCGACCTCTAAAAATGACTTTGCCAACCACTGGTAATGACTTTGCCAACCACTGTTAATCACTAATCCGACCACTAAAAATGACTTTGCCCAAAGATTGTAATGAATTTGCCGACCACAGTTAATCACTTATCCGACCGCTAAAAATGACTTTGCCCAACAATTGAAATGACTTTGCCAACCACTGTTAATCAATTATCCGACCTCTAAAAATGACTATGCCCAACAATTGTAATGAATTTGCCCAGCAATTGTAATGACTTTGCCAACCACTGTTAATCACTTATCCGACCTTTAAAAATGACTTTGCCCAACAATTGTAATGACTTTGCCAAACACTGTTAATCACTTATCCGACCTCTAAAAATGACTTTGCCAACCACTGGTAATGACTTTGCCAACCACTGTTAATTGCTTATCCGACCTCTAAAAACGACTTTGCCCAACAATTGTAATGACTTTGCCATCCACTTTTAATCACTATACCGACCTCTAAAAATGACTTTGCCAAATAATTGTAATAACTTTGCCAACCACTGTTAAACACGTATCCGACCTCTAAAAATGACTTTGCCAACCACGGGTAATGACTTTGCCAACCACTGTTAATCACTAATCCGACCACTAAAAATGACTTTGCCCAACAATTGTAATGACTTTGCCAACCACTGTTATTCACTAATCCGACCACTAAAAATGACTTTGCCCTACAATTGTAATGACTTTGCAAACCACAGTTTATCACTTATCAGACCGCTAAAAATGACTTTGCCCAACAATTGTAATGACTTAGCCTACCATTGTGAATCACTTGTCCAACCTCTAAAAAAGACTTTGCCCAACAGTAGTAATGACTTTGCCAACCACTATTAATCACTAATCCGACCACTTAAAATGACTTTGCCTAACAATTGTAATGACTTTGCCAACCACTGTTAATCACTTATCCAACCCCTAAAAAAGACTTTGCCCAACAATTGTAATGACTTTGCCTAATAATTGTAATGACTTTGCCAACCACTGGTAATGACTTTGCCAACAACTGTTAATCAATTATCCGAACTCTAAAAATGACTTTGCCCAACAATTGTAATGTTTTTGCCGAACTATTGTAATGACTTTGCCAACTACTGTTAATCACTTATCCGACCTCTAAAAATGACTTTGCCAACAACTGGTAATGACTTTGCCAACCACAGTTTATCTCTTATCCGACCGCTAAAAATGACTTTGCCCAACAGTTGTAATGACTGTGCAACCACTGTTAATCACTAATCCGACCACTAAAAATGACTTTGCCCAACAATTGTAATGACTTTGCCAACGACAGTTAATCACTTATCCGGACGCTCAATTGACTTTGCCCAACAATTTAAATGAATTTGCCTAACAACTGTAATGACTTTGCCAACCACTGTTAATCACTTATCCGACCTCTAAAAATCACTTTGCCCAACAATTGTAATGACTTTGCCAACCACTGTTAATCACTTATCCGACCTTTAAAAATGACTTTGCCCAACAATTGTAATGACTTTGCCAACCACTGTTAATTGCTTATCCGACCTCTAAAAACGACTTTGCCCAACAATTGTAATGACTTTGCCATCCACTTTTAATCACTATACCGACCTCTAAAAATGACTTTGCCAAATAATTGTAATAACTTTGCCAACCACTGTTAAACACGTATCCGACCTCTAAAAATGACTTTGCCAACCACGGGTAATGACTTTGCCAACCACTGTTAATCACTAATCCGACCACTAAAAATGACTTTGCCCAACAATTGTAATGACTTTGCCAACCACTGTTATTCACTAATCCGACCACTAAAAATGACTTTGCCCTACAATTGTAATGACTTTGCAAACCACAGTTTATCACTTATCAGACCGCTAAAAATGACTTTGCCCAACAATTGTAATGACTGTGCCAACCACTGTTAATCACTAATTCGACCACTAAAAATGACTTTGCCCAACAATTGTAATGACTTAGCCTACCATTGTTAATCACTTGTCCAACCTCTAAAAAAGACTTTGCCTAATAATTGTAATGACTTTGCCAACCACTGGTAATGACTTTGCCAACAACTGTTAATCAATTATCCGAACTCTAAAAATGACTTTGCCCAACAATTGTAATGTTTTTGCTGAACTATTGTAATGACTTTGCCAACTACTGTTAATCACTTATCCGACCTCTAAAAATGACTTTGCCAACAACTGGTAATGACTTTGCCAACCACAGTTTATCTCTTATCCGACCGCTAAAAATGACTTTGCCCAACAGTTGTAATGACTGTGCAACCACTGTTAATCACTAATCCGACCACTAAAAATGACTTTGCCCAACAATTGTAATAACTTTGCCAACCACTCTTAAACACGTATCCGACCTCTAAAAATGACTTTGCCAACCACGGGTAATGACTTTGCCAACCACTGTTAATCACTAATCCGACCACTAAAAATGACTTTGCCCAACAATTGTAATGACTTTGCCAACCACTGTTATTCACTAATCCGACCACTAAAAATGACTTTGCCCTACAATTGTAATGACTTTGCAAACCACAGTTTATCACTTATCAGACCGCTAAAAATGACTTTGCCCAACAATTGTAATGACTGTGCCAACCACTGTTAATCACTAATTCGACCACTAAAAATGACTTTGCCCAACAATTGTAATGACTTAGCCTACCATTGTTAATCACTTGTCCAACCTCTAAAAATGACTTTGCCTAATAATTGTAATGACTTTGCCAACCACTGGTAATGACTTTGCCAACAACTGTTAATCAATTATCCGAACTCTAAAAATGACTTTGCCCAACAATTGTAATGTTTTTGCCGAACTATTGTAATGACTTTGCCAACTACTGTTAATCACTTATCCGACCTCTAAAAATGACTTTGCCAACAACTGGTAATGACTTTGCCAACCACAGTTTATCTCTTATCCGACCGCTAAAAATGACTTTGCCCAACAGTTGTAATGACTGTGCAACCACTGTTAATCACTAATCCGACCACTAAAAATGACTTTGCCCAACAATTGTAATGACTTTGCCAACGACAGTTAATCACTTATCCGGACGCTCAATTGACTTTGCCCAACAATTTAAATGAATTTGCCTAACAACTGTAATGACTTTGCCAACCACTGTTAATCACTTATCCGACCTCTAAAAATCACTTTGCCCAACAATTGTAATGACTTTGCCAACCACTGTTAATCACTTATCCGACCTCTAAAAATGACTTTGCCCAACAATTGTAATGACTTTGCCAACCACTGTTAATTGCTTATCCGACCTCTAAAAACGACTTTGCCCAACAATTGTAT
Organism: Brachionus asplanchnoidis; assembly: GCA_025491095.1. Classification (NCBI taxonomy): domain Eukaryota; kingdom Metazoa; phylum Rotifera; class Eurotatoria; order Ploima; family Brachionidae; genus Brachionus; species Brachionus asplanchnoidis. The sequence continues at coordinate 44,512 of JAILYF010000049.1, read as the reverse complement.
TGACTTTGCCATCCACTTTTAATCACTATACCGACCTCTAAAAATGACTTTGCCAAATAATTGTAATAACTTTGCCAACCACTGTTAAACACGTATCCGACCTCTAAAAATGACTTTGCCAACCACGGGTAATGACTTTGCCAACCACTGTTAATCACTAATCCGACCACTAAAAATGACGTTGCCCAACAATTGTAATGACTTTGCCAACCACTGTTATTCACTAATCCGACCACTAAAAATGACTTTGCCCTACAATTGTAATGACTTTGCAAACCACAGTTTATCACTTATCAGACCGCTAAAAATGACTTTGCCCAACAATTGTAATGACTGTGCCAACCACTGTTAATCACTAATTCGACCACTAAAAATGACTTTGCCCAACAATTGTAATGACTTAGCCTACCATTGTTAATCACTTGTCCAACCTCTAAAAAAGACTTTGCCCAACAATTGTAATGACTTTGCCTAACAATTGTAATGACTTTGCCAACCACTGGTAATGACTTTGCCAACAACTGTTAATCACTTATCAAACCCCGAAAAAAGACTTTGCCCAACAATTGTAATGACTTTGCCTAACAATTGTAATGACTTTGCCAACCACTGGTAATGACTTTGCCAACAACTGTTAATCAATTATCCGAACTCTAAAAATGACTTTGCCTAACGATTGTAATGACTTTGCCAACCACTGGTAATGACTTTGCCAACAACTGTTAATCAATTATCCGAACTCTAAAAATGTCTTTGCCCAACAATTGTAATGTTTTTGCCGAACTATTGTAATGACTTTGCCAACTCCTGTTAATCACTTATCCGACCTCTAAAAATGACTTTGCCAACAACTGGTAATGACTTTGCCAACCACAGTTTATCTCTTATCCGACCGCTAAAATGACTTTGCCCAACAGTTGTAATGACTGTGCAACCACTGTTAATCACTAATCCGACCACTAAAAATGACTTTGCCCAACAATTGTAATGACTTTGCCAACGACAGTTAATCACTTATCCGGACGCTCAATTGACTTTGCCCAACAATTGTAATGAATTTGCCTAACAATTGTAATGACTTTGCCAACCACTGTTAATCACTTATCCGACCTCTAAAAATCACTTTGCCCAACAATTGTAATGACTTTGCCAACCACTGTTAATCACTTATCCGACCTCTAAAAATGACTTTGCCCAACAATTGTAATGACTTTGCCAACCACTGTTAATTGCTTATCCGACCTCTAAAAACGACTTTGCCCAACAATTGTAATGACTTTGCCATCCACTTTTAATCACTATACCGACCTCTAAAAATGACTTTGCCAAATAATTGTAATAACTTTGCCAACCACTGTTAAACACGTATCCGACCTCTAAAAATGACTTTGCCAACCACGGGTAATGACTTTGCCAACCACTGTTAATCACTAATCCGACCACTAAAAATGACTTTGCCCAACAATTGTAATGACTTTGCCAACCACTGTTATTCACTAATCCGACCACTAAAAATGACTTTGCCCTACAATTGTAATGACTTTGCAAACCACAGTTTATCACTTATCAGACCGCTAAAAATGACTTTGCCCAACAATTGTAATGACTGTGCCAACCACTTTTAATCACTAATCCGACCACTAAAAATGACTTTGCTCAACAATTGTAATGACTTAGCCTACCATTGTTAATCACTTGTCCAACCTCTAAAAAAGACTTTGCCCAACAGTAGTAATGACTTTGCCAACCACTATTAATCACTATTCCGACCACTTAAAATGACTTTGCCTAACAATTGTAATGACTTTGCCAACCACTGTTAATCACTTATCCAACCCCTAAAAAAGACTTTGCCCAACAATTGTAATGACTTTGCCTAACAATTGTAATGACTTTGCCAACCACTGGTAATGACTTTGCCAACAACTGTTAATCAATTATCCGAACTCTAAAAATGACTTTGCCCAACAATTGTAATGTTTTTGCCGAACTATTGTAATGACTTTGCCAACTACTGTTAATCACTTATCCGACCTCTAAAAATGACTTTGCCGACAACTGGTAATGACTTTGCCAACCACAGTTTATCTCTTATCCGACCGCTAAAATGACTTTGCCCACAAGTTGAAATGACTGTGCAACCACTGTTAATCACTAATCCGACCACTAAAAATGACTTTGCCCAACAATTGTAATGACTTTGCCAACGACAGTTAATCACTTATCCGGACGCTCAATTGACTTTGCCCAACAATTGTAATGAATTTGCCTAACAATTGTAATGACTTTGCCAACCACTGTTAATCACTTATCCGACCTCTAAAAATCACTTTGCCCAACAATTGTAATGACTTTGCCAACCACTGTTAATCACTTATCCGACCTCTAAAAATGACTTTGCCCAACAATTGTAATGACTTTGCCAACCACTGTTAATCACTTATCCGACCTCTAAAAATGACTTTGCCAACCACTGGAAATGACTTTGCCAACCACTGTTAACCACTTATCCGACCTCTAAAAATGTCTTTGCCCAACAATTGAAATGACTTTGCCAACCACTGTTAATCACTTATCCAACCCCTAAAAAAGACTTTGCCCAACAATTGTAATGACTTTGCCAACCAGAATTAATTACTAATCCGACCTCTAAAAATGACTTTGCCCAACAATTGTAATGACTTTGCCAAACACTGTTAATCACTTATCCGACCTCTAAAAATGACTTTGCCAACCACTGGTAATGACTTTGCCAACCACTGTTAATTGCTTATCCGACCTCTAAAAACGACTTTGCCCAACAATTGTAATGACTTTGCCATTCACTTTTAATCACTAATCCGACCTCTAAAATCGACTTTGCCCAACAATTGTAATGACTTTGCCAACCACTGTTAATCACTTATCCGACCTCTAAAAATGACTTTGCCAACCACTGTTAATCACTAATCCGACCACTAAAAATGACTTTGCCCAACAATTGTAATGAAATTGCCAACCACTGTTAACCACTTATCCGACCTCTAAAAATGACTTTGCCCAACAATTGTAATGACTTTGCCAACCACTGTTAATCAATTATCCGACCTCTAAAAATGACTATGCCCAACCATTGTAATGAATTTGCCCAACAATTGTAATGACTCTGCCAACCACTGTTAATCACTTATCCGACCTCTAAAAATGACTTTGCCCAACAATTGTAATGACTTTGCCAAACACTGTTAATCACTTATCCGACCTCTAAAAATGACTTTGCCAACCACTGGTAATGACTTTGCCAACCACTGTTAATTGCTTATCGGACCTCTAAAAACGACTTTGCCCAACAATTGTAATGACTTTGCCATCCACTTTTAATCACTAATCCGACCTCTAAAAATGACTATGCCCAACAATTGTAATGAATTTGCCCAACAATTGTAATGACTTTGCCAACCACTGTTAATCACTTATCCGACCTCTAAAAATGACTTTGCCCAACAATTGTAATGACTTTGCCAAACACTGTTAATCACTTATCCGACCTCTAAAAATGACTTTGCCAACCACTGGTAATGACTTTGCCAACCACTGTTAATTGCTTATCCGACCTCTAAAAACGACTTTGCCCAACAATTGTAATGACTTTGCCATCCACTTTTAATCACTAATCCGACCTCTAAAATCGACTTTGCCCAACAATTGTAATGACTTTGCCAACCACTGTTAATCACTTATCCGACCTCTAAAAATGACTTTGCCAACCACTGGTAATGACTTTGCCAACCACTGTTAATTGCTTATCGGACCTCTAAAAACGACTTTGCCCAACAATTGTAATGACTTTGCCATCCACTTTTAATCACTAATCCGACCTCTAAAAATGACTATGCCCAACAATTGTAATGAATTTGCCCAACAATTGTAATGACTTTGCCAACCACTGTTAATCACTTATCCGACCTCTAAAAATGACTTTGCCCAACAATTGTAATGACTTTGCCAAACACTGTTAATCACTTATCCGTCCTCTAAAAATGACTTTGCCAACCACTGGTAATGACTTTGCCAACCACTGTTAATTGCTTATCCGACCTCTAAAAACGACTTTGCCCAACAATTGTAATGACTTTGCCATCCACTTTTAATCACTAATCCGACCTCTAAAATCGACTTTGCCCAACAATTGTAATGACTTTGCCAACCACTGTTAATCACTTATCCGACCTCTAAAAATGACTTTGCCAACCACTGGTAATGACTTTGCCAACCACTGTTAATCACTAATCCGACCACTAAAAATGACTTTGCCCAACAATTGTAATGAAATTGCCAACCACTGTTAATCCCTAATCCGACCACTAAAAATGACTTCGCCCAACAATTGTAATGACTTTGCCAACCACAGTTTATCACTTATCTGACCGCTAAAAATGACTTTGCTCAACAATTGTAATGACTTTGCCAACCACTGGTAATGACTTTGCCAACCACTGTTAATCAATTATCCGACCTCTAAAAATGACTATGCCCAACAATTGTAATGAATTTGCCCAACAATTGTAATGACTTTGCCAACCACTGTTAATCACTTATCCGACCTCTAAAAATGACTTTGCCCAACAATTGGAATGACTTTGCCAACCACTGTTAATCACTAATCCGACCTCTAAAATCGAATTTGCCAAACAATTGTAATGACTTTGCCAACCACTTTTAATCACTAATCAGAACTCTAAAAATGACTTTGCCCAAAAATTGTGACGACTTTGCCAACCACTGTTAATCACTTATCCGACCTCCTAAAATGACTTTTCCAACCACTGGTAATGACTTTGCCAACCACTGTTAATCACTTATCCGACCACTAAAAATGACTTTGCCCAACAATTGTAATGACTTTGCCAACCACTGTTAATAACTTATCCGACCACTAAAAATGACTTTGCCCACCAATTGTAATGACTTTGCCAACCATTGTTAATCACTAATCCAACCCCTAAAAAATACTTTGCCCAACAATAGTAATGACTTTGCCAACCACTATTAATCACTAATCCGACCACTAAAAATGACTTTGCCTTACAATTGTAATGACTTTGCCAACGATAGTTAATCAATTATCCGACCTCTAAAAATGACTTTTCCCAACAGTTGTAATGACTGTGCAACCACTGTTAATCACTAATCCGGCCATTAAAAATGACTTTGCCCAACAATTGTAATGACTTTGCCAACCACTGTTAATCACTTATCCGACCTCTAAAAATCACTTTGCCCAACAATTGTAATGACTTTGCCAACCACTGTTAATCACTTATCCGACCTCTAAAAATGACTTTGCCCAACAATTGGAATGACTTTGCCAACCACTGTTAATCACTAATCCGACCTCTAAAATCGAATTTGCCCAACAATTGTAATGACTTTGCCAACCACTTTTAATCACTAATCAGAACTCTAAAAATGACTTTGCCCAAAAATTGTAACGACTTTGCCAACCACTGTTAATCACTTATCCGACCTCCTAAAATGACTTTTCCAACCACTGGTAATGACTTTGCCAACCACTGTTAATCACTTATTCGACCACTAAAATGACTTTGCCCAACAATTGTAATGACTTTGCCAACCACTGTTAATCACTTATCCGACCACTAAAAATGACTTTGCCCACCAATTGTAATGACTTTGCCAACCATTGTTAATCACTAATCCAACCCCTAAAAAAGACTTTGCCCAACAATAGGAATGACTTTGCCAACCACTATTAATCACTAATCCGACCACTAAAAATGACTTTGCCTTACAATTGTAATGACTTTGCCAACGATAGTTAATCAATTATCCGACCTCTAAAAATGACTTTGCCCAACAGTTGAAATGACTGTGCAACCACTGTTAATCACTAATCCGGCCACTAAAAATGACTTTGCCCAACAATTGTAATGACTTTGCCAACCACTGTTAATCACTTATCCGACCTCTAAAAATCTCTTTGCCCAACAATTGTAATGACTTTGCCAACCACTGTTAATCACTTATCCGACCTCTAAAAATGACTTTGCCCAACAATTGTAATGACTTTGCCAACCACTGTTAATCACTTATCAGACTTCTAAAAATGAATTTGCCAACCACTGGGAATGACTCTGCCAACCACTGTTAATCACTTATCCAAACCCTAAAAAAGACTTTGCCCAACAATTGTAATGACTTTGCCAACCACTATTAAATACTAATCCGACCTCTAAAAATGACTATGCCCAACAATTGTAATGACTTTGCCAACCACTGTTAATCACTTATCCGACCTCTAAAATGACTTTGCCCAACAATTGGAATGACTTTGCCAACCACTGTTAATCACTAATCCGACCTCTAAAATCGAATTTGCCCAACAATTGTAATGACTTTGCCAACCACTTTTAATCACTAATCAGAACTCTAAAAATGACTTTGCCCAAAAATTGTAACGACTTTGCCAACCACTGTTAATCACTTATCCGACCTCCTAAAATGACTTTTCCAACCACTGGTAATGACTTTGCCAACCACTGTTAATCACTTATTCGACCACTAAAAATGACTTTGCCCAACAATTGTAATGACTTTGCCAACCACTGTTAATCACTTATCCGACCACTAAAAATGACTTTGCCCACCAATTGTAATGACTTTGCCAACCATTGTTAATCACTAATCCAACCCCTAAAAAAGACTTTGCCCAACAATAGGAATGACTTTGCCAACCACTATTAATCACTAATCCGACCACTAAAAATGACTTTGCCTTACAATTGTAATGACTTTGCCAACGATAGTTAATCAATTATCCGACCTCTAAAAATGACTTTGCCCAACAGTTGAAATGACTGTGCAACCACTGTTAATCACTAATCCGGCCACTAAAAATGACTTTGCCCAACAATTGTAATGACTTTGCCAACCACTGTTAATCACTTATCCGACCTCTAAAAATCTCTTTGCCCAACAATTGTAATGACTTTGCCAACCACTGTTAATCACTTATCCGACCTCTAAAAATGACTTTGCCCAACGATTGTAATGACTTTGCCAACCACTGTTAATCACTTATCAGACTTCTAAAAATGAATTTGCCAACCACTGGGAATGACTCTGCCAACCACTGTTAATCACTTATCCAAACCCTAAAAAAGACTTTGCCCAACAATTGTAATGACTTTGCCAACCACTATTAAATACTAATCCGACCTCTAAAAATGACTATGCCCAACAATTGTAATGAATTTGCCCAACAATTGTAATGACTTTGCCAACCACTGTTAATCACTTATTCGACCTCTAAAAATGACTTTGCCCAACAATTGTAATGACTTTGCCAAACACTGTTAATCACTTATCCGACCCCTAAAAATGACTTTGCCAACCACTGGTAATGACTTTGCCAACCACTGTTAATTGCTTATCCGACCTCTAAAAACGACTTTGCCCAACAATTGTAATGACTTTGCCATCCACTTTTAATCACTAATCCGACCTCTAAAATCGACTTTGCCCAACAATTGTAATGACTTTGCCAACCACTGTTAATCCCTAATCCGACCACTAAAAATGACTTTGCCCAACAATTGTAATGACTTTGCCAACCACAGTTTATCACTTATCTGACCGCTAAAAATGACTTTGCTCAACAATTGTAATGACTTTGCCAACCACTGGTAATGACTTTGCCAACCACTGTTAATCAATTATCCGACCTCTAAAAATGACTATGCCCAACAATTGTAATGTCTTTGCCCAACAATTGTAATGACTTTGCCAACCACTGTTAATCACTTATCCAAACCCTAAAAAAGACTTTGCCCAACAATTGTAATGACTTTGCCAACCACTATTAATTACTAATCCGACCTCTAAAAATGACTTTGCCCAACAATTCTAATGACTTTGCCAACCACTGTTAATCAATTATCCGACCTCTAAAAATGACTATGCCCAACAATTGTAATGAATTTGCCCAACAATTGTAATGACTTTGCCAACCACTGTTAATCACTTATTCGACCTCTAAAAATGACTTTGCCCAACAATTGTAATGACTTTGCCAAACACTGTTAATCACTTATCCGACCTCTAAAAATGACTTTGCCAACCACTGGTAATGACTTTGCCAACCACTGTTAATTGCTTATCCGACCTCTAAAAACGACTTTGCCCAACAATTGTAATGACTTTGCCATCCACTTTAATCACTAATCCGACCTCTAAAATCGACTTTGCCCAACAATTGTAATGACTTTGCCAACCACTGTTAATCCCTAATCCGACCACTAAAAATGACTTTGCCCAACAATTGTAATGACTTTGCCAACCACAGTTTATCACTTATCTGACCGCTAAAAATGACTTTGCTCAACAATTGTAATGACTTTGCCAACCACTGGTAATGACTTTGCCAACCACTGTTAATTGCTTATCCGACCTCTAAAAACGACTTTGCCCAACAATTGTAATGACTTTGCCATCCACTTTTAATCACTAATCCGACCTCTAAAATCGACTTTGCCCAACAATTGTAATGACTTTGCCAACCACTGTTAATCCCTAATCCGACCACTAAAAATGACTTTGCCCAACAATTGTAATGACTTTGCCAACCACAGTTTATCACTTATCTGACCGCTAAAATGACTTTGCTCAACAATTGTAATGACTTTGCCAACCACTGGTAATGACTTTGCCAACCACTGTTAATCAATTATCCGACCTCTAAAAATGACTATGCCCAACAATTGTAATGTCTTTGCCCAACAATTGTAATGACTTTGCCAACCACTGTTAATCACTTATCCAAACCCTAAAAAAGACTTTGCCCAACAATTGTAATGACTTTGCCAACCACTATTAATTACTAATCCGACCTCTAAAAATGACTTTGCCCAACAATTCTAATGACTTTGCCAACCACTGTTAATCAATTATCCGACCTCTAAAAATGAATATGCCCAACAATTGTAATGAATTTGCCCAACAATTGTAATGACTTTGCCAACCACTGTTAATCACTTATTCGACCTCTAAAAATGACTTTGCCCAACAATTGTAATGACTTTGCCAAACACTGTTAATCACTTATCCGACCTCTAAAAATGACTTTGCCAACCACTGGTAATGACTTTGCCAACCACTGTTAATTGCTTATCCGACCTCTAAAAACGACTTTGCCCAACAATTGTAATGACTTTGCCATCCACTTTTAATCACTAATCCGACCTCTAAAATCGACTTTGCCCAACAATTGTAATGACTTTGCCAACCACTGTTAATCCCTAATCCGACCACTAAAAATGACTTTGCCCAACAATTGTAATGACTTTGCCAACCACAGTTTATCACTTATCTGACCGCTAAAAATGACTTTGCTCAACAATTGTAATGACTTTGCCAACCACTGGTAATGACTTTGCCAACCACTGTTAATCAATTATCCGACCTCTAAAAATGACTATGCCCAACAATTGTAATGAATTTGCCCAACAATTGTAATGACTTTGCCAACCACTATTAATCACTAATCCGACCACTAAAAATGACTTTGCCTAACAATTGTAAGCACTTTGCCAACCACAGTTAATCACTTATCCAACCCCTGAAAAAGACTTTGCCCAACAATTGAAATGATTTTGCCCAACAATTGTAATGACTTTGCCTAATAATTGTAATGATTTTGCCAACCACTGGTAATGACTTTGCCAACCACTGTTAATCACTTATCCGACCTCTAAAAATGACTTTGCCCAACAATTGTAATGACTTTGCCAACCACTGTTAATCACTTATCCGACCTCTAAAAATGACTTTGCCCAACAATTGTAATGACTTTGCCAACCACTGTTAATCACTTATCCGACCGCTAAAAATGACTTTGCCCAACAGTTGTAATGACTGTGCAACCACTGTTAATCACTAATCCGACCACTAAAAATGACTTTGCCCAACAATTGTAATGACTTTGCCAACGACAGTTAATCACTTATCCGACCGCTCAATTGACTTTGCCCAACAATTGTAATGAATTTGCCTAACAATTGTAATGACTTTGCCAACCACTGTTAATCACTTATCCGACCTCTAAAAATCACTTTGCCCAACAATTGTAATGACTTTGCCAACCACTGTTAATCACTTATCCGACCTCTAAAAATGACTTTGCCCAACAATTGTAATGACTTTGCCAACCACTGTTAATTACTAATCCGACCTCTAAAAATGACTTTGCCCAACAATTGTAATGACTTTGCCAACCACTGTTAATCAATTATCCGACCTCTAAAAATGACTTTGCCCAACAATTGTAATGAATTTGCCTAACAATTGTAATGACTTTGCCAACCACTGTTAATCACTTATCCGACCTCTAAAAATCACTTTGCCCAACAATTGTAATGACTTTGCCAACCACTGTTAATCACTTATCCGACCTCTAAAAATGACTTTGCCCAACAATTGTAATGAATTTGCCCAACAATTGTAATGACTTTGCCAACCACTGTTAATCACTTATCCGACCTCTAAAAATGACTTTGCCCAACAATTGTAATGACTTTGCCAAACACTGTTAATTGCTTATCCGACCTCTAAAAACGACTTTTCCCAACAATTGATATGACTTTGCCATCCACTTTTAATCACTAATCCGACCTCTAAAATCGACTTTGCCCAACCACTGGTAATGACTTTGCCAACCACTGTTAATCACTAATCCGACCACTAAAAATGACTTTGCCCAACAATTGTAATGAAATTGCCAACCATTGTTAATCCCTAATCCGACCACTAAAAATGACTTTGCCCAACAATTGTAATGACTTTGCCAACCACAGTTTATCACTTATCTGACCGCTAAAAATGACTTTGCTCAACAATTGTAATGACTTTGCCAACCACTGGTAATGACTTTGCCAACCAATGTTAATCAATTATCCGACCTCTTAAAATGATTTTGCCCAACAATCGTAATGAATTTGCCCAACAATTGTAATGACTTTGCCAACCAATGTTAATCACTTATCCGACCTCTAAAAATGACTTTGCCCAACAATTGGAATGACTTTGCCAACCACTGTTAATCACTAATCCGACCTCTAAAATCGAATTTGCCCAACAATTGTAATGACTTTGCCAACCACTTTTAATCACTAATCAGAACTCTAAAAATGACTTTTCCCTAAAAATTGTAACGACTTTGCTAACCACTGTTAATCACTTATCCGACCTCCTAAAATGACTTTTCCAACCACTGGTAATGACTTTGCCAACCACTGTTAATCACTAATCCGACCACTAAAAATGACTTTGCCCAACAATTGTAATGACTGTGCCAACCACTGTTAATCACTAATCCGACCACTAAAAATGACTTTGCCCAACAATTGTAATGACTTTGCCAACCACTGTTAATCACTTATCCGACCACTAAAAATGACTTTGCCAACCACTGGTAATGACTTTGCCAACTACTGTTAATCACTTATCCGACCTCTAAAAATGACTTTGCCAACAACTGGTAATGACTTTGCCAACCACAGTTTATCTCTTATCCGACCGCTAAAAATGACTTTGCCCAACAGTTGTAATGACTGTGCAACCACTGTTAATCACAAATCCGACCACTAAAAATGACTTTGCCCAGCAATTGTAATGACTTTGCCAACGACAGTTAATCACTTATCCGACCGCTCAATTGACTTTGCCCAACAATTGTAATGAATTTGCCTAACAATTGTAATGACTTTGCCAACCACTGTTAATCACTTATCCGACCTCTAAAAATCACTTTGCCCAACAATTGTAATGACTTTGCCAACCACTGTTAATCACTTATCCGACCTCTAAAAATGACTTTGCCCAACAATTGTAATGACTTTGCCAACCACTGTTAATCACTTATCCGACCTCTAAAAATGACTTTGCCCAACAATTGTAATGACTTTGCCAACCACTGTTAATCACTTATCCGACCTCTAAAAATGACTTTGCCAACCACTGGGAATGACTTTGCCAACCACTGTTAATCACTTATCCGACCTCTAAAAATGTCTTTGCCCAACAATTGTAATGACTTTGCCAACCACTGTTAATCACTTATCCTACCCCTAAAAAAGACTTTGCCCAACAATTGTAATGACTTTGCCAACCACTATTAATTACTAATCCGACCTCTAAAAATGACTTTGCCCAACAATTGTATTGACTTTGCCAACCACTGTTAATCAATTATCCGACCTCTAAAAATGACTATGCCCAACAATTGTAATGAATTTGCCCAACAATTGTAATGATTTTGCCAACCACTGTTAATCACTTATCCGACCTCTAAAAATGACTTTGCCCAACAATTGTAATGACTTTGCCAAACACTGTTAATCACTTATCCGACCTCTAAAAATGACTTTGCCAACCACTGGTAATGACTTTGCCAACCACTGTTAATCACTTATCCGACCTCTAAAAATGACTTTGCCCAACAATTGTAATGACTTTGCCAAACACTGTTAATTGCTTATCCGACCTCTAAAAACGACTTTTCCCAACAATTGATATGACTTTGCCATCCACTTTTAATCACTAATCCGACCTCTAAAATCGACTTTGCCCAACCACTGGTAATGACTTTGCCAACCACTGTTAATCACTAATCCGACCACTAAAAATGACTTTGCCCAACAATTGTAATGAAATTGCCAACCATTGTTAATCCCTAATCCGACCACTAAAAATGACTTTGCCCAACAATTGTTATGACTTTGCCAACCACAGTTTATCACTTATCTGACCGCTAAAAATGACTTTGCTCAACAATTGTAATGACTTTGCCAACCACTGGTAATGACTTTGCCAACCAATGTTAATCAATTATCCGACCTCTAAAAATGACTATGCCCAACAATTGTAATGAATTTGCCCAACTATTGTAATGACTTTGCCAACCAATGTTAATCACTAATCCGACCTCTAAAATCGAATTTGCCCAACAATTGTAATGACTTTGCCAACCACTTTTAATCACTAATCAGAACTCTAAAAATGACTTTTCCCTAAAAATTGTAACGACTTTGCTAACCACTGTTAATCACTTATCCGACCTCCTAAAATGACTTTTCCAACCACTGGTAATGACTTTGCCAACCACTATTAATCACTAATCCGACCACTAAAAATGACTTTGCCCAACAATTGTAATGACTGTGCCAACCACTGTTAATCACTAATCCGACCACTAAAAATGACTTTGCCCAACAATTGTAATGACTTTGCCAACCACTGTTAATCACTTATCCGACCACTAAAAATGACTTTGCCAACCACTGGTAATGACTTTGCCAACTACTGTTAATCACTTATCCGAACTCTAAAAATGACTTTGCCAACAACTGGTAATGACTTAGCCAACCACAGTTTATCTCTTATCCGACCGCTAAAAATGACTTTGCCCAACAGTTGTAATGACTTTGCCAACCACTATTAATTACTAATCCGACCTCTAAAAATGACTTTGCCCAACAATTGTATTGACTTTGCCAACCACTGTTAATCAATTATCCGACCTCTAAAAATGACTATGCCCAACAATTGTAATGAATTTGCCCAACAATTGTAATGATTTTGCCAACCACTGTTAATCACTTATCCGACCTCTAAAAATGACTTTGCCCAACAATTGTAATGACTTTGCCAAACACTGTTAATCACTTATCCGACCTCTAAAAATGACTTTGCCAACCACTGGTAATGACTTTGCCAACCACTGTAAATTGCTTATCCGACCTCTAAAAACGACTTTGCCCAACAATTGATATGACTTTGCCATCCACTTTTAATCACTAATCCGACCTCTAAAATCGACTTTGCCCAACAATTGTAATGACTTTGCCAACCACTGTTAATCACTTATCCGACCTCTAAAAATGACTTTGCCAACCACTGGTAATGACTTTGCCAGCCACTGTTAATCACTAATCCGACCACTAAAAATGACTTTGCCCAATAATTGTAATGAAATTGCCAACCACTGTTAATCCCTAATCCGACCACTAAAAATGACTTTGCCCAACAATTGTAATGACTTTGCCAACCACTTTTAATCACTAATCAGAACTCTAAAAATGACCTTGCCCAAAAATTGTAACGACTTTGCTAACCACTGTTAATCACTTATCCGACCTCCTAAAATGACTTTTCCAACCACTGGTAATGACTTTGCCAACCACTGTTAATCACTAATCCGACCACTAAAAATGACTTTGCCCAACAATTGTAATGACTTTGCCAACCACTGTTAATCACTTATCCGACCTCTAAAAATGACTTTGCCAACCACTGGTAATGACTTTGCCAACCACTGTTAATCACTTATCCGACCTCTAAAAATGACTTTGCCAACCACTGGTAATGACTTTGCCAACCACTGTTAATCACTTATCCGAACTCTAAAAATGACTTTGCCCACCAATTGTAATGACTTTGCCAACCATTGTTAATCACTAATCCAACCCCTAAAAAAGACTTTGCCCATCAATAGTAATGACTTCGCCAACCACTATTAATCACTAATCCGACCACTAAAAATGACTTTGCCTTACAATTGTAATGACTTTGACAACGACAGTTAATCACTTATCCTACCGCTCAATTGATTTTGCCCAACAATTGTAATGAATTTGCCCAACAATTGTAATGACTTTGCCAACCACAGTTTATCACTTATCTGACCGCTAAAAATGACTTTGCTCAACAATTGTAATGACTTTGCCAACCACTGGTAATGACTTTGCCAACCACTGTTAATCAATTATCCGACCTCTAAAAATGACTATGCCCAACAATTGTAATGAATTTGCTCAACAATTGTAATGACTTTGCCAACCACTGTTAATCACTTATCCGACCTCTAAAAATGACTTTGCCCAACAATTGGAATGACTTTGCCAACCACTGTTAATCACTAATCCGACCTCTAAAATCGAATTTGCCCAACAATTGTAATGACTTTGCCAACCACTTTTAATCACTAATCAGAACTCTAAAAATGACCTTGCCCAAAAATTGTAACGACTTTGCTAACCACTGTTAATCACTTATCCGACCTCCTAAAATGACTTTTCCAACCACTGGTAATGACTTTGCCAACCACTGTTAATCACTAATCCAACCCCTAAAAAAGACTTTGCCCAACAATAGTAATGACTTCGCCAACCACTATTAATCACTAATCCGACCACTAAAAATGACTTTGCCTTACAATTGTAATGACTTTGACAACGACAGTTAATCACTTATCCTACCGCTCAATTGATTTTGCCCAACAATTGTAATGAATTTGCCCAACAATTGTAATGACTTTGCCAACCACAGTTTATCACTTATCTGACCGCTAAAAATGACTTTGCTCAACAATTGTAATGACTTTGCCAACCACTGGTAATGACTTTGCCAACCACTGTTAATCAATTATCCGACCTCTAAAAATGACTATGCCCAACAATTGTAATGAATTTGCTCAACAATTGTAATGACTTTGCCAACCACTGTTAATCACTTATCCGACCTCTAAAAATGACTTTGCCCAACAATTGGAATGACTTTGCCAACCACTGTTAATCACTAATCCGACCTCTAAAATCGAATTTGCCCAACAATTGTAATGACTTTGCCAACCACTTTAATCACTAATCAGAACTCTAAAAATGACCTTGCCCAAAAATTGTAACGACTTTGCTAACCACTGTTAATCACTTATCCGACCTCCTAAAATGACTTTTCCAACCACTGGTAATGACTTTGCCAACCACTGTTAATCACTAATCCAACCCCTAAAAAAGACTTTGCCCAACAATAGTAATGACTTCGCCAACCACTATTAATCACTAATCCGACCACTAAAAATGACTTTGCCTTACAATTGTAATGACTTTGACAACGACAGTTAATCACTTATCCTACCGCTCAATTGATTTTGCCCAACAATTGTAATGAATTTGCCCAACAATTGTAATGACTTTGCCAACCACAGTTTATCACTTATCTGACCGCTAAAAATGACTTTGCTCAACAATTGTAATGACTTTGCCAACCACTGGTAATGACTTTGCCAACCACTGTTAATCAATTATCCGACCTCTAAAAATGACTATGCCCAACAATTGTAATGAATTTGCTCAACAATTGTAATGACTTTGCCAACCACTGTTAATCACTTATCCGACCTCTAAAAATGACTTTGCCCAACAATTGGAATGACTTTGCCAACCACTGTTAATCACTAATCCGACCTCTAAAATCGAATTTGCCCAACAATTGTAATGACTTTGCCAACCACTTTTAATCACTAATCAGAACTCTAAAAATGACCTTGCCCAAAAATTGTAACGACTTTGCTAACCACTGTTAATCACTTATCCGACCTCCTAAAATGACTTTTCCAACCACTGGTAATGACTTTGCCAACCACTGTTAATCACTTATCCGACCACTAAAAATGACTTTGCCCAACAATTGTAATGACTTTGCCAACCACTGTTAATCACTTATCCGACCTCTAAAAATGACTTTGCCAACCACTGGTAATGACTTTGCCAACCACTGTTAATCACTTATCCGACCTCTAAAAATGACTTTGCCAACCACTGGTAATGACTTTGCCAACCACTGTTAATCACTTATCCGAACTCTAAAAATGACTTTGCCCACCAATTGTAATGACTTTGCCAACCATTGTTAATCACTAATCCAACCCCTAAAAAAGACTTTGCCCAACAATAGTAATGACTTCGCCAACCACTATTAATCACTAATCCGACCACTAAAAATGACTTTGCCTTACAATTGTAATGACTTTGACAACGACAGTTAATCACTTATCCTACCGCTCAATTGATTTTGCCCAACAATTGTAATGAATTTGCCCAACAATTGTAATGACTTTGCCAACCACTGTTAATCACTTATCCGACCTCTAAAAATGACTTTGCCAACCACTGGTAATGACTTTGCCAGCCACTGTTAATCACTTATCCGACTTCTAAAAATGACTCTGCCCAACAATTGTAATGACTTTGCCAACCACTGTTAATCACTTATCCGACCTCTAAAAATGACTTTGCCAACCACTGGTAATGACTTTGCCAACCACTGTTAATCACTTATCCAACCCCTAAAAAAGACTTTGCCCAACAATAGTAATGACTTTGCCAACCACTATTAATCACTAATCCGACCACTAAAAATGACTTTGCCTTACAATTGTAATGACTTTGCCAACGACAGTTAATCACTTATCCGACCGCTCAATTGATTATGACCAACAATTGTAATGAATTTGCCCAACAATTGTAATGACATTGCCAACCACTGTTAATCACTTATCCGACCTCTAAAAATGACTTTGCCAACCACTGGTAATGACTTTGCCAACCACTGTAAATCACTTATCCGACCTCTAAAAATGACTTTGCCCAACAATTGTAATGACTTTGCCAACCATTGTTAATCACTTATCCAACCCCTAAATAAGACTTTGCCCAACAATAGTAATGACTTTGCCAACCACTATTAATCACTAATCAGAACTCTAAAAATGACTTTGCCCAAAAATTGTAACGACTTTGCCAACCACTGTTAATCACTTATCCGACCTCCTAAAATGACTTTTCCAACCACTGGTAATGACTTTGCCAACCACTGTTAATCACTTATCCAACCCCTAAAAAAGACTTTGCCCAACAATAGTAATGACTTTGCCAACCACTATTAATCACTAATCCGACCACTAAAATGACTTTGCCTTACAATTGTAATGACTTTGCCAACGACAGTTAATCACTTATCCGACCGCTCAATTGATTATGACCAACAATTGTAATGAATTTGCCCAACAATTGTAATGGCTTTGCCAACCACTGTTAATCACTTATCCGACCTCTAAAAATGACTTTGCCAACCACTGGTAATGACTTTGCCAGCCACTGTTAATCACTAATCCGACCACTAAAAATGACTTTGCCCAATAATTGTAATGAAATTGCCAACCACTGTTAATCCCTAATCCGACCACTAAAAATGACTTTGCCCAACAATTGTAATGACTTTGCCAACCACTTTTAATCACTAATCAGAACTCTAAAAATGACCTTGCCCAAAAATTGTAACGACTTTGCTAACCACTGTTAATCACTTATCCGACCTCCTAAAATGACTTTTCCAACCACTGGTAATGACTTTGCCAACCACTGTTAATCACTAATCCGACCACTAAAAATGACTTTGCCCAACAATTGTAATGACTTTGCCAACCACTGTTAATCACTTATCCGACCTCTAAAAATGACTTTGCCAACCACTGGTAATGACTTTGCCAACCACTGTTAATCACTTATCCGACCTCTAAAAATGACTTTGCCAACCACTGGTAATGACTTTGCCAACCACTGTTAATCACTTATCCGAACTCTAAAAATGACTTTGCCCACCAATTGTAATGACTTTGCCAACCATTGTTAATCACTAATCCAACCCCTAAAAAAGACTTTGCCCAACAATAGTAATGACTTCGCCAACCACTATTAATCACTAATCCGACCACTAAAAATGACTTTGCCTTACAATTGTAATGACTTTGACAACGACAGTTAATCACTTATCCTACCGCTCAATTGATTTTGCCCAACAATTGTAATGAATTTGCCCAACAATTGTAATGACTTTGCCAACCACAGTTTATCACTTATCTGACCGCTAAAAATGACTTTGCTCAACAATTGTAATGACTTTGCCAACCACTGGTAATGACTTTGCCAACCACTGTTAATCAATTATCCGACCTCTAAAAATGACTATGCCCAACAATTGTAATGAATTTGCTCAACAATTGTAATGACTTTGCCAACCACTGTTAATCACTTATCCGACCTCTAAAAATGACTTTGCCCAACAATTGGAATGACTTTGCCAACCACTGTTAATCACTAATCCGACCTCTAAAATCGAATTTGCCCAACAATTGTAATGACTTTGCCAACCACTTTTAATCACTAATCAGAACTCTAAAAATGACCTTGCCCAAAAATTGTAACGACTTTGCTAACCACTGTTAATCACTTATCCGACCTCCTAAAATGACTTTTCCAACCACTGGTAATGACTTTGCCAACCACTGTTAATCACTAATCCAACCCCTAAAAAAGACTTTGCCCAACAATAGTAATGACTTCGCCAACCACTATTAATCACTAATCCGACCACTAAAAATGACTTTGCCTTACAATTGTAATGACTTTGACAACGACAGTTAATCACTTATCCTACCGCTCAATTGATTTTGCCCAACAATTGTAATGAATTTGCCCAACAATTGTAATGACTTTGCCAACCACAGTTTATCACTTATCTGACCGCTAAAAATGACTTTGCTCAACAATTGTAATGACTTTGCCAACCACTGGTAATGACTTTGCCAACCACTGTTAATCAATTATCCGACCTCTAAAAATGACTATGCCCAACAATTGTAATGAATTTGCTCAACAATTGTAATGACTTTGCCAACCACTGTTAATCACTTATCCGACCTCTAAAAATGACTTTGCCCAACAATTGGAATGACTTTGCCAACCACTGTTAATCCCTAATCCGACCTCTAAAATCGAATTTGCCCAACAATTGTAATGACTTTGCCAACCACTTTTAATCACTAATCAGAACTCTAAAAATGACCTTGCCCAAAAATTGTAACGACTTTGCTAACCACTGTTAATCACTTATCCGACCTCCTAAAATGACTTTTCCAACCACTGGTAATGACTTTGCCAACCACTGTTAATCACTTATCCGACCACTAAAAATGACTTTGCCCAACAATTGTAATGACTTTGCCAACCACTGTTAATCACTTATCCGACCTCTAAAAATGACTTTGCCAACCACTGGTAATGACTTTGCCAACCACTGTTAATCACTTATCCGACCTCTAAAAATGACTTTGCCAACCACTGGTAATGACTTTGCCAACCACTGTTAATCACTTATCCGAACTCTAAAAATGACTTTGCCCACCAATTGTAATGACTTTGCCAACCATTGTTAATCACTAATCCAACCCCTAAAAAAGACTTTGCCCAACAATAGTAATGACTTCGCCAACCACTATTAATCACTAATCCGACCACTAAAAATGACTTTGCCTTACAATTGTAATGACTTTGACAACGACAGTTAATCACTTATCCTACCGCTCAATTGATTTTGCCCAACAATTGTAATGAATTTGCCCAACAATTGTAATGACTTTGCCAACCACTGTTAATCACTTATCCGACCTCTAAAAATGACTTTGCCAACCACTGGTAATGACTTTGCCAGCCACTGTTAATCACTTATCCGACTTCTAAAAATGACTTTGCCCAACAATTGTAATGACTTTGCCAACCACTGTTAATCACTTATCCGACCTCTAAAAATGACTTTGCCAACCACTGGTAATGACTTTGCCAACCACTGTTAATCACTTATCCAACCCCTAAAAAAGACTTTGCCCAACAATAGTAATGACTTTGCCAACCACTATTAATCACTAATCCGACCACTAAAAATGACTTTGCCTTACAATTGTAATGACTTTGCCAACGACAGTTAATCACTTATCCGACCGCTCAATTGATTATGACCAACAATTGTAATGAATTTGCCCAACAATTGTAATGGCTTTGCCAACCACTGTTAATCACTTATCCGACCTCTAAAAATGACTTTGCCAACCACTGGTAATGACTTTGCCAACCACTGTAAATCACTTATCCGACCTCTAAAAATGACTTTGCCCAACAATTGTAATGACTTTGCCAACCATTGTTAATCACTTATCCAACCCCTAAAAAAGACTTTGCCCAACAATAGTAATGACTTTGCCAACCACTATTAATCACTAATCAGAACTCTAAAAATGACTTTGCCCAAAAATTGTAACGACTTTGCCAACCACTGTTAATCACTTATCCGACCTCCTAAAATGACTTTTCCAACCACTGGTAATGACTTTGCCAACCACTGTTAATCACTAATCCGACCACTAAAAATGATTTTGCCCAACAATTGTAATGAATTTGCCCAACAATTGTAATGACTTTGCCAACCACTGTTAATCACTTATCCGACCTCTAAAAATGACTTTGCCAACCACTGGTAATGACTTTGCCAACCACTGTTAATCACTTATCCGACCTCTAAAAATGACTTTGCCAACCACTGGTAATGACTTT
This sequence comes from Brachionus asplanchnoidis, assembly GCA_025491095.1. Lineage (NCBI taxonomy): Eukaryota > Metazoa > Rotifera > Eurotatoria > Ploima > Brachionidae > Brachionus > Brachionus asplanchnoidis. The sequence continues at coordinate 23,234 of JAILYF010000049.1, read as the reverse complement.
GCCAACCACTGTTAATCACTTATCCGAACTCTAAAAATGACTTTGCCCAACAATTGTAATGACTGTGCCAACCACTGTTAATCACTAATCCGACCACTAAAAATGACTTTGCCAACCACTATTAATCACTAATCCGACCACTAAAAATGACTTTGCATTACAATTGTAATGACTTTGCCAACGACAGTTAATCACTTATCCGACCGCTCAATTGATTTTGCCCAACAATTGTAATGAATTTGCCCAACAATTGTAATGACTTTGTCAACCACTGTTAATCACTTATCCGACCTCTAAAAATGACTTTGCCAACCACTGGTAATGACTTTGCCAACCACTGTTAATCACTTATCCGACCTCTAAAAATGACTTTGCCAACCACTGGTAATGACTTTGCCAACCACTGTTAATCACTTATCCGAACTCTAAAAATGACTTTGCACACCAATTGTAATGACTTTGCCAACCATTGTTAATCACTTATCCAACCCCTAAAAAAGACTTTGCCCAACAATAGTAATGACTTTGCCAACCACTATTAATCACTAATTCGACCACTAAAAATGACTTTGCCTTACAATTGTAATGACTTTGCCAACGACAGTTAATCGCTTATCCGACCGCTCAATTGATTATGCCCAACAATTGTAATGAATTTGCCCAACAATTGTAATGACTTTGCCAACCATTGTTAATCACTTATCCAACCCCTAAAAAAGACTTTGCCCAACAATAGTAATGACTTTGCCAACCACTATTAATCACTAATCCGACCACTAAAAATGACTTTACCTAACAATTGTAATGACTTTGCCAACCACTGTTAATCACTTATCCAACCCCTAAAAAAGACTTTGCCAACCACTGGTAATGACTTTGCCAACTACTGTTAATCACTTATCCGACCTCTAAAAATGACTTTGCCCAACAATTGTAATGACTTTGCTAACTACTGTTAATCACTTATCCGACCTCTAAAATTGACTTTGCCAACCACTATTAATCACTTATCCGACCTCTAAAAATGACTTTACCCAACAATTGTAATGACTTTGCCAACTACTGTTAATCACATATCCAACCTCTAAAATTGACTTTGCCAACCACTGGTAATGACTTTGCCAACCACTATTAATCACTTATCCGACCTCTAAAAATGACTTTGCCCAACAATTGTAATGACTTTGCCAACTACTGTTAATCACATATCCGACCTCTAAAATTGACTTTGCCAACCACTGGTAATGACTTTGCAAACCACTGTTAATCACTTATCCGACCTCTAAAAATAACTTTGCCCTACAATTGTAATGACTTTGCCAACTACTGTTAATCACTTATCCGACCTCTAAAAATGACTTTGCCAACCACTGGTAATGACTTTGCCAACCACTGTTAATCGCTTATCCGACCTCTAAAAATGACTTTGCCCAACAATTGTAATGACTTTGCCAACCATTGTTAATCACTTATCCAACCCCTAAAAAAGACTTTGCCCAACAATAGTAATGACTTTGCCAACCACTATTAATCACTAATCCGACCTCTAAAAATGACTTTACCCAACAATTGTATTGACTTTGCCAACCACTGTTAATCAATTATCCGACCTCTAAAAATGACTATGCCCATCAATTGTAATGAATTTGCCCAACAATTGTAATGATTTTGCCAACCACTGTTAATCACTTATCCGACCTCTAAAAATGGCTTTGCCCAACAATTGTAATGACTTTGCCAAACACTGTTAATCACTTATCCGACCTCTAAAAATGACTTTGCCAACCACTGGTAATGACTTTGCCAACCACTGTTAATTGCTTATCCGACCTCTAAAAACGACTTTGCCCAACAATTGATATGACTTTGCCATCCACTTTTAATCACTAATCCGACCTCTAAAATCGACTTTGCCCAACAATTGTAATGACTTTGCCAACCACTGTTAATCACTAATCCAACCACTAAAAATGACTTTGCCCAATAATTGTAATGAAATTGCCAACCACTGTTAATCCCTAATCCGACCACTAAAAATGACTTTGCCCAACAATTGTAATGACTTTGCCAACCACAGTTTATCACTTATCTGACCGCTAAAAATGACTTTGCTCAACAATTGTAATGACTTTGCCAACCACTGGTAATGACTTTGCCAACCACTGTTAATCAATTATCCGACCTCTAAAAACGACTATGCCCAACAATTGTAATGAATTTGCCCAACAATTGTAATGACTTTGCCAACCACTGTTAATCACTTATCCGACCTCCAAAAATGACTTTGCCCAACAATTGGAATGACTTTGCCAACCACTGTTAATCACTAATCCGACCTCTAAAATCGAATTTGCCCAACAATTGTAATGACTTTGCCAACCACTTTTAATCACTAATCAGAACTCCAAAAATGACCTTGCCCAAAAATTGTAACGACTTTGCTAACCACTGTTAGTCACTTATCCGACCTCCTAAAATGACTTTTCCAACCACTGGTAATGACTTTGCCAACCACTGTTAATCACTAATCCGACCACTAAAAATGACTTTGCCCAACAATTGTAATGACTGTGCCAACCACTGTTAATCACTAATCCGACCACTGAAAATGACTTTGCCCAACAATTGTAATGACTTTGCCAACCACTGTTAATCACTTATCCGACCACTAAAAATGACTTTGCCAACCACTGGTAATGACTTTGCCAACCACTGTTAATCACTTATCCGAACTCTAAAAATGACTTTGCACACCAATTGTAATGACTTTGCCAACCATTGTTAATCACTAATCCAACCCCTAAAAAAGACTTTGCCCAACAATAGTAATGACTTTGTCAACCACTATTAATCACTAATCCGACCACTTAAAATGACTTTGCCTTACAATTGTAATGACTTTGACAACGACAGTTAATCACTTATCCTACCGCTCAATTGATTTTGCCCAACAATTGTAATGAATTTGCCCAACAATTGTAATGACTTTGCCAACCACTGTTAATCACTTATCCGACCTCTAAAAATGACTTTGCCAACCACTGGTAATGACTTTGCCAACCACTGTAAATCACTTATCCGACCTCTAAAAATGACTTTGCCTTACAATTGTAATGACTTTGCCAACCATTGTTAATCACTTATCCAACCCCTAAAAAAGACTTTGCCCAACAATAGTAATGACTTTGCCAACCACTGTTAATCACTAATCCGACCACTAAAAATGACTTTGCCCAACAGTGTAATGACTGTGCCAACCACTGTTAATCACTAATCCGACCACTAAAAATGACTTTGCCAACCACTATTAATCACTAATCCGACCACTAAAAATGACTTTGCCTTACAATTGTAATGACTTTGCCAACGACAGTTAATCACTTATCCGACCGCTCAATTGATTTTGCCCAACAATTGTAATGAATTTGCCCAACAATTGTAATGACTTTGCCAACCACTGTTAATCACTTATCCGACCTCTAAAAATGACTTTGCCAACCACTGGTAATGACCTTGCCAACCACTGTTAATCACTTATCCGAACTCTAAAAATGACTTTGCACACCAATTGTAATGACTTTGCCAACCATTGTTAATCACTTATCCAACCCCTAAAAAAGACTTTGCCCAACAATAGTAATGACTTTGCCAACCACTATTAAACACTAATTCGACCACTAAAAATGACTTTGCCTTACAATTGTAATGACTTTGCCAACGACAGTTAATCGCTTATCCGACCGCTCAATTGATTATGCCCAACAATTGTAATGAATTTGCCCAACAATTGCAATGACTTTGCCAACCACTGTTAATCACTTATCCGACCTCTAAAAATGACTATGCCAACCACTGGTAATGACTTTGCCAACCACTGTTAATCACTTATCCGACCTCTAAAAATGACTTTGCCCAACAATTGTAATGACTTTGCCAACCATTGTTATTCACTTATCCAACCCATAAAAAAGACTTTGCCCAACAATAGTAATGACTTTTCCAACCACTATTAATCACTAATCCGACCACTAAAAATGACTTTGCCTAACAATTGTAATGACTTTGCCAACCACTGTTAATCACTTATCCAACCCCTAAAAAAGACTTTGCCAACCACTGGTAATGACTTTGCCAACCACTATTAATCACTTATCCGACCTCTAAAAATGACTTTGCCCAACAATTGTAATGACTTTGCCAACTACTGTTAATCACATATCCGACCTCTAAAATTGACTTTGCCAACCACTGGTAATGACTTTGCCAACCACTATTAATCACTTATCCGACCTCTAAAAATGACTTTGCCCAACAATTGTAATGACTTTGCCAACTCCTGTTAATCACATATCCGACCTCTAAAATTGACTTTGCCAACCACTGGTAATGACTTTGCAAACCACTGTTAATCACTTATCCGACCTCTAAAAATAACTTTGCCCTACAATTGTAATGACTTTGCCAACTACTGTTAATCACTTATCCGACCTCTAAAAATGACTTTGCCAACCACTGGTAATGACTTTGCCAACCACTGTTAATCACTTATCCGACCTCTAAAAATGACTTTGCCCAACAATTGTAATGACTTTGCCAACCATTGTCAATCACTTATCCAACCCCTAAAAAAGACTTTGCCCAACAATAGTAATGACTTTGCCAACCACTATTAATCACTAATCCGACCACTAAAAATGACTTTGCCTAACAATTGTAATGACTTTGCCAACCACTGTTAATCACTTATCCGACCTCTAAAAATGACTTTGCCAACCACTGGTAATGACTTTGCCAACCACTGTTAATCACTTATCCGACCTCTAAAAATGACTTTGCCCAACAATTGTAATGACTTTGCCAACCATTGTTAATCACTTATCCAACCCCTAAAAAAGACTTTGCCCAACAATAGTAATGACTTTGCCAACCACTATTAATCACTAATCCGACCACTAAAAATGACTTTGCCTAACAATTGTAATGACTTTGCCAACCACTGTTAATCACTTATCCAACCCCTAAAAAAGACTTTGCCAACCACTGGTAATGACTTTGCCAACTACTGTTAATCACTTATCCGACCTCTAAAATTGACTTTGCCAACCACTGGTAATGACTTTGCCAACCACTGTTAATCACTTATCCGACCTCTAAAAATGACTTTGCCCAACAATTGTAATGACTTTGCCAATTACTGTTAATCACATATCCGACCTCTAAAATTGACTTTGCCAACCACTGGTAATGACTTTGCCAACCACTGTTAATCACTTATCCGACCTCTAAAAATAACTTTGCCCTACAATTGTAATGACTTTGCCAACTACTGTTAATCACTTATCCGACCTCTAAAAATGACTTTGCCAACCACTGGGAATAACTTAGCCAACCACTGTTAATCACTTATCCGACCTGTAAAAATGACTTTGCCCAACAATTGTAATGACTTTGCCAAAAACTGTTAATCACTTAATCGACCTCTAAAAATGACTTTGCCAACCACTGGGAATGACTTTGCCAACCACTGTTAATCACTTATCCGACCTCTAAAAATAACTTTGCCCTACAATTGTAATGACTTTGCCAACTACTGTTAATCACTTATCCGACCTCTAAAAATGACTTTGCCAACCACTGGGAATAACTTAGCCAACCACTGTTAATCACTTATCCGACCTGTAAAAATGACTTTGCCCAACAATTGTAATGACTTTGCCAAAAACTGTTAATCACTTAATCGACCTCTAAAAATGACTTTGCCAACCACTGTTAAGTGCTTATCCGACCTCTAAACACGACTTTGCCCAACAATTGTAATGACTTTGCCATCCACTTTAAATCACTTATCCAACCCTTAAAAAAGACTTTGCCCAACAATTGTAATGACTTTGCCCAACAATTGTAATGACTTTGCCAACCACTGGTAATGACTTTGCCAACCACTGTTAATCACTTATCCGACCACTAAAAATGACTTTGCCTAACAATTGTAATGACTTTGCCAACCATTATTAATCACTAATCCGACCTCCAAAAATGACTTTGCCCAACAAATGTAATGACTTTGCCAACCACTGTTAATCACTTATCCGACCTCTAAAAATGACTTTGCCCAACAATTGTAATGACTTTGCCAACCACTGTAAATCACTTATCCGACCTCTAAAATTGACTTTGCCAACCACTGTTAATGACTTTGCCAACCACTGTTAATCACTTATCGGACCTCTAAAAATGACTTTGCCCAACAATTGTAATGACTTTGCCAATTACTGTTAATCACATATCCGACCTCTAAAATTGACTTTGCCAACCACTGGTAATGACTTTGCCAACCACTGTTAATCACTTATCCGACCTCTAAAAATAACTTTGCCCTACAATTGTAATGACTTTGCCAACTACTGTTAATCACTTATCCGACCTCTAAAAATGACTTTGCCAACCACTGGGAATAACTTAGCCAACCACTGTTAATCACTTATCCGACCTGTAAAAATGACTTTGCCCAACAATTGTAATGACTTTGCCAAAAACTGTTAATCACTTAATCGACCTCTAAAATTGACTTTGCCAACCACTGGTAATGACTTTGCCAACCACTGTTAATCACTTATCCGACCTCTAAAAATAACTTTGCCCTTCAATTGTAATGACTTTGCCAACTACTGTTAATCACTTAATCGACCTCTAAAAATGACTTTGCCAACCACTGGGAATGACTTTGCCAACCACTGTTAATTGCTTATCCGACCTCTAAACACGACTTTGCCCAACAATTGTAATGACTTTGCCATCCACTGTTAATCACTTATCCAACCCTTAAAAAAGACTTTGCCCAACAATTGTAATGACTTTGCCCAACAATTGTAATGACTTTGCCAACCACTGTTAATCACTTATCCGACCACTAAAAATGACTTTGCCTAACAATTGTAATGACTTTGCCAACCATTATTAATCACTAATCCGACCTCCAAAAATGACTTTGCCCAACAAATGTAATGACTTTGCCAACCACTGTTAATCACTTATCCGACCTCTAAAAATGACTTTGCCCAACAATTGTAATGACTTTGCCAAACACTGTTAATCACTTATCCGACCTCTAAAAATGACTTTGCCCAACAATTGTAATGACTTTGCCCAACAATTGTAATGACTTTGCCAACCACTGGTAATGACTTTGCCAACCACTGTTAATCACTTATCCGACCACTAAAAATGACTTTGCCTAACAATTGTAATGACTTTGCCAACCATTATTAATCACTAATCCGACCTCCAAAAATGACTTTGCCCAACAAATGTAATGACTTTGCCAACCACTGTTAATCACTTATCCGACCTCTAAAAATGACTTTGCCCAACAATTGTAATGACTTTGCCAACCACTGTTAATCACTTATCCGACCTCTAAAAATGACTTTGCCCAACAATTGTAATGACTTTGCCAACCACTGTAAATCACTTATCCGACCTCTAAAATTGACTTTGCCAACCACTGTTAATGACTTTGCCAACCACTGTTAATCACTTATCCGACCTCTAAAAAAGACTTTGCCCAACAATAGTAATGACTTTGCCAACCACTATTAATCACTAATCCGACCACTAAAAATGACTTTGCCTAACAATTGTAATGACTTTGCCAACCACTGTTAATCACTTATCCAACCCCTAAAAAAGACTTTGCCAACCACTGGTAATGACTTTGCCAACTACTGTTAATCACTTATCCGACCTCTAAAATTGACTTTGCCAACCACTGGTAATGACTTTGCCAACCACTGTTAATCACTTATCCGACCTCTAAAAATGACTTTGCCCAACAATTGTAATGACTTTGCCAACTACTGTTAATCACATATCCGACCTCTAAAATTGACTTTGCCAACCACTGGTAATGACTTTGCCAACCACTGTTAATCACTTATCCGACCTCTAAAAATAACTTTGCCCTACAATTGTAATGACTTTGCCAACTACTGTTAATCACTTATCCGACCTCTAAAAATGACTTTGCCAACCACTGGGAATAACTTAGCCAACCACTGTTATTCACTTATCCGACCTGTAAAAATGACTTTGCCTAACAATTGTAATGACTTTGCCATCCACTGTTAATCACTTATCCAACCCTTAAAAAAGACTTTTCCCAACAATTGTAATGACTTTGCCCAACAATTGTAATGACTTTGCCAACCACTGGTAATGACTTTGCCAACCACTGTTAATCACTTATCCGACCACTAAAAATGACTTTGCCTAACAATTGTAATGACTTTGCCAACCATTATTAATCACTAATCCGACCTCCAAAAATGACTTTGCCCAACAAATGTAATGACTTTGCCAACCACTGTTAATCACTTATCCGACCTCTAAAAATGACTTTGCCCAACAATTGTAATGACTTTGCCAACCACTGTAAATCACTTATCCGACCTCTAAAATTGACTTTGCCAACCACTGTTAATGACTTTGCCAACCACTGTTAATCACTTATCCGACCTCTAAAAATGACTTTGCCCCAATTGTAATGACTTTGCCAACTACTGTTAATCACTTATCCGACCTCTAAAAATGACTTTACCAACCACTGGGAATGACTTTGCCAACCACTGTTTATCACTTATCCGACCTCTAAAAATGACTTTGCCCAACAATTGTAATGACTTTGCCAACCACTGTTAATCACTTAACCAACCCCTAAAAAAGACTTTGCCAAACAATTGTAATGACTTTGCCAACCACTATTAATCACTAATCCTACCTCTAAAAATGACTTTGCCCAACAATTGTAATGACTTTGCCAACCACTGTTAATCACTTATCCGACCTCTAAAAATCACTTTGCCCAACAATTGTAACGACTTTGCCCAACAATTGTAATAACTTTGCCAACCACTGTTAATCACTTATCCGACCACTAAAAATGACTTTGCCTAACAATTGTAATGACTTTGCCAACCACTGTAAATCACTTATCCGACCTCTAAAAATGACTTTGCCAACCACCGGGAATGACTTTGCCAACCACTGTTAATCACTTATCCGACCTCTAAAAATGACTTTGCCCAACAATTGTAATGACTTTGCCAACCACTGTTAATCACTTAACCAACCCCTAAAAAAGACTTTGCCAAACAATTGTAATGACTTTGCCAACCACTATTAATCACTAATCCTACCTCTAAAAATGACTTTGCCCAACAATTGTAATGACTTTGCCAACCACTGTTAATCACTTATCCGACCTCTAAAAATCACTTTGCCCAACAATTGTAACGACTTTGCCCAACAATTGTAATAACTTTGCCAACCACTGTTAATCACTTATCCGACCACTAAAAATGACTTTTCCTACCACTGGAAATTACTTTGCCAACCACTGTTAATCACTAATCCGACCACTAAAAATGGCTTTGCCCAACAATTGTAATGAATTTGCCCAACAATTGTAATGACTTTGCCAACCACTGTTAATCACTTATCCGACCTCTAAAAATGACTTTGCCCAACAATTGTAATGACTTTGCCAACCATTATTAATCACTAATCCGACCTCCAAAAATGACTTTGCCCAACAATTGTAATGACTTTGCCAACCACTGTTAATCACTTATCCGACCTCTAAAAATGACTTTTCCTACCACTGGAAATTACTTTGCCAACCACTGTTAATCACTTATCCGACCTCTAAAAATGACTTTGCCAACCACTGGTAATGACTTTGCCAACCACTGTTAATCACTTATCCGACCTCTAAAAATGACTTTGCCCACTAATTGTAATGAGTTTGCTAACCACTGTTAATCACTTATCCCACCTCTAAAAATGACTTTGCCAACCACTGGGAATGACTTTGCCAACTACTGTTAATCACTAATCCGACCTCTAAAAATTACTTTGCCCAACAATTGTAATGACTTTGCCAACTACTGTTAATCACTTATCCGACCTCTAAAATTGACTTTGCCAACCACTGGTAATGACTTTGCCAACCACTGTTAATCACTTATCCGACCTCTAAAAATGACTTTGCCCAACAATTGTAATGACTTTGCAAACGACTGTTAATCACTTATCCGACCTCTAAAATTGACTTTGCCAACCACTGGTAATGACTTTGCCAACCACTGTTAATCACTTATCCGACCTCTATAAATGACTTTGCCCTACAATTGTAATGACTTTGCCAACTACTGTTAATCAATTATCCGACCTCTAAAAATGACTTTGCCAACCACTGGTAATGACTTTGCCAACCACTGTTAATCACTTATCCGACCTCTAAAAATGACTTTGCCCACGAATTGTAATGAGTTTGCTAACCACTGTTAATCACTTATCCCACCTCTAAAAATGACTTTGCCAACCACTGGGAATGACTTTGTCAACCACTGTTAATCACTTATCCGACCTCTAAAAATGACTTTGCCCAACAATTGTAATTACTTTGCCAACCACTATAAATCACTAATCCGACCTCTAAAAATGACTTTGCCCAACAATTGTAATGACTTTGCAAACCACTGTTAATCACTTATCCGACCTCTAAAAATCACTTTGCCCAACAATTGTAACGACTTTGCCAAACAATTGTAATAACTTTGCCAACCACTGTTAATCACTTATCCGACCTCTAAAAATGACTTTGCCTAACAATTGTAATGACTTTGCCAACCATTATTAATCACTAATCCGACCTCCAAAAATGACTTTGCCCAACAATTGTAATGACTTTGCCAACCACTGTTAATCACTTATCCGACCTCTAAAAATGACTTTTCCTACCACTGGAAATTACTTTGCCAACCACTGTTAATTTCTTATCCGACCTCTAAAAAAGACTTTGCCCATCAATTGTAATGAGTTTGCCAACCACTGTTAATCACTAATCCGACCTCTAAAATCGACTTTGCCCAACAATTGTAATGACTTTGCCAACCACTTTTAATCACTAATCCGACCTCTAAAAATGGCTTTGCCTAACAATTGTAATGACTTTGCCAACCACTGTTAATCACTAATCCGACCACTAAAAATTACTTTGCCCAACAATTGTAATGACTTTGCCAACTACTGTTAATCACTTATCCTACCTCTAAAATTGACTTTGCCAACCACTGGTAATGACTTTGCCAACCACTGTTAATCACTTATCCGACCTCTAAAAATGACTTTGCCCAACAATTGTAATGACTTTGCAAACTACTGTTAATCACTTATCCGACCTCTAAAATTGACTTTGCCAACCACTGGTAATGACTTTGCCAACCACTGTTAATCACTTATCCGACCTCTATAAATGACTCTGCCCTACAATTGTAATGACTTTGCCAACTACAGTTAATCACTTATCCGACCTCTAAAAATGACTTTGCCAACCACTGGTAATGACTTTGCCAACCACTGTTAATCACTTATCCGACCTCTAAAAATGACTTTGCCCACTAATTGTAATGAGTTTGCTAACCACTGTAAATCACTTATCCCACCTCTAAAAATGACTTTGCCAACCACTGGGAATGACTTTGCCAACCACTGTTAATCACTTATCCGACCTCTAAAAATAACTTTGCCCTACAATTGTAATGACTTTGCCAACTACTGTTAATCACTTATCCGACCTCTAAAAATGACTTTGCCCAACAATTGTAATGACTTTGCCATCCACTGTTAATCACTTATCCGACCTCTAAAAATCACTTTGCCCAACAATTGTAACGACTTTGCCAAACAATTGTAATAACTTTGCCAACCACTGTTAATCACTTATCCGACCTCTAAAAATGACTTTGCCTAATAATTGTAATGACTTTGCCAACCATTATTAATCACTAATCCGACCTCCAAAAATGACTTTGCCCAACAATTGTAATGACTTTGCCAACCACTGTTAATCACTTATCCGACCTCTAAAAATGACTTTTCCTACCACTGGAAATTACTTTGCCAACCACTGTAAATTTCTTATCCGACCTCTAAAAAAGACTTTGCCCATCAATTGTAATGAGTTTGCCAACCACTGTTAATCACTAATCCGACCTCTAAAATCGACTTTGCCCAACAATTGTAATGACTTTGCCAACCACTTTTAATCACTAATCCGACCTCTAAAAATGGCTTTGCCTAACAATTGTAATGACTTTGCCAACCACTGTTAATCACTAATCCGACCACTAAAAATGACTTTGCCCACTAATTGTAATGAGTTTGCCAACCACTGTTAATCACTTATCCGACCTCTAAAAATGACTTTGCCCAACAATTGTAATGACTTTGCCAACCACTGGTAATGACTTTGCCAACCACTGTTAATCACTTATCCGACCTCTAAAAATGACTTTGCCCAACAATTGTAATGACTTTGGCAACTACTGTTAATCACTTATCCGACCACTAAAATTGACTTTGCCAACCACTGGTAATGACTTTGCCAACCACTGTTAATCACTTATCCGACCTCTAAAAATGACTTTGCCCTACAATTGTAATGACTTTGCCAACTACTGTTAATCACTTATCCGACCTCTAAAAATGACTTTGCCAACCACTGGTAATGACTTTGCCAACCACTGGTAATGACTTTGCCAACCACTGTTAATCACTTATCCGACCTCTAAAAATGACTTTGCCCTACAATTGTAATGACTTTGCCAAATACTGTTAATCACTTATCCGACCTCTAAAAATGACTTTGCCAACCACTGGTAATGACTTTGCCAACCACTGTTAATCACTTATCCGACCTCTAAAATGACTTTGCCCACTAATTGTAATGAGTTTGCCAACCACTGTTAATCACTTATCCGACCTCTAAAAATGACTTTGCCAACCACTGGGAATGACTTTGCCAACCACTGTTAATCACTTATCCAACCCCTAAAAAAGACTTTGCCCAACAATTGTAATGACTTTGCCAACCACTGTTAATCACTTATCCGACCTCTAAAAATGACTTTTCCTACCACTGGAAATTACTTTGCCAACCACTGTTAATCACTTATCGGACATCTAAAAATCACTTTGCCCAACAATTGTAACGACTTTGCCAACCATTATTAATCACTAATCCGACCTCCAAAAATGACTTTGCCCAACAATTGTAATGACTTTGCCAAACACTGTTAATCACTTATCCGACCTCTAAAAATGACTTTTCCTACCACTGGAAATTATTTTGCCAACCACTGTTAATTGCTTATCCGACCTCTAAAAATGACTTTGCCCAACAATTGTAATGACTTTGCCAACCACTGTTAATCACTAATCCGACCACTAAAAATGACTTTGCCCAACTATTGAAATGACTTTGCCAACCACTGTTAATCACTAATCCGACCACTAAAAATGGCTTTGCCCAACAATTGTAATGACTTTGCCAAACACAGTTTATCACTTATCCGACCGCTAAAAATGACTTTGCCCAACAATTGTAATGACTTTGCCAACCACTGTTAATCAATTATCCGACCTCTAAAAATGACTATTCCCAACAATTGTAATGAATTTGCCCAACAAATGTAATGACTTTTCCAACCACTGTTAATCACTTATCCGACCTCTAAAAATGACTTTGCCCAACAATTGTAATGACTTTGCCAAACACTGTTAATCACTTATCCGACCTCTAAAATTGACTTTGCCAACCACTGGTAATGACTTTGCCAACCACTGTTAATCACTTATCCGACCTCTAAAAATGACTTTGCCCAACAATTGTAATGACTTTGCAAACTACTGTTAATCACTTATCCGACCTCTAAAATTGACTTTGCCAACCACTGGTAATGACTTTGCCAACCACTGTTAATCACTTATCCGACCTCTATAAATGACTTTGCCCTACAATTGTAATGACTTTGCCAACTACTGTTAATCACTTATCCGACCTCTAAAAATGACTTTGCCAACCACTGGTAATGACTTTGCCAACCACTGTTAATCACTTATCCGACCTCTAAAAATGACTTTGCCCACTAATTGTAATGAGTTTGCCAACCACTGTTAATCACTTATCCGACCTCAAAAAATGACTTTGCCAACCACTGGGAATGACTTTGCCAAGCACTGTTAATCACTTATCCGACCTCTAAAAATGACTTTGCCCAACAATTGTAATTACTTTGCCAACCACTATAAATCACTAATCCGACCTCTAAAAATGACTTTGCCCAACAATTGTAACGACTTTGCCCAACAATTGTAATAACTTTGCCAACCACTGTTAATCACTTATCCGACCTCTAAAAATGACTTTGCCTAACAATTGTAATGACTTTGCCAACCACTGTTAATCACTTATCCGACCTCTATAAATGACTTTGCCCTACAATTGTAATGACTTTGCCAACTACTGTTAATCACTTATCCGACCTCTAAAATGACTTTGCCAACCACTGGTAATGACTTTGCCAACCACTGTTAATCACTTATCCGACCTCTAAAAATGACTTTGCCCACTAATTGTAATGAGTTTGCCAACCACTGTTAATCACTTATCCGACCTCAAAAAATGACTTTGCCAACCACTGGGAATGACTTTGCCAACCACTGTTAATCACTTATCCGACCTCTAAAAATGACTTTGCCCAACAATTGTAATTACTTTGCCAACCACTATAAATCACTAATCCGACCTCTAAAAATGACTTTGCCCAACAATTGTAATGAATTTGCCAACCACTGTTAATCACTCATCCGACCTCTAAAAATGACTTTGCCCAACAATTGTAACGACTTTGCCCAACAATTGTAATAACTTTGCCAACCACTGTTAATCACTTATCCGACCTCTAAAAATGACTTTGCCTAACAATTGTAATGACTTTGCCAACCATTATTAATCACTAATCCGACCTCCAAAAATGACTTTGCCCAACAATTGTAATGACTTAGCCAACCACTGTTAATCACTTATCCGACCTCTAAAAATGACTTTTCCTACCACTGGAAATTACTTTGCCAACCACTGTTAATTTCTTATCCGACCTCTAAAAACGACTTTGCCCATCAATTGTAATGAGTTTGCCAACCACTGTTAATCACTAATCCGACCTCTAAAATCGACTTTGCCCAACAATTGTAATGACTTTGCCAACCACTTTTAATCACTAATCCGACCTCTAAAAATGACTTTGCTTAACAATTGTAATGACTTTGCCAACCACTGTTAATCACTAATCCGACCACTAAAAATGACTTTGCCCACTAATTGTAATGAGTTTGCCAACCACTGTTAATCACTTATCCGACCTCAAAAAATGACTTTGCCAACCACTGGGAATGACTTTGCCAAGCACTGTTAATCACTTATCCGACCTCTAAAAATGACTTTGCCCAACAATTGTAATTACTTTGCCAACCACTATAAATCACTAATCCGACCTCTAAAAATGACTTTGCCCAACAATTGTAACGACTTTGCCCAACAATTGTAATAACTTTGCCAACCACTATAAATCACTAATCCGACCTCTAAAAATGACTTTGCCCAACAATTGTAATGAATTTGCCAACCACTGTTAATCACTCATCCGACCTCTAAAAATGACTTTGCCCAACAATTGTAACGACTTTGCCCAACAATTGTAATAACTTTGCCAACCACTGTTAATCACTTATCCGACCTCTAAAAATGACTTTGCCTAACAATTGTAATGACTTTGCCAACCACTGTTAATCACTTATCCGACCTCTATAAATGACTTTGCCCTACAATTGTAATGACTTTGCCAACTACTGTTAATCACTTATCCGACCTCTAAAAATGACTTTGTCAACCACTGGTAATGACTTTGCCAACTACTGTTAATCACTTATCCGACCTCTAAAAATGACTTTGCCAACCACTGTTAATCACTTATCCGACCTCTAAAAATGACTTTGCCCACTAATTGTAATGAGTTTGCCAACCACTGTTAATCACTTATCCGACCTCAAAAAATGACTTTGCCAACCACTGGGAATGACTTTGCCAACCACTGTTAATCACTTATCCGACCTCTAAAAATGACTTTGCCCAACAATTGTAATTACTTATCCAACCACTATAAATCACTAATCCGACCTCTAAAAATGACTTTGCCCAACAATTGTAATGAATTTGCCAACCACTGTTAATCACTCATCCGACCTCTAAAAATGACTTTGCCCAACAATTGTAACGACTTTGCCCAACAATTGTAATAATTTTGCCAACCACTGTTAATCACTTATCCGACCTCTAAAAATGACTTTGCCTAACAATTGTAATGACTTTGCCAACCATTATTAATCACTAATCCGACCTCCAAAATGACTTTGCCCAACAATTGTAATGACTTAGCCAACCACTGTTAATCACTTATCCGACCTCTAAAAATGACTTTTCCTACCACTGGAAATTACTTTGCCAACCACTGTTAATTTCTTATCCGACCTCTAAAAACGACTTTGCCCATCAATTGTAATGAGTTTGCCAACCACTGTTAATCACTAATCCGACCTCTAAAATCGACTTTGCCCAACAATTGTAATGACTTTGCCAACCACTTTTAATCACTAATCCGACCTCTAAAAATGACTTTGCTTAACAATTGTAATGACTTTGCCAACCACTGTTAATCACTAATCCGACCACTAAAAATGACTTTGCCCACTAATTGTAATGAGTTTGCCAACCACTGTTAATCACTTATCCGACCTCTAAAAATGACTTTGCCCAACAATTGTAATGACTTTGCCAACCACTGGTAATGACTTTGCCAACCACTGTAAATCACTTATCCGACCTCTAAAAATGACTTTTCCTACCACTGGAAATTACTTTGCCAACCACTGTTAATTGCTTATCCGACCTCTAAAAACGACTTTGCCCAACAATTGTAATGACTTTGCCAACCACTTTTAATCACTAATCCGACCTCTAAAAATGACTTTGCCCTACAATTGTAATGACTCTGCAAACTACTGTTAATCACTTATCCGACCTCTAAAAATGACTTTGCAAACCACTGGTAATGACTTTGCCAACCACTGTTAATCACTTATCCGACCTCTAAAAATGACTTTGCCCAACAATTGTAATGACTTTGCAAACTACTGTTAATCACTTATCCGACCTCTAAAATTGACTTTGCCAACCACTGGTAATGACTTTGCCAACCACTGTTAATCACTTATCCGACCTCTATAAATGACTTTGCCCTACAATTGTAATGACTTTGCCAACTACTGTTAATCACTTATCCGACCTCTAAAAATGACTTTGCCAACCACTGGTAATGACTTTGCCAACCACTGTTAATCACTTATCCGACCTCTAAAAATGACTTTGCCCACTAATTGTAATGAGTTTGCTAACCACTGTTAATCACTTATCCGACCTCTAAAAATGACTTTGCCAACCACTGGGAATGACTTTGCCAACCACTGTTAATCACTTATCCGACCTCTAAAAATGACTTTGCCCAACAATTGTAATTACTTTGCCAACCACTATAAATCACTTATCCGACCTCTATAAATGACTTTGCCCAACAATTGTAATGACTTTGCCAACTACTGTTAATCACTTATCCGACCTCTAAAAATGACTTTGCCAACCACTGGTAATGACT
Source organism: Brachionus asplanchnoidis (assembly GCA_025491095.1). Lineage (NCBI taxonomy): Eukaryota > Metazoa > Rotifera > Eurotatoria > Ploima > Brachionidae > Brachionus > Brachionus asplanchnoidis. Next base: position 5,625 of record JAILYF010000049.1, on the reverse strand, counting down.
TTGCCAACCACTGTTAATCACTGATCCGACCTCTAAAAATGACTTTGCCCACTAATTGTAATGAGTTTGCTAACCACTGTTAATCACTTATCCGACCTCTAAAAATGACTTTGCCAACCACTGGGAATGACTTTGCCAACCACTGTTAATCACTTATCCGACCTCTAAAAATGACTTTGCCCAACAATTGTAATTACTTTGCCAACCACTATAAATCACTTATCCGACCTCTATAAATGACTTTGCCCAACAATTGTAATGACTTTGCCAACCACTTTTAATCACTAATCCGACCTCTAAAAATGACTTTGCCCTACAATTGTAATGACTCTGCAAACTACTGTTAATCACTTATCCGACCTCTAAAAATGACTTTGCCAACCACTGGTAATGACTTTGCCAACCACTGTTAATCACTTATCCGACCTCTAAAAATGACTTTGCCCAACAATTGTAATGACTTTGCAAACTACTGTTAATCACTTATCCGACCTCTAAAATTGACTTTGCCAACCACTGGTAATGACTTTGCCAACCACTGTTAATCACTTATCCGACCTCTATAAATGACTTTGCCCTACAATTGTAATGACTTTGCCAACTACTGTTAATCACTAATCCGACCTCTAAAATCGACTTTGCCCAACAATTGTAATGACTTTGCCAACCACTTTTAATCACTAATCCGACCTCTAAAAATGACTTTGCCTAATAATTGTAATGACTTTGCCAACCATTATTAATCACTAATCCGACCTCCAAAAATGACTTTGCCCAACAATTGTAATGACTTTGCCAACCACTGTTAATCACTTATCCGACCTCTAAAAATGACTTTTCCTACCACTGGAAATTACTTTGCCAACCACTGTTAATTTCTTATCCGACCTCTAAAAAAGACTTTGCCCATCAATTGTAATGAGTTTGCCAACCACTGTTAATCACTAATCCGACCTCTAAAATCGACTTTGCCCAACAATTGTAATGACTTTGCCAACCACTTTTAATCACTAATCCGACCTCTAAAAATGGCTTTGCCTAACAATTGTAATGACTTTGCCAACCACTGTTAATCACTAATCCGACCACTAAAAATGACTTTGCCCACTAATTGTAATGAGTTTGCCAACCACTGTTAATCACTTATCCGACCTCTAAAAATGACTTTGCCCAACAATTGTAATGACTTTGCCAACCACTGGTAATGACTTTGCCAACCACTGTTAATCACTTATCCGACCTCTAAAAATGACTTTGCCCAACAATTGTAATGACTTTGGCAACTACTGTTAATCACTTATCCGACCACTAAAATTGACTTTGCCAACCACTGGTAATGACTTTGCCAACCACTGTTAATCACTTATCCGACCTCTAAAAATGACTTTGCCCTACAATTGTAATGACTTTGCCAACTACTGTTAATCACTTATCCGACCTCTAAAAATGACTTTGCCAACCACTGGTAATGACTTTGCCAACCACTGGTAATGACTTTGCCAACCACTGTTAATCACTTATCCGACCTCTAAAAATGACTTTGCCCTACAATTGTAATGACTTTGCCAAATACTGTTAATCACTTATCCGACCTCTAAAAATGACTTTGCCAACCACTGGTAATGACTTTGCCAACCACTGTTAATCACTTATCCGACCTCTAAAAATGACTTTGCCCACTAATTGTAATGAGTTTGCCAACCACTGTTAATCACTTATCCGACCTCTAAAAATGACTTTGCCAACCACTGGGAATGACTTTGCCAACCACTGTTAATCACTTATCCAACCCCTAAAAAAGACTTTGCCCAACAATTGTAATGACTTTGCCAACCACTGTTAATCACTTATCCGACCTCTAAAAATGACTTTCCTACCACTGGAAATTACTTTGCCAACCACTGTTAATCACTTATCGGACATCTAAAAATCACTTTGCCCAACAATTGTAACGACTTTGCCAACCATTATTAATCACTAATCCGACCTCCAAAAATGACTTTGCCCAACAATTGTAATGACTTTGCCAAACACTGTTAATCACTTATCCGACCTCTAAAAATGACTTTTCCTACCACTGGAAATTATTTTGCCAACCACTGTTAATTGCTTATCCGACCTCTAAAAATGACTTTGCCCAACAATTGTAATGACTTTGCCAACCACTGTTAATCACTAATCCGACCACTAAAAATGACTTTGCCCAACTATTGAAATGACTTTGCCAACCACTGTTAATCACTAATCCGACCACTAAAAATGGCTTTGCCCAACAATTGTAATGACTTTGCCAAACACAGTTTATCACTTATCCGACCGCTAAAAATGACTTTGCCCAACAATTGTAATGACTTTGCCAACCACTGTTAATCAATTATCCGACCTCTAAAAATGACTATTCCCAACAATTGTAATGAATTTGCCCAACAAATGTAATGACTTTTCCAACCACTGTTAATCACTTATCCGACCTCTAAAAATGACTTTGCCCAACAATTGTAATGACTTTGCCAAACACTGTTAATCACTTATCCGACCTCTAAAATTGACTTTGCCAACCACTGGTAATGACTTTGCCAACCACTGTTAATCACTTATCCGACCTCTAAAAATGACTTTGCCCAACAATTGTAATGACTTTGCAAACTACTGTTAATCACTTATCCGACCTCTAAAATTGACTTTGCCAACCACTGGTAATGACTTTGCCAACCACTGTTAATCACTTATCCGACCTCTATAAATGACTTTGCCCTACAATTGTAATGACTTTGCCAACTACTGTTAATCACTTATCCGACCTCTAAAAATGACTTTGCCAACCACTGGTAATGACTTTGCCAACCACTGTTAATCACTTATCCGACCTCTAAAAATGACTTTGCCCACTAATTGTAATGAGTTTGCCAACCACTGTTAATCACTTATCCGACCTCAAAAAATGACTTTGCCAACCACTGGGAATGACTTTGCCAAGCACTGTTAATCACTTATCCGACCTCTAAAAATGACTTTGCCCAACAATTGTAATTACTTTGCCAACCACTATAAATCACTAATCCGACCTCTAAAAATGACTTTGCCCAACAATTGTAACGACTTTGCCCAACAATTGTAATAACTTTGCCAACCACTGTTAATCACTTATCCGACCTCTAAAAATGACTTTGCCTAACAATTGTAATGACTTTGCCAACCACTGTTAATCACTTATCCGACCTCTATAAATGACTTTGCCCTACAATTGTAATGACTTTGCCAACTACTGTTAATCACTTATCCGACCTCTAAAAATGACTTTGCCAACCACTGGTAATGACTTTGCCAACCACTGTTAATCACTTATCCGACCTCTAAAAATGACTTTGCCCACTAATTGTAATGAGTTTGCCAACCACTGTTAATCACTTATCCGACCTCAAAAAATGACTTTGCCAACCACTGGGAATGACTTTGCCAACCACTGTTAATCACTTATCCGACCTCTAAAAATGACTTTGCCCAACAATTGTAATTACTTTGCCAACCACTATAAATCACTAATCCGACCTCTAAAAATGACTTTGCCCAACAATTGTAATGAATTTGCCAACCACTGTTAATCACTCATCCGACCTCTAAAAATGACTTTGCCCAACAATTGTAACGACTTTGCCCAACAATTGTAATAACTTTGCCAACCACTGTTAATCACTTATCCGACCTCTAAAAATGACTTTGCCTAACAATTGTAATGACTTTGCCAACCATTATTAATCACTAATCCGACCTCCAAAAATGACTTTGCCCAACAATTGTAATGACTTAGCCAACCACTGTTAATCACTTATCCGACCTCTAAAAATGACTTTTCCTACCACTGGAAATTACTTTGCCAACCACTGTTAATTTCTTATCCGACCTCTAAAAACGACTTTGCCCATCAATTGTAATGAGTTTGCCAACCACTGTTAATCACTAATCCGACCTCTAAAATCGACTTTGCCCAACAATTGTAATGACTTTGCCAACCACTTTTAATCACTAATCCGACCTCTAAAATGACTTTGCTTAACAATTGTAATGACTTGCCAACCACTGTTAATCACTAATCCGACCACTAAAAATGACTTTGCCCACTAATTGTAATGAGTTTGCCAACCACTGTTAATCACTTATTCCGACCTCAAAAAATGACTTTGCCAACCACTGGGAATGACTTTGCCAAGCACTGTTAATCACTTATCCGACCTCTAAAAATGACTTTGCCCAACAATTGTAATTACTTTGCCAACCACTATAAATCACTAATCCGACCTCTAAAAATGACTTTGCCCAACAATTGTAACGACTTTGCCCAACAATTGTAATAACTTTGCCAACCACTGTTAATCACTTATCCGACCTCTAAAAATGACTTTGCCTAACAATTGTAATGACTTTGCCAACCACTGTTAATCACTAATCCGACCTCTAAAAATGACTTTGCCCAACAATTGTAACGACTTTGCCCAACAATTGTAATAACTTTGCCAACCACTGTTAATCACTTATCCGACCTCTAAAATGACTTTGCCTAACAATTGTAATGACTTTGCCAACCACTGTTAATCACTTATCCGACCTCTATAAATGACTTTGCCCTACAATTGTAATGACTTTGCCAACTACTGTTAATCACTTATCCGACCTCTAAAATGACTTTGTCAACCACTGGTAATGACTTTGCCAACCACTGTTAATCACTTATCCGCCTCTAAAAATGACTTTGCCCACTAATTGTAATGAGTTTGCCAACCACTGTTAATCACTTATCCGACCTCAAAAAATGACTTTGCCAACCACTGGGAATGACTTTGCCAACCACTGTTAATCACTTATCCGACCTCTAAAATGACTTTGCCCAACAATTGTAATTACTTTGCCAACCACTATAAATCACTAATCCGACCTCTAAAAATGACTTTGCCCAACAATTGTAATGAATTTGCCAACCACTGTTAATCACTCATCCGACCTCTAAAAATGACTTTGCCCAACAATTGTACGACTTTGCCCAACAATTGTAATAATTTTGCCAACCACTGTTAATCACTTATCCGACCTCTAAAAATGACTTTGCCTAACAATTGTAATGACTTTGCCAACCATTATTAATCACTAATCCGACCTCCAAAAATGACTTTGCCCACAATTGTAATGAATTTGCCAACCACTGTTAATCACTTATCCGACCTCTAAAAATGACTTTTCTACCACTGGAAATTACTTTGCCAACCACTGTTAATTTCTTATCCGACCTCTAAAAACACTTTGCCCATCAATTGTAATGAGTTTTGCCAACCACTGTTAATCACTATCCGACCTCTAAAATCGACTTTGCCCAACAATTGTAATGACTTTGCCAACCACTTTTAATCACTAATCCGACCTCTAAAAATGACTTTGCTTAACATTGTAATGACTTTGCCACCACTGTTATCATTAATCCGACCACTAAAATGACTTTGCCCACTAATTGTAATGAGTTTGCCAACCACTGTTAATCACTATCCGACCTCAAAAAATGACTTTGCCAACCACTGGGAATGACTTTGCCAAGCACTGTTAATCCTTATCCGACCTCTAAAAATGACTTTGCCCAAC